>CM077148.1:42002098-42399885 GCA_039583875.1 Platanthera guangdongensis | reverse complement strand
CAACAGGAAAGAGTACTGTTCTGGAAAAATGGTCTACAAACGCACACAAACCCAGCCAAAAGGCACCATGCCGAGGGAGAAACCCCAACGCGCACAGAGCAATAGCTAAGGTAAAGTGTCGGGGATGAAAGTTAACTTAAACATGTCAAATCAACAACATATGGATAAATTTGGAAGAAAAGAGAAAGAGGGAGAGGAAAACAACCACTTGCCCTTGATTTCTAATCCAATCGATCTTCCAATATACTCCACGTAGTGTATTTAGGCAAAAGAAGCGCGGGGGAAGTGGAATCGACAACAATTTGGCCAAAGAGAAGGTTAGGGTTGAAAACCCTAACAAAAAACTTCCCGAAACGAGAATTACTTACCACTAAAGTAAAGATCTCACCAAGAGCTTTCCAGATCTATGCTCGGTTTGTGATTCTTAGCACCGTAGCACCAACGGTGGCGATTCGAAGCTTCACGACTTAGAACCCTCACCGTCACTCACGCTCTCTGGTTCAGTTAAGAAGAGATTAAGTTGTTCTATTTATCCTTAAAGTATATGAATATATATATATTATATATATATTATATATATATATATATTAGTCAAGGTGTATTTTGGGAGAAGTAGGTGTCGGCTACACCCTAGTGTCCGAACTGTCGTTGGGGCCAGTTTTTGTTTCCAACATTTTTGGTGTGGTGATCTTGGACCGTAGTTGATCCAAGAAAATCTCGGGTTAAGTCTCATGGCTAGAGGCGAGAATGAAGGAGAAGGCTCGCGAGGTTCTCCACCTCTAACGAGTGGGGTGGCGATGGGTATGCTGGAAGATTTCAGGCGGGAAGTCTTTCGGACCATCACGTTGACTTTCGCCGCAAGAAGAGATTGGGCTATGCCTTCGGTTCCAGTAGTTGTGGCTCCTTCTTTGGGTGAGAATGCTCCCAGACAGCATCCCGAGAATGAGATTCTAGGAGAGAATGCCGAGAGTGATATCTCCATGCATTAACTCTTCCCCGAGTAGTCTAATGCTGATAGGGTTAGCGAGCCGAGGCTGCGAGATGTACCCTCTTGCCAGTTTGTGTGCGGAAGACCTTTTAGTGAGTTGATTATCTCTGCCCCGATCCCCGACAGGTTCAGAGAGCCAGTTATTTCTTAATATATGGGCCAGGATGATCCAGTATAACATGTGAAATGGTTTAACGATGTCATTTCCATAAGACAGATGTCATATATCTTCAAGTGTATGCTCTTTACCATTACACTGAAGGAGATGGCCAGGGACTGGTTTCACCAGTTGCTCGTGAGTTCCATCTATTGCTTCGAAGATCTACGTCGTGGGTTCCTGCTGAGGTTCTCTACATCGAAAAAGAGGAGGAAGGGAGCAGAGAGCTTGTTCTCCATCTAGCAGAAGCTAGAGGAGAAGCAGGTACACTGTGTCGATTGGTTCCAGGAGGAGATCCTTCTTGTTTAGGAGGTCCTGAGGAACACGCTGATGCTCATGTTTACTATGGGATTAAGATGTGGGTTTTTTTCAATATGAATGAAACTAGCCCCCCCCCCCCCCCACCCCCCCCCCCCCCCCGTCTTTCAAAGAGCTAATGGAGAGGGCGACGAAGGAGATAGAGATTGAAGTAGCCAACCTAATGTTAACCAGGAAGCTGGAGAAGATGGCATAGGATGATGTGAAGTTGCAAGGAGTGGGGAAGTGGAGAGCCGAGTGGAGAGTTGGATGGAAGAGCCCCGAGGTCAGGGGCAGTAGGCACACCATTAAGGAGGGGGCACATGGAACCGAACAACCGATTAGTATGGAGGCCTCAACAAGGTCCCCCCCCCCACAATGTAGGGGGAGTATTCCAAGGTGGAGAGAACTTTCGTGGTCAGGAAAAGATTAATCCGCTAACTTTGAGGCAGGGGCAAAGGGCCCCTCTCTCGCAGCAGCAGTAGGCGATGACTATCGCCCAAGCAAGGGGAAAGAAAAGAGGAGCTACAGGAGGAGGAAGGAGAAGAGAAGACATGGTGGCATTGCCTTTCTTTGACTTTCATCAGGAGGAGAGTCACATAATGACCACCTGCCCTGATTTTCTTGAGATGAGAGAAGCCATGGGGCATGTTCTGCAATAGTTACCTGTGAGGATCAAGGAAGTTCTGCCAGTAGGAGGAGAAGATAGGTGCATGGACTAGGATTATGTGGGAGCCCGAGGAGGGATTAGAGTGATCCACATGGGAGTGGGGATTGAGGCCACCCACAAAGGGAGCTTCCAAACCATGTATTGGAGGAGCGTCACCACATCCTCCCTGACTCCCCCCAGGAGGAAAAAATCACATTCTCGTCGAAGGACATGCCCGACTATGAAGACCCATTCTGTGATGCCTTGGTGATCCACATGACCGTAGAGAACTTCACAGTCTCCATGATTCTAGTGGATAATTGGAGCTCCTAGAATGTAATCTTCAAAAAAGTGTTTGATGAGATGAAGGTAAAGGCCTGAAGAATTTTGGCCTCGGATAGACCATAGTTTGGATTCTCGGGGGAGAAGAAGGAAGTTGATGGAGGGGTGGGACTGCATGTGATGCTGGGGGTGTCATGGAAATTTTAATTTGTCATTGTTAACGCTTCGAGCAGATACAATGCCATCTTTGGGCCCCCTCTCATCAGCTCCTTCTTTTGTGTCCCCTCCTCATTCCATCAATGTCTCAAGTTTAGAAGTGGAGGAGTCCAAGTAAGGATCAAGGGGATCCAAAGGTGGCGACCTAGTGCTATGTAACTACCATAAACACCATATCCTGGATGGCAGAGGCAGAGGAGTTAGAAAAAATGATGGTGACTCGGGAGAAGGTTGAAGAGGAGGGGGAAGTGAGCCTAGGTGATGCTGGAGAGAATGTTATAGAGGAGCAGGGAGAATTAGAAGCATGAGCGGAGGCCTAGGGAGGCGGAGAAGCGGAGCCACGGGAGAGCCCATTGGGGGCGATGGAGGTTGAGGAAGTAGGCGGGGAGCAAATGTTTGGGCAAGATGAAGAGCCGAAGAGCGGCAGAGAGCCGTCCATGTTGGAGCCAACGGAGGAGGATGTGGAGATGGAAGTCTTCACCAGGGAGAGAAAGGTGGAGAGGGTGCAGATCTGCAGCGACTTGATCCTTGAAGATCAGGAAAGGATGTGAGAGTTCATCCAAAGGAACATCGACATGTTCGCTTGGAGTGTGGCATGCATTCCGGGCATCGTTATGGACATGGTGTACCACTATCTGAATTTGGACCCCAGGATGTGTCCCATTTGCCAGAAGATGCAGACCATAACCACCAAGCTGGAGGAGCCCATCCGTGGGTAGGTCAGAAAGAATCTCTATGTAGTTTTCATCTCGGAGATCCAGTATCCAGTTTGGGTCTCCAACATGGTAATGGTAAAGAAGGGGGATGGGAGGTGGAGAATGTGTGTGGACTTTTCTTTATTAAATAAATCATGTCCTAAGGATTGCTACTCCCTACCTCGGATCAACGCGCTGATTGATTCAGCAATTTTTTTATTTTGAGTTTTTTGGATGATTTTTTAGGTTATCATCAGATTCGAATGCATCCCCCCGATGTCAAAGAAGTCTCTTCATCATAAGGGAGGGAATCTTCAGCAGTAAGATGATGCCTTTTGGGCTAAAGAATGTGGGAGCAACGTACCAGCACTTGATGGACCGGGTTTTCCAAAATTAGAGTGGGAGAAACCTGGAGGTCTATATTGACGACCTCATAGTGAAGAGCAGGGAGGTGGACTCCCATCTTCTTGACTTGGAAAAAATGTTGGCCACCTTGTGGAAATACAGGCTGTGCCTAAACCCCCAGAAGTGTGTCTTTGGGGCAATTCCTTAGACATATTTTGACCCCTGCGAGGGTCGAGCCTAACACAGACATGGTGAAGGCCAACACGGAGTCGTAGTCACTGTGTAATGCCAAAGTGGCTCAAAGATTAACGGGCGAGCTCGCTGGGATGAGTAGGTTTCTATCTCGAGTGGGGAAGAAAAGCTCACCTTTCATCAAGGGGCTACGGGGAAACCAAAAGTTCGAGTTAACATAGGAATGCGAGGAGGCTTTCTAGGAACTGAAGGGACTCTACCAAGTGTCGCTACTTCAGAGCCCGAAGAAGGGGGAGGATCTTGCCTTGTATATCGGGGTGGGGGTGGAGGCCGTAAGCTCTGTTTTGGTCAGGGAAGAAGCAGTTACCCATCTACTATGTAAGTAAAATCTTAAAGAAGGTCGAGCTCCGTTATGCCAACGTGGAGAAGCTGTCTTTCTCCTTGATCATCTCGGTTAGGAAACTTAGGATCTACTTTTAGGCCCATTCGATCAAGATAGTGACAGAATACCCCTGCGCAAGATTTTCGAAGAGGTGGAGCACTCGGGGTAGTTGGCCAAGTGGTCCATCGAACTGAGTGAGTTTGATATCACTTTTATTTCGCGGCTCTCCATCAAGGTGCAAGTGGTGGCCGATTTCTTGGCTGACTACGTCATCAAGCTGGAAGGTGAGAAGCCACCGTCGTAGGATGCTTGTAAGTTGTTGGTTGACGGATCCTCGGGGAAGCATTCTCTAGTGGAGGGGTAGTACAAGTAAGCCGAAAGGGGGTCACCATAGAACATGCAGTGGTCTTGCACTTCCCTATCACGAACAATCATGTGGGGTACGAGGGGATCATAGCAGGGCTGTGGTTGGCCAAAGAGCTTGGGGTACACGACGTGGTAGTGTTCACGGACTCGTTGGTGGTGGCATCACAGATTAGGGGTGATTATTAAGCTAGGGAGCCTTCCGTCGTGAAATACTTGTCCAAGGTAAGGGTGATCGTTGAAGGGTTCCCGACATTTTCAATCCAGCATGTCCCCCGGGAGGAGAGTGCAGCAACCGATCAGTTAGCTAAATTTGGACCTCGGGGTGGATGGACTTTGACCGAGCTATTCCACCCGGCAATCGAGAATGGAGAGTTGATGGAAGTGTATCGGCGTCCCTACTGGGTGGGTCCCTTTATAGCTTTCCTAACTACGGGTAAACTTCCCGAAGGTACTAAAGATGCAAAAGCCTTCATGCACAAATCACACACTACTTAATGCATGAAGGAGGGCTGCATTAAAAGATGATTTCAGGGCTCCTAGCGCAATGTGTGGGAGAAGAAGAGATCTCGTGAATCTTGGAGGAAGTGAACTCAGGCCAATGTGGCAGTCACTCGGGAGGCAAAATGTTGGAAGCGAGGGTGGTGAGGCTGGGGAACTTCTAGCCATCTCTTAGGAAGGATACTGCGGAGTTTGGAAAGAGGTGCAAAAAGTGTCAGCTATATGCCCTCGTCCAACTCTTGTCCGACCAATTGAAAGTGAGGGATAGATATGTTTAACTCTAGAGGGGGTGAATAGAGTATTTTAAAACTTTAATTAATTTTTACAGCAGATTAAAATAAGTGATAAGTGTATCCATAAATTGAGAATAAAAACAGAAACAAAACAATCACAGCACACAGAAATAAATAATATAGCTATCCAGACTACACAAGAAATTTATAGTGGTTCCCCTAAACTTGGGTACATCCACTCTTCTATGACACTGATAGGAATCCACTAACAAGTTTTTGACCAGGTGCCCTGCCACCACATGTTTTTGCTCAGGTGCCCTGACACCACAAGATCTATTTTTTCAAGCGAGATCTCACGATCCTTTTGAGCTTTTGATCAGGTGCCCCAAAACCAAAGGGGTTAACTTTTGAAGTGATTTATAACACTGTACACAGTTGGAAATGAAAAGTTATGTTGTCTTCTCTTTCTCAAACAATAGAGAAGAATTTAGTGGATAATATTGTCAAAGCTCCCCCTGAGATGAAAAAGAGGGTTCAACAAGATGAGAGCTTTGTACAAGGTATAGGCCTTGATGGAGATCTTCAGAAACTTCTTAGACTGGTGTTGATGAGTTGCCATTTTAAAGGCTGAAGCAGAAACTGAAGAAGACTAAAGATCTTTGTGTAGATGTTCTTCAATTTCATGTAGACAACAATCATTTTTCTCTATAAAACTTGTATCACTTGTGGACTAAAAAAATCTCTTGTAATTCCCTTGACTGTCTTCTGAAGAGAAAAAGTTTCCTTCTATATTCTGAAGGATCTCTGCCATTTTAAATTTGAAAAATAATTTTTAAAATTAGTGCTGAGATCCTGGGACTTGAAGGACTGGAATTAGTCTTAAATGTGTTTCCTCAACTGTCTCAGTAAATAAGTCAAGTAACTACTCTATGAAATCCATAATTAATGCTGCCAAGCAACAACCATATTCTTGAGAATATGAGCATTAATTATCAGAGAATTACAGCTTTAGTATAATCAAAACTGAAACCAAAATGAGAGAAAATGCCAAACTTATACTGAGAGAAATGATCGAGCTCAGGGAAGATTTCATCGACCTGAATGACAAGTTTATCGAGCTGAGAAAAAATCTTCATCGAGCTGATCTCAGAGAAAGTTGATCTGAAAAATAGACTGTCAAGTCTAAGCTCCAAGTTCGTCGAACTGAGATAGAATTTCGTCGACCAGAGAACTTGAGAGAAGAGGAAACATCGTCGACCTGAGCTCCAAGTTTGTTGAACTTAGCTCGGAGTAAAGACTCTAAGTTCGTCGATCATCGATCGACGATCGTTGAGCTGAGTTCGAAGAACTTCAAACAAATACTCTGAACTCTTAAAGACTGTATTTCTTCTATGTCTGGATCACTGAAATTCTTCTGAGGGTTGGATCAATGTTTGTCTAACCTAGTCAAACTGACCTAGACCTTAGAACTAACAATTTGACCTTAGGCTATACATGGAGGGTCTATATCCTAATAGTGAACCAAGCCCAAATCCAAAATAAGGATCCAATAATCTCCCCATATTTGGGTGAGGTAACTATGAACAACAACAAAACAATCGCAAAGCATAAAAAAAGATATTTGTCAGAATTAAAATTGTTCAGCAGATATTAACAACAGTGTCTTGTGGATAACAAATAACAGTTCAAATCTAAATATTGTAAGAAAATTTTTCAGGCTTTCTTAGAATCCTTCTTCTGTTCATCCGAAACTGGTTTGGTGAAAATGATTTCTCTTTTGGGATCTGTTGCTTGCTGTTTTGTCATTTTCATATCACTTTATCCAAGAATTGTCATAGAAGCAACTCTTGGTACATGATAAGTCAATATTTATAGTTATTTTTATATAGTTTTTATTAAATAAAGTGAAAGATATTGTACCTAAACACCTAGAGGGGGGGGGGTGAATAGGTGACTTGAATCTTTTTAACTTTTATGGCAGAATACAGAATCTAACACAGAATTCAAGCTACTTTATCAAAGCAATCACACAGCAATCACAGAATATCTCAGCACACAGTAGACACAAAGTTTTATAGTGGTTCCCCAAGGTTTGGGTACATCCACTTTCCCCCTTCGCCTATCTAGCAATGTACCAGATTCGGCCTAACTCCTCCACTATCTCAGAACCCAAAACAGGCTCCTACACCTCAGGCCCAAGGACCTACAACTCAGCTTCTTCACAAAGCCTACACTCAGCCACCAAGGCCTACACTCAGCCACCAAGGCCTACACTCAGCCACAACAGGCCTACACTCAGGGATTTCAATCTCCTACACTCAGGCACTCAAGCCCTACACTCAGCCTTTATAATTACAGGCTTACAAGACTCAGATCCCTAAGGATCCTACAAGATAAAATGAATACAAAAATTATAACTCAACAAATCAGAAACAAGAGAGAAGAGTTGTGAGATTCTTGATGAGTTCTTGGAAGAACTCAGCTGAAATCACTCTGACTTGGCTTTCTTCAAAGCTTCTTGAATGTAGAACTCAATAAGATTGACCTCTTCTGCAGTTGATCCTTGATCTCTGCTACTTAGGATTCAGAATAAATCTGAACCCTTCTTCTCAGCCTGGTTCCAACAGCTGGTTTCTTGGATGGAGCTCTCTCTCTCCAACTTCTTAGATCTTCACTTGATAGCTAGATCTTCTTCGAATTACTTCAACAACTTCAACAACAACATCTATAGACTGTATAAGCCTATTTATAGGCCTTCTTCATGGTAACCGGCTGGTCCAGTCCATAACTGATTTCTGACAACTCTGACATGTGCAGTAGACCGGCTGGAATGGTAGCTGTCAAGTCATCCAGTCAGTTCTTGAAAATTCTATAACTGTCTTTAAGTGTCGAGACTATCTGTCTTTAAGTGTCGACACTTATAGACCAAGTGTCGACACATGTTCTCTGAGTGTCGACACTAGCCTACAAGGTGTCTACACAACTCCTTGTGTTGTAGATTTTATATCTCGACACTGCTTCTTCTTTATGTGTCGACACTGATATTAAGTGTCGACACAACACTTTGTTCTTCAGCACTTTGTTGACTTCTTGTAAGTGTCGACACATCTCCTTTGTGTTGACACATCTTCATGTGTTGAATCTGTTAAGTGTCGACACTTCTTCTTGGTGTCGACACAAGTCTTTAGTGTTGATACTTGCTGAGTGTCGACACAGCTCCTTGTGTCGACACATTCTTCTTCTGTTGAGACTGTAGCTGAGTGTCGACACATCTCCTTAGTGTCGACACTTGTACTTAGAAATTTCTGAACTTTGCTAAGTGTCGACACAGCTCCTTGTGTCGACACTTCCTTCAAGTGTTGAGTCTTCAGCTGAGTGTCGACACATTCTTCCTTGTGTCGACACTTTCTTCAAGTGTCGACTCTTCTCCAGTATCTCGACACATTGTTCTGGGTGTCGACACTTGTACTTAGTCTCTGCTGACTTTTGCTGAGTGTCGACACAGCCTCCAAGTGTCGACACTTTCTGATGTAGATACAGTTCCACTGGGTGTCGACACAACTGCTATGTGTCGACACTGCTTCACTGCACTCTTCTTCATTGAGTGTCGACACAGCTCCTTGTGTCAACACTTTCTGTCTGGTGTCGACTCTGCATCCCTGGTGTCGACACAATGACTCCAAGTGTCGACACTGCTTGCCTGGGTGTCGACACAGGGCTTCTTAAGTGTCGACACTTTCCTCCTGGGTGTCGACACATGGACTTAGAAACTTTTTCTTCTTTCCTGCAAATACTTAACCTGCACAAGTAAACTCAAAACACATCAAATACATTTTGATGTATATCATTGAGTTGGGTGAGGCTTCTTCAAATCAGGTACATTAGAACCAATATAACCAATAATTTCCCCCTATTTGGAGAAGTCATAACCCTTAGTCAATGATATACACCATTCATAATAAAATTACAAAATGATGTAAAACAGGATTATGTAATCAGGAAAAAAACATCACATGTATTAAACAAACATGCATACACAGATATCATAACAGAACAATTATGAAATAAATTTATCACATAGCAAATTTATCACACAGACATTGTTCTAATAGCTTGTCATATTCATAATTCTAAAGTTTACAACATGCTTTACATCAAAAGATTACATAGTAAACTTAAGAAAATTTCTATGCAACTTTTGTTCAGCATCTTTGATCACTATTCCTTTTCCTGACTGAATCTTGGCTTGCATAGGAGCTTCAGAATCATCAGTTTCAGCAGGCTTCTTCCCTTTCAGCTCCTTATTCTTAAGCTCTTCAGCTTTGATATTTTGCCTTTCAAAATAATGATAAGGCTTGGGAAAGTACTTGCTAGGCTCCTGGGCAGTAGGAGGTAGCTTTCCCATCTTGGCCTTTCTTCTATATTGGACTATAGCCTCCTGCCTTGTCTCATGCTTTCTCCATTCAGCCTCAGAAAACCACTTGTTCCTGTCTTGAATGTTATCTTTTGCAGCTTTCCATGCAGTCAAAATAATGTTCCTAGAGGTGGGGCTCCACTGCTCAAAGTCAGGTCTTTGCTCAGCTTGCTCCCTGATCCTCTTCTTAGACAATCTGGTTTCTTCTTCAGCTTGCTCTTTCAAGATAGCTTCCTGTAAAGCTTCAGAGACAGGCTGAACCACCTTTTCTAGAATAACCTTCTGAGTACCATCAGGTTGACTATACATGGTCTGAATATCAGCATGAACCATATCAAAATCTGGTGGAGGATAGATCACTTGAGCTACTTCTGGTTGCTCACCTCCAAGATATGCAGGGTTAATTCCAGATTCTACAACATTATCATCATCACAAAGACGAGGATAACCAATAGTGGCTCTGATGGAATTAGAAACCCATTTTGCATGGTCAGAGCCAGCTTTGACTAAGACCCTCTCCCCCTTTATAACTTCTCTTTCTATGTGATCCCTTAAATCATCTTTTTGAAATCTGATTTGGGCATTTAGATAATTGACTCCATCCCTGTAGAAAGGTCTTAACCTTTGGAGTTTTTCAGAGATCAGCTTCTGAGAGTCTTGAATAGCAGTTGTAATATCAGTTAAGCTCTCTTGCAGTGCTTTATCAAAATCTGCCTTAGCAGTAGCAGTAGAGGTTGTCAGTCCAGCGGCTATGTTTTTCATTTCTGTGATAATTGCATTATGAGAAGCAGTTAAGTTATCATTCATTCTGATCTGATTTTCCAGTACATACCCTTGCTTCTGTGCAATGTCATCTACTTGAGCCTTTATCTTCTCCTGATGTGTAGCCAAGTACACCACTGTATTCCCTCCCTTGTGGAAGCAGTCTGTCATCTCCTTCTTATTAAGATTCATTTCAAATCTTATTGACTTTATATCTTGGGTTAGATCAAACTGTAATGATTTTTGCCCTTCATCAACATACTTCTCAATTGCCTGCCTGTGCTCATCAAGTTTAATTTGCATGGCAACCATTAGAGCACTATAATCAACAGTAGGTGCTGGCTGTGATATAGGCTGTGGAGCAACAGTTTGTAATGCCTTCTTATAACTCTGGCTCCTTCTCCTGAATACTTGAAATTTCTTTTTCTTTGCCCGTGTAGCCTCCTCATCTTCAGAAGCTGAGGTGCTGGCAATATCTACCCTTTCCTTAGGTAGCTCTTCAACAACTTTTTGCTTCTCTGGCTCTTGCCTTGCAGGTTCTTCAAGAATTGGCACTTGCTCCCCCTCAATTGGAGCATTCTCCCCTTCAGCAGCAGCAGTTTCCTTGTCCAAATCTTCTTGATCCAGATTTAGAAATAAATCTTCCGTTGTAATTTCTTGTGGAGAATGGGCAGGAGAAATTCTTTGCTCATCTACCACTGAATCAGATACTAATTGAGCTGCAATAGATGTGTCTTCCATGACAACATCTGGGAGTTGGCTATCCAGCTGAGTTTGCTGATTAATATTAACTAATGGATCAGATAAAACAGTATCCACTTTAAGGAAATCTAAAGCATTAAACTCAGTGATTACCTCAAGGATGATGTTGGTTGCTTGCTCACTCTCAAGAGGAGTGGGTTCTTCCACAACTAGTGGCTCCCCCTGGATTTGTTCCTGGTGAAAGGGGCTAGCTGGTGGTAGCTCCCCCTGCCTCTCAACAACTTCTTGTTGAGCTGTAGACTTCTCAACAGTCTCTTCTTCATTCTCATCAGGTGAGAAAACAACTTGCTCTTCACTATCAGAGCTGCTAGTTGGATCCTGAGCCACTGGGGCAGACTTCTTCTTCTTCTTTAGAGGTGTTGCTTTCTCAGGAGTGATCTTCTCAGGGGTTGGCATCTCCTTAGTCAAAACCCTGTCCCATCTGGAGAAGATCCTCATGTCCATCTTTCTCATATTGTTGATTTTGCTTCCAGCAGCTTGACCCATAACCTCTGGTATGCTACCAGCTAGGTATAAGCTTAAGATCCTACCCAAGTTGGGTTTCTTCAGGCTTTCCTTGATCTTCTCAAAGATCACTACAGACCAGTCAGTTTTCAGATTGAAGATTATCCTGGTCATAATGCTGAACATATGGGCAGATACCCTATCATGCCCTCCAGGTTTGCTTAAAATCACTTTGCCAACAATTTCTGACATGAATTTACCCTGGCTATTCATCCCTTTCCTATTGAAGACAGATCCAATTTTCATTTTAGAATCTAGTCCACACCAAGTTAGAGCTTCTCTGGTCTTTGAAGCAGTAACTTCATCTTCTTCTTTAGTTCTTGGCAACTGAAGTACCTTTCTCAGACTTTTTGGTGAAACCTTAACCTTTGCACCATGAACTCTGGATTTGATCTTGTATTCAGATTCGTCCACTTCAGCTCCATTGAGGAATTCCAGTACCTCTTTCTTCCAGATTTTAGTAGGCTCTGAAACAAGAAATTCCAACCCCGAGTCTGCAACTAGAGTTATTACATTCTTGATTTCTGGGTCTGCATCCTCAAACGCTTGTCGCACCAGTTCGTAGCCTTCGTTGACGTTCTCCTCAAGCTTTGGCGCCATTAGGGTTTGAAGAATTTGAACTGAGAGAAGAGAGGTGTTGACACACAAGTTTGGTCTCGAAACTTTTGAAAGCGTGTCGACAAACTAAGGCAAAATCCTATTTATACCTTTCTAGGTTTGAAGATGAAAAGGCGGGCAGCTAACTTAAATTGTGTCGACACTGTCGATAAGTGTCGACACTGACTTATAATATCTCGACACATATGTGTCGACACAAGTCTAGTCAACAGATTATATGTGTCGACACTTGTTTATGTGTCAACACCACATAACTCGACATTTAGTCGAGACTTTACTTAGATAATTCTGAGTAAACACTATGTGTCGACACCACCTTGGTTGTGTCGACACCAACTTGTCATGTGTCGACACTAATATTCTGAAGTGTCGACACCAACTTCCTAGATGTGTCGACACCTTTTCCCTGAAGTGTCGACACCACTTTTCTGTGTCGACACAGATATCTCTGTGTGTCGACACCTTTTTACTTAGCCATTTCCAATTCTATAAACTTACTCTAAGTTTATCATAGCTAGTTCAATTTTAAACCTATTGAACTTTGTTTCTTCTAGGGGCTTAGTATACATATCAGCTAGTTGATTATCTGTTTTAACATATTCTAGTAAAATATCCTCTTTCTCTACATGCTCCCTAAGAAAATGATATTTTATTTCAATATGTTTAGTTCTACTATGGGAAACAGGATTATGTGCAATTGATATAGAACTTGTAGAATCACAAAAGAGTGGAGTTCTACTTACCTGAATTCCATAGTCCTCAAGCTGATGTTGTATCCAGAGAAGTTGAGCACAGCAACTTCCTGCAGCCACATATTCTGATTCTGCAGTGGAGATAGCCACACTTGTTTGCTTTTTGCTACGCCAAGAAATCAGTCTTCCACCTAGGAATTGACAGGTTCCAGTTGTGCTTTTTCTGTCTTCTTTGCATCCTGCAAAGTCTGTATCTGAATAACCTGTTAGTTCAAAATCCCCATTCCTAGGGTACCAGAGGCCTAGATAACGAGTGCCCTTTAGATATCTCAATATCCTCTTGACTGCTGTCAAATGAGACTCCTTAGGGCATGCTTGATACCTTGCACAAACACATGTAGCATACATGATATCTGGTCTACTTGCAGTCAGATATAATAGGGAGCCAACTATCCCTCTATACAAAGACTCATCTACAGGTTTCCCTGCATCATCCTTGCTAAGAGACATACTTGACCTCATAGGAGTCTTCATGGTACTGGATGAATCTATACCATACTTCCTTATGAGTTCTAGGGTGGACTTAGACTGGCATATGGATAAACCATTCTCAGTCTGTCTTACTTGGAGACCTAAGAAGAACTTAAGCTCTCCCATACTACTCATCTCAAATTGACCTTGCATTAGTTTTGCAAACTTTTTGCAAAGGCTACTTTCAGTAGACACAAATATAATGTCATCTACATATATGTGGACCAGTATTACTTTGCCTCTAGATTCCCTAAGGAATAGAGTCTTGTCTATTTTCCCCCTTGTGAACTTATTCTCAATGAGGAAACTAGACAGGGTTTCATACCAAGCCCTAGGGGCTTGCTTTAACCCATATAAAGCTTTCCTAAGTCTATAGACATGATTAGGTAGAGTTGAATCAACAAAACCTGATGGCTGTTCCACATAGACTTCCTCTTTAAGATTACCATTCAGAAATGCTGACTTGACATCCATTTGGTAAACTTTGAATCCTTGAAAAGTTGCATAGGCCAGGAACATCCATATGGCTTCCAGTCTGGCTACTGGAGCAAAGGTTTGATCAAAGTCAATACCTTCTTCCTGCCTATATCCTTTAGCAACCAATCTTGCTTTGTTCTTAATGATGACTCCATGCTCATCCATCTTGTTCCTATAGATCCACTTGATTCCAATTATGTTGTGGTCTTTAGGTTTAGGAGCAAGATCCCAGACCTTGCACCTCTTGAACTGATTCAGCCCTTCTTGCATTGCCTCAATCTAATGAGGGTCTAGGATGGCTTCTTCAAACTTCTTTGGTTCAACTTGGGATAGAAAACTGGAGTAGATTGCTGCATTCAGATTTCTGCTCCTTGTTTGTACCCCTTGCCTTGGATCACCAATGATTTGTTCTGCTGGATGATCTCTAAGATGCCTATTGGCTGGAGGCATCCTGACTTTAGGTTGAATTTCTTCAACTCCTTCATCTTGTTGTACTCCTTGTACTTCTTCTACATTTGGTATATGTAGTACTCCCCCTGGACAGCAGCCACTATCTTCTACCTGCTGTCTTGCAGTAGGTTCTTCTTCTATAGTGAGCTTGTCCATCTTCTTTGTTAAACCTGTGGGGCTGCATGCACTACTAGACAACTCATTGTTAATAAGTCTAGTTTCATCAATTACTACTTGTACAGATTCTTCTACAACTTGTGTAGACAAGTTGTAGACTCTATAAGCCTTACTGTTGTTGCTGTACCCAACAAAAATTCCCTCTTGGGACTTGGCAGCAAACTTAGTCAAGTAAGACTTTCCATTGTTAAGTATAAAGCACTTACAACCAAAGATCCTGAAGTAGGATAGGTTTGGTTTCCTGCCTTTCACAACCTCATAGGCGGTCTTGTTGAGGCTTTTAGTTATGGTAGCCCTATTAATAACATGGCATGCAGTATTGACTGCTTCAGCCCAGAAATATTCTGGTAGTGATGTATCACTTAACAGGGTCCTACCATCCTCAATCAAGGTTCTATTCTTCCTCTCAGCAATGCCATTTTGCTGAGGTGTTCTTGGTGAAGAAAACTCTTGAAATATCCCAAAGTCTTCACATAGTTTTGTCATGCTATCAGACTGAAATTCAGTACCATGGTCACTTCTTATTTTGAACACTGTACTATTTAGTTCATTCTGAATTTGTCTAACAAAGCTATAGAAGACACTGGGTGTTTCAGATTTCTGTCTAAGGAAGAACACCCAGGAAAACCTTGAGTAGTCATCTACAACTACAAAGGTATAGACCTTTCTACCTAGGCTGTGAACTGGCATTGGACCAAAGAGATCCATATGCAAGAGGTATAAACACCTCACAGCATCTTTGTTTTCAATGCTTCTAAAGGTGGATCTTGTCTGCTTGCCCTTTTGACAAGCTGAGCATATTCCATCTTTAATACACTTAACTTGAGGACCATTCCTCACTAGCTCTTTACTAAAGAGTTTGCCAATTGTCTTGTAGTTTATATGTGCTAGCCTCTTGTGCCATTTGACACAATGAGAGACTGTCTCATCAGCTACTAGACACACTGGATAACCATTGTTCTCAACCATAATGTCTAAGCAATAGACATTCCTTTTTCTATAACCAGTCAAAATGATCTCTTGATCATTTGACCTCCTGATATGACAACCATCTTTCACAAATGAGATGTCATATCCTACATCACTCAATTGACTTATACTAATAAGGTTATGTTTCAAACTTTTAACATAGGCCACTTGAGTAGTAATAAAGGAGTTAGAAATGTTACCAAAACCCTTGATGTTCCCCTTTTCAGATCCACCAAAGGTGACTTTTGGACAATCCTTTATAGGTGTGTAGTCCTTCAGTAAACTCCTTGTTCCAGTCATATGTTTGGAACATCCACTGTCCAAGTACCATATAGTGGTATGGCCACTTGGACTCACCTGCAAAACAGATTAGTGAACCTTAGAACCCAAAGAATTCTTGGGTCCTTGGTACTGGTTAGTTTGCATCCTAACAAAGCTACCTGCAGGCTTTCCAACAGGCAGTTTGCTACTCACTTTGGCACTAGCATTGTGCCAACAGTCCATTGCAAAGTGGCCTACCTTGCCACAGCACCAACACTCAAACTTATTGTACCTTTGCTTAGGTACTGTCTTTGCTGTTTTATCTACAGTAAACTTATTGAGAGTTGGGGCTTTGCCCTTATACTTAGACTTGGACTGAAGAGTCCTTGCAGGTGTAGTAAATCCCAGTCAAGCTTTACCTTTGTGATGAACAAATTCATCAATTAAGGGTAGAACTGACTTAGGTTTAGAAAACCTAACAACTAAGTCTTTCTCCTTCTGAAGATTAATCTCCAGACTCTTGATTTGATCATTCTTGAATGATATAATCCCCACATGAATCACAGTTATGTGCTTCAGTCTGGCTATCTCATTAAGCTTTTGATCAAATAACTTCTCAAAATCAGTTGCTGCAGCTTTGAGATCAGCAATTTCCTTTGCCTGACTTTTGGCTAGGGACTTGCTCTTCTTATAAGCTTGCAACAGAACTTTATATTCATCTATCAACTGATGAATATCCTCTTCAGACTCAGATGCACTCTCATCATTTGATGATGATGAATCTGATTCTGTACTGGCACAAGAAATTGAACTAAAAGAATAATGTTGTACCTTACTAGGTCCTGGCTGCTCCAGGATTTTGTCACTTTCTGTCAATGTCATTAGCCCTTGACACTGACTGTCTTCTTGTTCATATATAGAGTTCATAATCTGGATGAACTCTTCTTCTTCTTCCTCAGCAAACAGTCCTATATATGCCTCAACATCTGACTCAGTTTCTGATGAAGAAATATCTGACAGGCTCTTGTCCTTTTTAGCAACAAAAGACTTTTCCTTCTTGCCCTTGTATTGAGTCTTTTTCTTGTCATTAGACTCCTTTCTTTTCTCTGGACAATCTGCTATCACTTGTCCTTGTCTATTACAGCAATAGCAAACTATTTTTGAAAGAGTTGCTTTGCTAGACTTAGTTTTTTCCTGTCTTTCTTTGAAGACTTTTTATTCTGATAATAGTCTTCTTTTCCCTGTGAAGTAGATGGCCTTGTCCTCCACTGTTTCTTCTTTAAGAATTTCTGAAAATGTCGTGTGAATGCAGCAAAGTCCTCATCACTTTCACTGCTTTCAGATTTTCTGCTGACTGACTCATTTGACTCAGATTCAGCTGCTTTTGGTGGTGGAGTTGGTGACTTACTTCTGTACTTTCTGGGGGATTCTGTTTTGAAGGCCACTGTCCTTTCCTTGTGTTCACTTCTTGTAGATTTCTCCTCTTTTTTCCTCACCATTAACTGCATTTCATAGGACAACAGTTTGCCAAACAGTGTTGGAGGAGGAATTTCTGCCAACTTCGCCATTTCCCTAATGGCACAGATCTTGGTGTCCCAATCTTTTGTTAGGGACCTTAGAAACTTATCATTGAGTTCATAATTACTGAACTCTCTGCCATAGGACATGAGCTCATTCACAATCCTATAGAACTTTTTATAGAATTCAGCTATGCTATCAGCTTTTCCTTGTCTAAAACTTTCATATTCTTGATTTAGCAAGGATTTTCTGTCTTGCCTGACTTCTTCAGAACCCTCCATATACACAATAAGAGTATCGCACATTTCTTTAGTTGTCTTACAGTGTATCAGATTCTGAAAAGTTGCATCATCTATGGCACTCACTATGATGTTCTGAGCCCTCTTATCCATAGTGGCTAGAACAATTTCATCCTTTGTCATTTCAGAGAAATCCTTAGGTGTTCTATGATTTGCATCTAAGACTGACACCTTCATGGGCACATATGGCCCTTCCTTCACTGTGATATAAATCCTAGGGTCTGAGGCTTCCATAAAAAGTCTCACCCTTTCCTTCCAGATACCAAAGATCTCTTTCCTACATATGGGTAGCTTCATGGATCCCAATTCCTTGTGATTCTCAGTGGAACCCATGGTTCTTGATTTTCTTGATTCTGTAATGTGACTTTGACTGAATCTGCCAACAGAATCTACTCAGACAGTTATGTCCCTTTTTGAGTAACCTGGCTCTGATACCACTTGAAAGATATTGTACCTAAACACCTAGAGGGGGGGGGGGGGTGAATAGGTGACTTGAATCTTTTTAACTTTTATGGCAGAATACAGAATCTAATACAGAATTCAAGCTACTTTATCACAGCAATCACACAGCAATCACAGAATATCTCAGCACACAGTAGACACACAGTTTTATAGTGGTTCCCCAAGGTTTGGGTACATCCACTT
Organism: Platanthera guangdongensis; assembly: GCA_039583875.1. Classification (NCBI taxonomy): domain Eukaryota; kingdom Viridiplantae; phylum Streptophyta; class Magnoliopsida; order Asparagales; family Orchidaceae; genus Platanthera; species Platanthera guangdongensis. The sequence goes on along the minus strand of CM077148.1, from coordinate 42,381,506 downwards.
TCCCCCTTCGCCTATCTAGCAATGTACTAGATTCGGCCTAACTCCTCTACTATCTCAGAACCCAAAACAGGCTCCTACATCTCAGGCCCAAGGCCCTACAACTCAGCTTCTTCACAAAGCCTACACTCAGCCACCAAGGCCTATACTCAACCACCAAGGCCTACACTCAGCCACAACAGGCGTACACTCAGAGATTTCAATCTCCTACACTCAGGCACTCAAGCCCTACACTCAGCCTTTATAATTACAGGCTTACAAGACTCAGATCCCTAAGGATCCTACAAGATAAAATGAATACAAAAATTATAACTCAACAACTCAGAAACAAGAGAGAAGAGTTGTGAGATTCTTGATGAGTTCTTGGAAGAACTCAGCTGAAATCAATCTGACTTGGCTTTCTTCAAAGCTTCTTGAATGTAGAACTCAATAAGATTGACCTCTTCTGTAGTTGATCCTTGATCTCTGCTACTTAGGATTCAGAATAAATCTGAACCCTTCTTCTCAGCCTGGTTCCAACGGCTGGTTTCTTGGATGGAGCTCTCTCTCTCCAACTTCTTAGATCTTCACTTGATAGCTAGATCTTCTTTGAATTACTTCAACAACTTCAACAACAACATCTGTAGACTGTATAAGCCTATTTATAGGCCTTCTTCATGGTAACCGGCTGGTCCGGTCCATAACTGATTTCTGACAACTCTGACAGGTGTAGTAGACTGGCCGGAATGGCAGCTGTCAAGTCATCCAGTCAGTTCTTGAAAATTCTGTAACTGTCTTTAAGTGTCGAGACTATCTGTCTTTAAGTGTCGACACTTATAGACCAACTGTCGACACATGTTATCTAAGTGTCGACACTAGCCTACAAGGTGTCGACACAACTCCTTGTGTTGTACATTTTGTATCTCGACACTACTTCTTCTTTATGTGTCGACACTGATATTAAGTGTCGACACAACACTTTGTTCTTCAGCACTTTGTTGACTTCTTGTAAGTGTCGACACATCTCCTTTGTGTCGACACATCTTCATGTGTTGAATCTGTTAAGTGTCGACACTTCTTCTTGGTGTCGACAAAAGTCTTTAGTGTTGATACTTGCTGAGTGTCAACACAGCTCCTTGTGTCGACACATTCTTCTTCTGTTGATACTCTGGCTGAGTGTCGACACATCTCCTTAGTGTCGACACTTGTACTTAGAAATTTCTGAACTTTGCTAAGTGTCGACACAGCTCCTTGTGTCGACACTTCCTTCAAGTGTTGAGTCTTCAGCTGAGTATCGACACATTCTTCCTTGTGTCGACACTTTCTTCAAGTGTCGACTCTTCTGCAGTGTGTCGACACATTGTTCTGGGTGTCGACACTTGTACTTAGTCTCTGCTGACTTTTGCTGAGTGTCGACACAGCCTCCAAGTGTCGACACTTTCTGATGTAGACACAGTTACACTGGGTGTCGACACAACTGCTATGTGTCGACACTGCTTCACTGCACTCTTCTTCATTGAGTGTCGACATAGCTCCTTGTGTCAACACTTTCTGTCTGGTGTCGACTCTGCATCCCTGGTGTCGACACAATGACTCTAAGTGTCGACACTGCTTGCCTGGGTGTCGACACAGGGCTTCTTAAGTGTCGAAACTTTCCTCCTGGGTGTCGACACATGGACTTAGAAACTTTTTCTTCTTTCCTGCAAATACTTAACCTGCACAAGTAAACTCAAAACACATCAAATACATTTTGATGTATATCATTGAGTTGGGTGAGTCTTCTTCAAATCAGGTACATTAGAACCAATGTACCCAACATAAAGATTCAATTTTTATTAGTCTAGATTAATATTTTTCTAAATTACTTTATTCTCTAATTTATGTATAATTGGGCTTTAAATTTCATTTTTAAGTCCGTGCCCATGTTCTGGAGGCAATTTGGAGAAAATTAACATTTTTGGCCCCGCATAGCAGAACTTCAAATGGTCCTAACTTTCAAACCAGGAAGAGTTACAAGACATGCAACCAGTCAACGGAAAGAGGACGACGTCCTCTACAAATCTGGAGAGTTTCAAAGGTACACGCCTCGAAGTCATGCCCTATAAGGGCATGACAAGGGGCATGTCTCGGGCAAAAATACAACTTTCTGCAGAAAGCTTCCGTGGACAATTTTGGGACTTTTTCTAAGTACAAGACCCCATATCACGGGCGTGATGAAAGACCACATTTTTTCTTCTTTTAAAACCACGGGGTCTTAGGCCCAGAACTACCATATTTCTTTGACACCTTAATACCGAGAAGGTCGTCACTACAAAATGCAGATCCAGCCCGCAAAAATGATCACAGGAAAGTAGCGAAAGAGTAAAAGACACGTCCACAGAAATCACATATATAGTAAATAATCTCCACGAAGTGAGAGTCCATAGAAATAATAATAGAGATACTGAAAAAAAGGGCCCATGCCCGGTACATCAATATCCTCACTACACATCACTCAGGGCTGAAGCAAAACTAAACATCTACTAACGATCGGGACTCACAGTCCCAGTTGTCTGAACTCCGATTCTAGATTGTCCTATCTCCAAGCATGCCAACCTCCGGGGCTGCGCCTCCATGCTGGGCACCACGGTCCCGTAAAATGAAGTGGTTCGAAAATCGTTAGTCTAAAAGATTAAGTCCTATCATCCCCCACCCCTCCCCCCACGGCTCCTAGGCACCAGGAGGAGAGGAGGAAATGGATGCTCTTAAGGTGGAGAATGAACAAAGAGCAGGTGACGGTGGGAAAAATCTAGCAGATGTATAAGTATAAGTGGTCGTAATAAAAGCATGAAAAGCTAAACAAGTAAAATATAACCCTAACTTATATGAAATCACATAAGCTAAGGGATCTTTTGCAAGTCTCCTATCGTATAAAGAGTCCCACACTAATTTATACGATAGGGTGTCGGTTTTCTAGCAAGTATGAATATATTTAAAGAATAATAACCTTAACTTATAAGCACTCTCACACAAGCTTATAAACTAAGGGGTCGTTTTGCAGGGCCAATTGTATAAAGTGTCCCATACAACTTTATACAAGAGGTGTCAGGGTTATATGCAATGATGATGCTATGACATGCAAGTATGTCATGTTGTGAATATGTAAGTGCAAGACACACACTCAATTGGATTCACACAGACCTTTAGTTTCCCCTTTCCGGAGCATAACCTCGCAGGATACATCCGTAGTGGCAGACGAAAGCGGTGGGTTGGGCCCACATGCTCATCATCAAAACCACCGATCCTACTACCATTGTGAACACAACCTAACATCTTGAAACATCGAGGTGACTGAAAGTGAATTCCCTTGTTAATCTAGTTACTCTTGCAGTTTACTTTGCCTACAGTTTAGGTTAGCTCAGAATTTCTCAAGGCATACGGCGAGAAGGGTTCTCGAGGGCACTAGGAACTAAGATGGGCTGAAGACCAAAGCTCCCTTTCGCAAGGCACATTTTATTATTAGTTAATACACAAGTTCCGATTCCTTTCGTATTACACTGGTTCTAACACTAATGTGTTTTGACCCTGTCTCTCCCTCTATAGGAAAGACGATCTTTTGTCGATCCCGAGCACCAACTAATCTTAGACAACTCTACAACCTACTCATCCTAACTTCCAATGATATACTCTAATCCCCTTTACTAAAATCAATAAACCACAATCTCATCTCCCTACGACCATTCCCCATGTTAACTCGATTTCTGCAGTTTTACTAAATGCAGACCACCTTATGCTATATGACGTGCATGATAGGATTTACTCTAAATCCCAATCCAAACTCCCTAAGATAATTAATGGAGGCCTATTATAACATTTATAGCCTAAATCCAGAAACTTGGAATTTTCCTAATTAATCTGACATTTTATTTATTTCTTCTAAAAATCCAAATGCCACAGGTTGTTTATGAAGTGGCCCTTACATTCATGCAAAATGATCCATAAAATTATGATAAATACTAGGTAGCTAATTAACAGTAGATTCATGTCTCCCAATATTTTTGCAAGGTTTAAGCCTCTTGTCCATAATTTTAAATATAATCACCTAGTTAACACCTAAATAAGTAATTGTTGTAAATAGACTTCCAAAAATTATAAGAAAATTCAAGCATAACTAAAATGCCATAAAAACACTCCTGACCAAGTTTCCAAATTTTTCAGTGAATAATAAACTCTAATTTTAATTTTGATCTATAACACTCTTTCATAAAACATTGAAACAACTACTGAAAATATTCATCTAAAACTTTTTATAACATTTCCACATGAGTATAATGACCTAAGTGCACTTTTGCATACGTTTCACAATTTTCTAACCAACATTAAGCTCTGAATCTAATATTTAACATATCTACTTATTTAAATGCTTGTGAAGTAAGTACTGAAAATATGCATCTAAAAATTATAATAAAAATCGGATATGAGTATAATGACCTAAAACTTCCTATACCCAATTTTCACAATTTCCAAAGGAACAGTGAGATCATAATAAACCAAAGACTATCAAGGGCAAATCCATGTAATACAAAGGAGGTACCCAATATATTATTCCAATATTCCCAATAAAATTTCTAGAGGCTCATATTAACCCCATGACCATACTATCCAAGTTCCATAGCTTTACATTAAGTTTTGATGACCTATCTTACATGTATAAGGGTTGTGCCCTAAACTAGGGTTAGGGTTTTGGGGAGTCTAACGACCTCTAAATCTCAAAATATTTTTCCAGAGGACTTTGACAACCTTAAACTCCTCTCCATAAAGTTGCAAGTTATTCAAGGTCATTTGTCCCCTTGACCTTCAAACCCTAGGTTTGCACACTTAGGACCTACCATAGAGTCCTAGGGCTCTACCCTTCAACTTCCACCAAAAATAGTGGAGGTTGTATTTTGTGTGCTAATATAGCTGAGTGCCAAGATCCAACACCTTTGGGTGAGGTGGGCCAACTCACGAGTACTTAGGGCACTTTGCCCTAATTTGACCTAAAAGGGGCCAACACTTGCCAACATAATTACCCTATCAAACCAAACTCAAAAGATATGAAATTTTTACCAGAGCCTAATAATACTCCCCAAGATCTCGCTACAAAATTGGAGAGGTTTTTGATGTGTTTAAGACAAGTAATTAAATTATAAATTACTTATTAAATTATTCCAAAAACTATAGAAAAAGTATCTCCAAAAATTCCTATTTTTTGACAGGATCTAGCTATATTTAGGGTGACTCTTTATCAAAATTTCAGGTCATTTGGACAAGGGATGAAGTGGGGGCACTCATTTTAGTCTCTGACTAACCCTAGGTATAGACCCCACCAAAATGAGTGCCCTAGTCAAACCAGACACCCAAATTGGTTCAAACCAATTTACATTAAGTAAACCCCTAGGGCTACAACTTTGATATTTACCATTTTTTCACTAGAAGTTTCTAGGTATTTTTAATAATTAAAAACATTAAATACATAATATGTGACAGAATATCACATGAAATGAACAATTATCCTTGAAAGTGATGTGTTAGATCTAAAATACTCAAGAGGGGGGTGAATATAGTATTCTTAAAACCTTAAGAACTTTTATAGCTTTTGCTGTAATTAAAGAGTGCACAGACAGATTAATAAAAAGGTAAGCACAGCAGTCCAAAAAGCACAAACACAGCAAGAATAAAAAGGAAAAGGGGCAACCAGACAACAAAAGAAATTTATAGTGGTTCCCCAACCTGGGTACATCCACTCTTCTACCACACTGGTTGGAATCCACTCATATTTTTGATCAGGTGCCTGACACCAATGAGCTTTTGATCAGGTGCTAAAAAACTAAACCTCAATCCTTTTGGTTAATTGACTTGCAACCAGGAATAACTTTTGAAGGGAGTTAAGAACCCTTTATACAGTGGGGGGATGAGAGATGATATGGTCTTCTCTTTCTCAACAAACAACTGAGAAGACTTAGTGGATATGATTTTAGCAAAAGGCTCCCCCTGAGATGTAGAATGGTTTAGGGAAGATCTGGAGCATTGCTTCAGGGTGATAGGCATTCAAACTTTGAGCCATGACCAGAGAGATCTTTAGGAACTTCTTGACAGATGGAATAGTTGTTGTCCTTTGAAGTGTCCTGGATAGTTGAAGAAGGAAGACTCTTGATAGTGATTGATTGTTCTTCTTCAGATGACTGGTTTTGTTCTGGTCTAGGGCTTCTTCTCTATATCAGAATTTTTGTCTTCAGAGAGAGAGAGAAGAGATGCAGAGATTGCAGACTGATTGTCTTATTCTTCTGATATAGTAACTTGTCGGGTTTATTATTATTATTTTTTTCCAAACTTTGAAATCTTCTGCAATCAATGCTCACGGCCTGAGAATAAATAACATTGAATTATTTCTCCAACTGTCTCATGGAAAAACAGCAAGCAATAACCCTTGATAATACCATAATTAATGCTCCTTATAACGGTTATATTCAGAGAATATTAGAGCATTAATTACACAAGAATTATTGCATTAAAATGGGAACAGAAGGCTGGAAAATAAATAAGTCTGGAATCGTCGAACATATAACATAAATCGTCGTACTGAGTCTATAGTTCGTCGAGCTGAGAAGTTGAGTTCGTTGACCAGACAGCTTCTGTTCGTCAAGCTGAGTTCCAAGATCGTCGAGCTAACAGCAGGATTTCATTCTCTGGAAACTTGCCTTCTCTAGACATCAAGATCGTCGAGCTGAGAATTAGATTCATCGACCTGAGAGTAGATTTCGTCGTGCTGAGGACCATTAATTGCTGCTTGATAATTCTTGCAAAAGTGGTCAAAGTTCGTCGAGATGAGAGTCCTGAGTTCATCGACTTGAGATGATTCTGGACTTAGAAAATTTGAGAACCTTCTGGCTATAAAGAGTTGAAGTAAAGAATCCAGAAATTATCGACTAGAGAACAAAGTTCGTCAACCTAAGAACTAGGTTCATCGATCTGAGTCTAAAGAACTGGACTTGGAATACAGAGGGCTAGAGTCAAAATATCGTCGGCCTGAGAGTGAAGTTTGTCGAGCTCAGCTCAGAGAATTATTTCTGAGATCGTCATGCTCAGCACGACTATCATCGACCTGAGTTTGACTAACGTCGAACTCATTTTACTTGGTCTTTGGAAAATCTCTAAGTCTTGAGTCTCTAGCAGTCTGATAATGGCGGGTCCATGAGATGTTACTTCTAAGGACTTGGCCTAGACTCTAGGACACAACTATGACCCTGGCTATACATGTTGGGTCACAAGATCCTAACGTGGTGAACCTAGCCCAAATCAAAGTAGGGATCCAATAATCTCCCCCTATTTGGGTGAGGTCACTAATTACAGACTCAGACTAAAACTGAAAATAAATAAAGTAGAAAAGAATATATCTGGCAGAGATCGATAATACATACAGCAGATATATATATATATAATCTTTGTTCAGAAATATAAAGCAGTTATAGGCAGTGTAGAAAATAAAATAGTTCAGAATCACTTCTTCTACTTCTTATCCTTTGGATTTTGTTTTCTGCTCTTGTCTCCTAGCTTTGTAAACACAATCTCTCTATTAGGATCAGAAGCTTGCACTTTGGTCATGGTCATGTTAGCAGCCCCTATAATCTTCAAAGATGTAGCCCTGGAGACAACTACTTCTCGGTGCAACTTCATGTAGTCTGTTGGAACCCAAGGTTGGATTTGGGTAAGGATCACTATTAGGGTTTATTAGATTGACCCAAAATGTATAGTCATGGGTCATAGGATTATTTCCAGGTTTGGTATTTCAGAAAAATTCCAGAGAAGTTCAGAATTGAAGTTCAGAAAATTACTGGAAGAAAATCTCTGAAATCAGTTCAACTATCTCTGAGCGGAGATCAACTATCTCTGAGCTCAGCTCAAAGAAAACTGTAAAATTCAGATGCAGTTCAAAATCTCTGAACTCAGCTCAATGATCTCTGAGCTGAGTTCAATGATCTCCGAACCCAGTTTGAAGAAGCTTTAAGGTTTAGTGTGGCGATTTCCTATGCCATTTTCAGACCTTCTTATTTACAGCTTGCAGATTTAATTAAGGCTTAACTGCAGGCATTTATAGCTCTAAGATTTAATGCTATCAAATATAGCCGTTTGAATGACAGTATAAAATATGGCTTATTACAGAGATTAAATGCCAATTGATTTCTCAAGACATATTCCATTCTCGGGAATTGATTTAGCCATTCCAAGATAGAAAGAATTCAAATGCTTGAATTCTTCAGGCATTAAATATACAGATATTATATCTTACAGAGAAGATAAGAAGAGTAACACAGCACTCGACAGAATAGAAGAGATAGAGAGAGAATATTCAAGAAGGCTTTTTCTCTCAATAAAGAAGAACTTAGCTACAAGTTTTCTTACAACAAATCAAAATCATCTTCTTCATCTGCTCCAAGCTTTCAAGAGACAACCAATTCATATCAGTATAAAAGCTTGTTGGAGAGCAACATCAACTTGAAGGCCTACACCCTGAAGCAAAGCTTCCACTCCTGAACTATTCTACATCTCAGGGGGAGCTTTGACAACATCACTGAATCCACATAGTTTTCTCATTGTGATTGAGAAGAGAAGAATTCCATCACCTCTTTTCCCCTCCTGTATAAAGGGTTGTCATCTCCCTTCAAAAGTGATTCCTGGTTCACAATTCTCCTTATCAAAAGACTTGAGGGTTTGGTTTTTGGGGACCTGATCAAAACCCATTGGTGCTCAGGACACCTGATCAACTCATCCTACAGTGGATTCCTACCTAGGGTGGTAGAATAGTGGACTACCCAGATTTGGGGAACCACTATAAAAATCCTTGTGTCGTCTATGTGCTTGCTTTTCCTTCTTTATCTTTGTGTTGTGACTTTTTACATTACCTCTAGTTTAGAAGAAAGTTAAGATCTAACTGTGCACTTTCAATTGGTATCAAAGCGAGGTTGGTTAATCATACCACATCTTTCAGGTTGGTTAATCATACCAAATCATCTAGGTTGGTTAAAATACCACACCTTAGTGGTTGCACAGGCTAACACCTGAACCAAAACGATATGATAGATCTTAAATTTCTTAAGAGTTTTTCATGGCACAAAATGAAGAATGTTCAAGCACTGGACCTCATAAGTGCAATCTGGATAAACTGAAAGATATTGTACCTAAACACCTAGAGGGGGGGGGGGGGGGGTGAATAGGTGACTTGAATCTTTTTAACTTTTTATGGCAGCAATCAGTTTTTATCTCAGAGTTATATAGATTTGTACACAGAAATCACACAGCAATCACAGTAATTCACAGTACACAGTAGACACACAGTTTTATAGTGGTTCCCCAAGGTTTGGGTACATCCACTTTCCCCCTTCGCCTATCTAGCAATGTACTAGATTCGGCCAAACTCCTCCACTATCTTAGAACCCAAAACTGGTTCCTACACCTCAGGCCCAAGGCCCTACAACTCAGCTTCTGCACAAAGCCTACACTCAGCCACCAAGGCCTACACTCAGCCACCAAGGCCTACACTCAGCCACAAAAGGCCTACACTCAGAGATTTCAATCTCCTACACTCAGGCTCTCAAGCCCTACACTCAGCCTTTATAATTACAGGCTTACAACACTCAGATCCAAAGGATCCTACAAGAAAATATGAATACAATAATGTTAACTCAGCAACTCAGAGACAAGAGAGGAGAGTTGTGAGTTTCTTGATGAGTTCTTGGAAGAACTCAGTTGAAATCAATCTGACTTAGCTTTCTTCAAAGCTTCTTGAATGTAGAAATCAACAAGATTGACTCCTTCTGTAGTTGATCCTTGATCTCTGCTACTTAGGATTCAGAATAAATCTGAACCCTTCTTCTCAGCCTGGTTCCAACGGCTGATTTCTTAGATGGAGCTCTCTCTCTCCAACTTCTTAGATCTTCACTTGATAGCTAGATCTTCTTTGAATTACTTCAACAACAACCTGAACTTGTGTTTTTAATCACTCACTTTCTGTAGACAGCATAAGCCTATTTATAGTCCTTCTTCATGGTAACCGGCTGGTCCGGTCCATAACTGATTTCTGACAACTCTGACAGGTGCTGTAGATCGGCTGGAATGGCAGCTGTCAAGTCATCCAGTCAGTTCTTGAAAATTCTGTAACTGTCTTCAAGCGTCGAGACTATCTGTCTTTAAGTGTCGACACTTATAGACCAAGTGTCGACACATGTTGTCAAAGTGTCGACACTAGCCTACAAGGTGTCGACACAACTCCTTGTGTTATAGATTTTATATCTCGACACTACTTCTTCTTCATGTGTCGACACTGAAATTGAGTATCGACACAAGTACTTGTACTTCAGTATTTTTCTGAATTCTTGTAAGTATCGACACAACACCTTTGTGTCGACACATCTTCATGTGTTGAACTCGCTGAGTGGCGACACTTCTTCTTGGTGTCGACACATGTCTTCAGTGTTGATACTTGCTGAGTGTCGACACATTGCTCTGGGTGTCGACACATTCTACTTCTGTCGAGACTCTGGCTGAGTGTCGACACAACTTCTTGGTGTCGACACTTGTACTTAGATTTTTGCTGATCTTTGCTAAGTGTCAACACAGCTCCTTGTGTCGACACTTTCTTCAAGTGTTGAGTCTTCAGCTGAGTGTCGACACATTGTTCTGGGTGTCGACACTTACTTCAAGTGTTGACTCATCTGCTGTGTGTCGACACATTGTTCTGGGTGTCGACACTTATACTTAGTTTCTGTTGTCTTTTGCTGAGTGTCGACGTAGCCTCCAAGTGTCGACACTTTCTGGTGTAGACACAGTTTCGCTGGGTGTCGACACAACTGCTATGTGTCGACACAGCTTCACTGCACTCTTCTTCATTGAGTGTCGACATAGCTCCTTGTGTCGACACTTTCTGTCTGGTGACGACTCAGCATCCCTGGTGTCGACACAATGAGTCCAAGTGTCAACACTGCTTGCTTGGGTGTCGACACAAGTTTTCTTAAGTGTCGACACTTTCCCTCTAAGTGTCGACACATGGACTTAGAAACTTTTCTTCTTTCCTACAAATACTTAACCTGCACAAGTAAACTCAAAACACATCAAATACATTTTGATGTATATCATTGAGTTAGGTGAGGCTTCTTCAAATCAGGTACATTTGAACCAATGTACCCAACAATCTCCCCCTATTTGGAGAAGTCATAACCCTTAGTCAATGATATACACCATTCATAATAAAATTATAACATGATGTATAGCAGGAATATATAACAGGGCAAACATAAACATGTATTAAACAAACATGTGCACATAGATAGCATCTCAGAACAATTATGAAATAAATTTAACACACAGCAAATTTATCACACAACACATTGTTCCAATACTTTGTCATATTCATATTTCAAAAGTTTACAGAATGTTTATTATCAAAAGATTACATAGTAAACTTAAGAAAATTTCTATGCTACTTTTGTTCTGCATCTTTGATCACTATTCCTTTTCCTGACTGAATCTTGGCTTGCATAGGAGCTTCAGCATCTTCAGTTTCAGCAGGCTTCTTCCCTTTCAGCTCCTTCTTCTTAAGTTCTTCTGCTTTAATCTTTTGCCTTTCAAAATAATGATAAGGCTTGGGAAAGTACTTGCTAGGCTCCTGAGCAGTAGGAGGTAACTTTCCCATCTTGGCCTTTCTTCTATATTGGACTATAGCCTCCTGCCTTGTCTCATGCTTTCTCCATTCAGCCTCAGAAAACCACTTGTTCCTGTCTAGCACATTATCTTTTGCAGCTTTCCAGGCAGTGAAAATAATGTTCCTAGAAGTGGGGCTCCACTGCTCAAAGTCAGGTCTCTGTTCAGCTTGCTCCCTGAACCTCTTCTTAGACAATCTGGTTTCTTCTTCTTTCTGCATAGCTTCTTGCATAGCTTCAGATATTGGCTGAACTACCTTCTCTATGATGACATTATCCTTACCCCCAGGTGGGCTATACATGGACTGGATGTCAGCATGAACCATATCAAAATCTGGAGGAGGGTAGATGACTTGAGCCACTTCAGGTTGCTCCCCTCCTAGATATGCAGGATGAATTCCAGATTCTGCCACATTATCATCATCACAAAGAGGAGGATATCCAAGAGTTGCTCTGATAGAATTAGATATCCACTTAGCATGATCAGAGCTGGCCTTGACTAACACTCTCTCCCCCTTTATGACTTATCTTTCTATGTGATCTCTCACATCATCTTTTTGAAATCTAACCTGGTTATCCAAATAATTTACTCCATCTTTAAAATAAGGTTTCAACCTTTGAAGTTTGTCAGTTATGATCTTCTGTGAGTCTTGGATGGCAGTCTTAACAATAGTTATTTCTTCTTGGAATACCTTGTCAAACTCTGCTTTAGCAGTAGCAGATGTAGTAGGCAGGCCAGCAACTATGTTCTTCATTTCTGTGACAATTGCATTATGAGAGGCTGTCAAGTTATCATTCATTCTAATTTGATTTTCAAGTACATAGCCTTGCTTCTGTGCAATATCATCCACCTGAGCTTTTATCTTTTCTTGATGTGTAGCCAAGTACACCACTGCATTACCTCCCTTGTGGAAGCAGTCTGTCATCTCCTTCTTATTAAGATTCATTTCAAATCTTATTGACTTTATATCTTGGGCCAAATCAAACTGAAGAGATTTGTGCCCCTCATCCACATATGTCTCTATAGCTTTCCTATGCTCATCAAGCTTAATCTGCATTGCAACCATTAAAGCACTATAATCAACAGTTAGAGCTGGCTGTGATATAGGCTGTGGAGTAACAGTTTGGAGAGCCTTCTTATAACTTTGGCTCCTTCTTCTAAATACTTGAAATTTTCTTTTCTTAGCCCTTGTAGCTTCTTCATCTTCAGAGGCTGAAGTACTTGCTATCTCTACCCTCTCTTTAGGTAGCTCCTTCTGCACTTCTGGTTCCTTCTCACGCTCTTGCCTTGCAGTCTCTTCAACATGTACTACTTGCTCCCCCTCAACTGGAGCATTCTCCCCTTCAGCAGCAGTAGTTTCCTTGTCAAAATCTTCTTGATCCAGATTTAGAAATAAATCTTCCATGCTATACTCTTGTGGAGAATGAGCTGGAGAAATTCTTGGCTCATCTACCACTGGATCAGATACTATTTGAGCTGCAACAGATGTGTCTTCCATGAAAAAATCTGGGACTTGACTATGAATCTGTGGTTGCTGATAAATATCAGACAAATCAGTATCCTCTAAAGGAAAATCTAAAGCATTAAGCTCAGTGATTACCTCTAGAATTGTGTTTGTAGCTTGCTCACTCTCAAGAGGAGTTGGCTCTTCCACTACTAGTGTCTCCCCCTGGACTTGATCATGATGTAAGGGGCTAGTTGGTGGTAGCTCCCCCTGCCTTTCGGCAATTACTTGTTGAGCTGGAGTCTTCTCAACTGTCACTTCTTCATGCTCATCAGGTGTGAAGACAACTTGCTCTTCACTTCCAGAGCTGCTGGTTGACTCTTGAGCCACTGAGGCTATTTTCCTCTTCTTCTTTTGAGGTGATACTTTCTCAGGAATTATCTTCTCAGGGGTTGGCATCTCCTTAGACAACACCCTATCCCATCTGGAGAAGATCCTCATGTCCATCTTTCTCGTATGGTTGATTTTGCTACCAGCAGCTTGACCCATAACTTCTGATATAACACCAGCTAGGTATAAGCTTATGATTCTGCCCATGTTGGGCTTCTTGAGGCTTTCCTTAATCTTCTCAAAGATCACTACAGACCACTCAGTTTTCAGATTGAAGATTATCCTGGTCATAATGCTGAACATATGGGCAGATACCCTATCATGCCCTCCAGGTTTGCTTAAAATCACTTTGCCAACAATTTCTGACATGAATTTCCCTTGGCTGTTCATGCCCTTTCTATTGAAAACAGATATCTCTGTGTGTCGACACCTTTTTACTTGGCCATTTCCAATTCTATAAACTTACTCTAAGTTTATCATTCCTAGTTCAATTTTAAACCTATTGAAATTAGCTTCTTCTAGGGGCTTAGTATACATATCAGCTAGTTGATTATCTATTTTAACATATTCTAGTAAAATATCTTCTTTCTCTACATGCTCTCTAAGAAAATGATATTTAATCTCAATATGTTTAGTTCTACTATGAGAAAAAGGGTTATGTGCAATTGATATAGCACTTGTAGAATCACAAAAGAGTGGAGTTCTACTTACCTGAATTCCATAGTCCTCAAGCTGATGTTGTATCCATAGAAGTTGAGCACAGCAACTTCCTGCAGCCACATATTCTGATTCTGCAGTGGAGATAGCCACACTTGTTTGCTTTTTGCTACTCCATGAAATCAGTCTCCCACCTAGGAATGGACAGGTTCCAATTGTGCTTTTTCTGTCTTCTTTGCATCCTGCAAATTCTGCATCTGAATAACCTGTTAGTTCAAAATCCCCATTCCTAGGGTACCAGAGGCCTGGAAAAGGAGTGCCCTTTAGATATCTCAATATCCTTATGACTGCAGTCAAATGAGACTCTTTAGGGCATGCTTGATACCTTGCACAGACAAATGTAGCATACATGATATCTGGTCTACTTGCAGTCAGATGTAATAGGGAGCCAACTATCCCTCTATACAAAGACTCATCTATAGGTTTCCCTGCTTCATCCTTGCTAAGAGACATACTTGACCCCATAGGAGTCTTCATGGTACTGGATGAATCCATACCATACTTCCTTATGAGTTCTAGGGTGAACTTAGAGTGGCATATGGATAAACCATTCTCAGTCTGTCTTACTTGGAGACCCAAGAAGAACTTAAGCTCTCCCATACTACTCATCTCAAATTGACCTTGCATTAGTTTTGCAAACTTTTTGCAAAGGCTATTTTCAGTAGACCCAAATATAATGTCATCTACATATATTTGGACTAGTATTACTTTGCCTCTAGATTCCCTAAGGAATAGAGTCTTGTCTATTTTCCCCCTTGTGAACTAATTCTCAATGAGGAAACTAGACAGGGTTTCATACCAAGCCCTAGGGGCTTGCTTTAACCCATATAAATCTTTCCTAAGTCTATAGACATGATTAGGTAGAGTTGAATCAACAAAACCTGATGGCTGTTCCACATAGACTTCCTCTTTAAGATTACCATTCAGAAATGCTGACTTGACATCCATTTGGTAGACTTTGAATCCTTGAAAGGTTGCATAGGCCAGGAACATCCTTATGTCTTCCAGTCTAGCTACTGGAGCAAAGGTTTGATCAAAATCAATACCTTCCTCCTGTCTATATCCTTTAGCAACAAATCTTGCTTTGTTCTTAATGATGACTCCATGTTCATCCATCTTGTTCCTATAGATCGACTTGGTCCCAATTATGTTGTGGTCTTTAGGTTTAGGAACAAGCTCCCAGACCTTGCACCTCTTGAACTGATTCAGCTCTTCTTGCATTGCCTCAATCCAATGAGGGTCTAGGATGGCTTCTTCAAACTTCTTTGGTTCAACTTGAGATAGAAAGCTGTAGTAGATTGCTGCATTCAGGTTTCTGCTCCTTGTTTGTACCCCTTGTCTTGGATCACCAATGATTTGCTCAACTGGATGATCTTTAAGATGTCTATTGGCTGGAGGAATCCTGACTTCAGGTTGAACTTCTTCAACTTCTTCATCTTGTTGTACTCCTTGTACTTCTTCTGCATTTGGTACATGTAGTACTCCCCCTGGACAACAGCCACTGTCTTCTACATGCTGTCTTGCAGTAGGTTCTTCTTCTATTGTGAGCTTGTCCATCTTCTTTGTTATACCTGTGGGGCTGCACATACTACTAGACAACTCATTGTTAATTAGCCTAGTTTCATCAAATACTACATGTACAGATTCTTCTATAACTTCAGTAGACAAGTTGTAGAGTCTATAAGCCTTACTATTGTTGCTGTACCCAACAAAAATTCCCTCTTGGGACTTGACAGCAAACTTAGTCAAGTAAGACTTTCCATTGTTAAGTATAAAGCACTTACAACCAAAGATCCTGAAGTAGGATAGATTTGGTTTCCTGCCTTTCACAACCTCATAGGGGGTCTTGTTGAGGCTTTTAGTTATGGTAGCCCTATTAATAACATGGCATGCAGTATTGATTGCTTCAGCCCAGAAATATTCTGGTAGTGATGTATCACTTAATAGGGTCCTACCAGCCTCAATCAAGGTTCTATTCTTCCTCTCAGCAATGCCATTTTGCTGAGGTGTTCTTGGTCAAGAAAACTCTTGAAATATCCCAAATTCTTCACATAGTTTTGTCATGCTATCAGATTGAAACTCAGTACCATGGTCACTTCTTATTTTGACCACTGTACTATTTAGTTCATTCTGAATCTGTTTGACAAAGCTATAGAAGACATTGGGTGTTTCAGATTTCTGTCTAAGGAAGAACACCCAGGAAAACCTTGAGTAGTCATCTACAACTACAAAGGTATAGACCTTCCTACCTAGGCTGTGAACTGGCATTGGACCAAAGAGATCCATATGCAAGAGGTATAAACACCTCACAGCATCTTTGTTTTCAATGCTTCTAAAGGTGGATCTAGTCTGCTTGCCCTTTTGACAAGCTGAGCAAATACCATCTTTAATACACTTAACTTGAGGACCATTCCTCACTAACTCTTTACTAAAGAGTTTGCCAATTGTCTTGTAGTTTAGATGGGCTAGCCTCTTGTGCCATTTGACACAATGAGAGACTGTCTCATCATCTACAAGACATACTTGAGAACCATTGGCCTCACACATAATGTCTAGGCAGTAGACATTCCTCTTTCTATAACCTGTCAAAATGATCTTTTGATCATTTGATCTCTTGATATGACAACCATCTTTCACAAAAGAGATGTCATATCCTACATCACTCAATTGACTTATACTAATAAGGTTATGTTTCAAACCTTTAACATATGCCACTTGAGTAATTGTAATAAAGGAGTTAGATATGTTACCAAAACCCTTGATGATCCCTTTTTCAGATCCACGAAAGGTGACTTTTGGACCATCCTTTATAGGTGTGTAGTCCTTTAGTAAACCCCTTGTTCCAGTCATATGTCTGGAACATCCACTGTCCAAGTACCATATTGGGGCATGGCCACTTGGACTCACCTGCAAAACAGATTAGTGAACCTTAGAACCCAAAGAATTCTTGGGTCCTTGGTACTAGTTAGTTTGCATCCTAACAAAGCTACCTGCAGGCTTTCCAACAGGCAGTTTGCTACTCACTTTGGCACTAGCATTGTGCCAACAGTCCATTGCATAGTAGCCTACCTTGCCACAACACCAACACTCAAACTTATTGTATCTTTGCTTAGGTACTGTCTTTGCTGTTTTATCTACAGCTGACTTGTTGAGGGCTGGAGCTTTGCCTTTGTACTTGGACTTAACAGTCCTTGCAGGTTTAGTAAATCCTAGTCCAGCTTTGCCTTTGTGATGAACAAATTCATCAATTAAGGGTAGAACTGACTTAGGTTTAGAAAACCTAGCAACCAATTCTCTCTCCTTCTGAAGATTAATCTCCAAACTCTTGATTTGATCATTCTTAAATGATATAGTCCCCATCTGAATCACAGTTATGTGCTTCAGTCTGGCTATCTCATTTAGGTTTTGATCAAACATCTTCTCAAAATCAGTTGCAGCAGCTTTGAGATTAGCAATTTCCTTTGCCTGACTTTTGGCTAGTGACTTGCTCTTCTTATAAGCATGCAACAGAACTTTATATTCATCTATTAACTGATGAATATCCTCTTCAGACTCAGATGCACTCTCATCACTTGATGATGATGAATCTGATTCTGTACTGGCACAAGAAATTTTACTAAATGAACAATGTTGTACATTACTAGGTCCTGGCTGCTCCAGGATTTTTTCACCTGCTGTCAATGCCATTTGCCCTTGGCATTGACTGTCCTCTTGTTCATATATAGAATTCATAATCTGCATGAACTCTTCTTCTTCCTCCTCAGTAAACAGTCCTATATATGCCTCAGCATCTGACTCAGTTTCTGATGAAGATAAATCTGACAGGCTCTTATCCTTTTTGGCAACAAAGGACTTTTCCTTCTTGCCCTTGTATTGAGTCTTTTTCTTGTCATTAGACTCCTTTCTTTTCTCTGGACAATCTGCTATCACATGTCCTTGTCTATTACAGCAATAACAAACTATTTTTGAAAGAGTTGCTTTGCTAGACTTAGTCTTTTTCCTGTCTTTCTTTGAAGACTTTCTATTCTGAAAATAGTCTTCCTTTCCCTGTGAAATAGATGGCCTTGTCCTCCACTGTTTCTTCTTTAAGAACTTCTGGAAATGTCTTGTGAAGGCAGCAAAGTCCTCATCACTTTCACTGCTTTCAGATTTTCTGCTGACTGACTCATCTGACTCAGATTCAGCTGCTTTTGGAGGTGGAGTTGGTGACTTACTTCTGTACTTTCTGGGGGCTTCTGTTTTGAAGGCCACTGTCCTTTCTTTGTGTTCACTTCTTGTGGATTTCTCCTCTTCTTTCCTCACCATTAGCTGCATTTCATAGGACAGCAGTTTGCCAAACAGTGTTGGTGGAGGAATTTCTGCTAACTTTGCCATTTCCCTAATGACACAGATCTTGGTGTCCCAATCTTTTGTTAGTGACCTTAGAAACTTGTCATTGAGTTCATAATTACTGAACTCTCTGCCATAGGACATGAGCTCATTCACAATCCTATAGAACTTTTTATAGCATTCAGTTATGTTATCAGCCTTACCTTGTCTAAAACTTTCATATTCTTGGTTTAGCAAGGATTTTTTGTCTTGCCTTACTTCTTCAGAACCATCCATGTACACAATAAGAGTATCCCACATCTCTTTGGCTGTCTTACAGTGTATCAGATTCCGAAAAGTTGCATAATCTATGGCACTCACAATAATGTTTTGAGCCCTCTTATCCATAGTGTCTAGAACTATTTCATCCTTTGTCATTTCAGAGAAATCCTTTGGTGTTCTCTGATTTGCATCCAAGACTGACACCTTCATGGGCACATATGGCCCTTCTTTTACTGTGATATAAATTCTAGGGTCTCAGGCTTCCATAAAAAGTCTCACCCTTTCCTTCCAGATCCCAAAGATCTCTTTCCTACATATGGGTTGCTTCATGGATCCCAATTCCTTGTGATTCTCAGTGGAACCCATGGTTCTTGATGTTCTTGATTCTGTTATTGACTTAGACTGAATCTGCCAACAGGATCTACTCAGACAGTTATGTCCCTTTTTTGAGTAACCTCGCTTTCATACCACTTGAAAGATATTTTACCTAAACACCTAGAGGGGGGGGGGTGAATAGGTGACTTGAATCTTTTTAACTTTTTATGGCAGCAATCAGTTTTTATCTCAGAGTTA
The DNA here is from genome assembly GCA_039583875.1 of Platanthera guangdongensis. NCBI lineage: Eukaryota > Viridiplantae > Streptophyta > Magnoliopsida > Asparagales > Orchidaceae > Platanthera > Platanthera guangdongensis. The sequence goes on along the minus strand of CM077148.1, from coordinate 42,362,101 downwards.
TATCGATTTGTACACAGCAATCACACAGCAATCACAGTAATTCACAGTACACAGTAGACACACAGTTTTATAGTGGTTCCCTAAGGTTTGGGTACATCCACTTTCCCCCTTCGCCTATCTAGCAATGTACTAGATTCGGCCAAACTCCTCCACTATCTCAGAACCCAAAACTGGTTCCTACACCTCAGGCCCAAGGCCCTACAACTCAGCTTCTGCACAAAGCCTACACTCAGCCACCAAGGCCTACACTCAGCCACCAAGGCCTACACTCAACCACAAAAGGCCTACACTCAGAGATTTCAATCTCCTACACTCAGGCTCTCAAGCCCTACACTCAGCCTTTATAATTACAGGCTTACAACACTCAGATCCAAAGGATCCTACAAGAAAATATGAATACAATAATGTTAACTCAGCAACTCAGAGACAAGAGAGGAGAGTTGTGAGTTTCTTGATGAGTTCTTGGAAGAACTCAGCTGAAATCAATCTGACTTAGCTTTTTTCAAAGCTTCTTGAATGTAGAACTCAATAAGATTGACTCCTTCTGCAGTTGATCCTTGATCTCTACTACTTAGGATTCAGAATAAATCTGAACCCTTCTTCTCAGCCTGGTTCCAACAGCTGATTTCTTGGATGGAGCTCTCTCTCTCCAACTTCTTAGATCTTCACTTGATAGCTAGATCTTCTTTGAATTACTTCAACAACAACCTGAACTTGTGTTTTTAATCACTCACTTTCTGTAGACAGCATAAGCCAATTTATAGGCCTTCTTCATGGTAACCGGCTGGTCCGGTCCATAACTGATTTCTGACAACTCTGACAGGTGTTGTAGACCGGCTGGAATGACAGCTGTCAAGTCATCCAGTCAGTTCTTGAAAATTCTATAACTGTCTTCAAGTGTCGAGACTATCTGTCTTTAAGTGTCGACACTTATAGACCAAGTGTCGACACATGTTGTCTAAGTATCGACCCTAGCCTACAAGGTGTCGACACAACTCCTTGTGTTGTAGATTTTATATCTCGACACTACTTCTTCTTCATATGTCGACACTGAAATTGAGTGTCGACACAAGTACTTGTACTTCAGTATTTTGCTGAATTCTTCTAAGTGTCGACACAACACCTTTGTGTCGACACATCTTCATATGTTGAACTCGCTGAATGTCGACACTTCTTCTTGGTGTCGACACATGTCTTCAGTGTTGATACTTGCTGAGTGTCGACACATTGCTCTGGGTGTCGACATATTCTTCTTCTGTCGAGACTCTGGCTGAGTGTCGACACAACTTCTTGGTGTCGACACTTGTACTTAGAATTTTGCTGATCTTTGCTAAGTGTCGACACAGCTCCTTGTGTCGACACTTTCTTCAAGTGTTGAGTCTTCAGCTGACTGTCGACATATTGTTCTGGGTGTCGACACTAACTTCAAGTGTTGACTCATCTGCTGTGTGTCGACACATTATTCTAGGTGTCGACACTTATACTTAGTTTCTGCTGTCTTTTGCTGAGTGTCGACACAGCCTCCAAGTGTCGACACTTTCTTGTGTAGACACAGTTTCACTGGGTGTCGACACAACTGCTATGTGTCGACACAGCTTCACTGCACTCTTCTTCATTGAGTGTCTACACAGCTCCTTGTGTCGACACTTTTTGTCTGGTGTCGACTCAGCATCCCTGGTGTCGACACAATGACTCCAAGTGTCGACACTGCTTGCCTGGGTGTCGGCACAAGTCTTCTTAAGTGTCGACACTTTCCCTCTAGGTGTCGACACATGGACTTAGAAACTTTTCTTCTTTCCTGCAAATACTTAACCTGCACAAGTAAACTCAAAACACATCAAATACATTTTGATGTATATCATTGAGTTGGGTGAGGCTTATTCAAATCAGGTACATTTGAACCAATGTACCCAACATAAACTTGCACTATGGAAGACAAGGATTAGGCTCTTTATGAACTCTATTGATGAAGCCATTTTCAATTCTATTTTGATAGGTCCTTATCAACCATTGGAAATAACAAGCATGAATGCTGCTCCATCACCTCAATGGACAGAAGCTCAAAAATTGCTAAAGATTGCTAATGCAAGAGCAATGGACATCCTTGCTCAATCAATGTCTGATGTCATTTTTGAAGGAGTTGTTGATTGTACTTCAGCAAAAGACATCTGGGACTCCCTCACAATAATGGCTGCTGGATCAATAAAAGAAAAAACATTAAATGCTGAATCTTGGAGTGACTCTGAAGCTTCATCCTGTGCAACTGAAGATGAAGAAGAGTCAAGAGCAAGAGAGTTTTGCCTAATGGCAAAAAATGCTTCATGCAGCAGTCATGATGAAGAATCAGTATCTGATGAAGAATCAGAATGTGAATTAGAAGAGGATCAGGTTATATTTTCTCTTGATTTTGACAACATAGCTGAATTTTTACCAAAACAAATTAAAAAAATTCAGCAAATTTATGTTCAACATAGTTCGTCGAACAGAGCTCGACAAAACTACACTTTTCGTCGACCTCAGGTCGACGATCTCTGAACAGAGATTTCTGGTCAAAAAATCTTGATCGACGAAATAAATACCCTTTGTCGAACCGAGAACGACGAATGTCGAACTCCGATCGACGAAAATATTTTTCGTCGAACTCAGAATTTCAAAACAGAATTTTTTATTCTTTTATTTCAAATTATTATTGTGAAAGAAAAATAGGACCCAAGGTAATCTGGATCCAGAACTCCTAACCTCTCTTTTCAGGAAATGCAGAGGATACAACAGTAGCTGTATAGGGGGAGAATGTCAATTTTATTTGTAAAGAAAATTGCTTATTAGGATTCTCTAGTAGCTTTTTGTTTCATGTATTTTATTTCTCAAAGTACCCTTGTACATCTGCTGAAAAACTTTTAATTCAAGCAGATTATTTTTTGCTTTGTGTTTTATTTTATGTGAATAGTGTACTCACCCAAATAGGAGAAGATTGTTGGAACCCAAGGTTGGATTTGGGTAAGGATCACTATTAGGGTTTATTAGATTGACCCAAAATGTATAGTCATGGGTCATAGGATTATTTCCAGGTTTGGTCTTTTAGAAAAATTCCAGAGAAGTTCAAATTTGAAGTTCAGAAAATTGCTGGAAGAAAATCTCTGAACTCAGTTCAACTATCTCTGAGCGGAGATCAACTATCTCTGAGCTCAGCTCAAAGAAAACTGTAAAATTCAAATGCAGTTCAAAATCTCTGAACTCAGCTCAATGATCTCCGAGCTGAGTTCAACGATCTTCGAACCCAGTTTGAAGAAGCTTTAAGATTTAGTGTGGCGATTTCCTATGCCATTTTTCAGACCTTCTTATTTACAGCTGGCAGATTTAATTAAGGCTTAACTGCAGGCATTTATAGCTCTCAGATTTAATGCTATCAAATATAGCCATTTGAATGACAGTATAAAATATGGCTTATTACAGAGATTAAATGCCAATTAATTTCTTAAGACATATTCCATTCTCAGGAATTGATTTAGCTATTCCAAGATAGAAAGAATTCAAATGCTTGAATTCTTCAGACATTAAATATACAGATATTATATCTTACAGAGAAGATAAGAAGAGTAACACAGCACTTGACAGAATAGAAGAGATAGAGAGAGAATATTGAAGAAGGCATTTTCTCTCAACAAAGAAGAACTTAGCTACAAGTTTTCTTACAACAAATCAACATCATCTTCTTCATCTGCTCCAGGCTTTCAAGATACAACTATTTCATATCAGTCTAAAAGCTTGTTGGAGAGCAACATCAACTTGAAGACCTACACCCTGAAGCAAAGCTTCCACTCCTGAAATATTCTACATCTCAGGGGGAGCTTTGACAACATCACTGAATCCACATAGTTTTCTCATTGTGATTGAGAAGAGAATACTTCCATCACCTCTTTTCCCCTCCTGTATAAAGGGTTGTCATCTCCCTTCAAAAGTGATTCCTGGTTCACAAGTCTCCTTATCAAAAGACTTGAGGGTTTGGTTTTGGGGGACCTGATCAAAATCCATTGGTGCTCAGGACACCTGATCAACTCATCCTGCAGTGGATTCCTACCTAGCGTGGTAGAAGAGTGGACTACCCAGATTTGGGGAACCACTATAAAAATCCTTGTGTCATCTGTGTGCTTGCGTTTCCTTCTTTATCTTTGTGTTGTGACTTTTTACATTACATCTAGTTTAGAAGAAAGTTAAGATCTAACTGTGCACTTTCATAGTCATCAACATTAAAGAACTTGTTTGCTTTCTCAAATCTCTTAAGTTCTTCTTCCTGTACTTTGATATTGTTGAATACTCAGAAGGATCCTTTCCTTAAGCTTTGGCCTTGTTAATCATAGAAAGGCCTACAAATTCTTAGAACCTAGCCATTTTAGCTGTATTTGCTGTTTCAGGATCTTCAAAAGGAACAGGAGGAGAATTTTGTCTTTTAGGGCTTTCAGCTTTCTGATCTGCAGGGAATGTTTGTTGTTGTTGATGTTGATCATGTGGTTAATGCTGCTTTCCTGAAGAATGATGTCTGTGTTGGCTGCTTCCAAAAGATGATCTCCCTTGGTGTCTCTGATATGTTTGAACTGGGGCAGATCTTTGAGAACTAGAACTTGAAGCACCAGCAGCTGGAGGAGGAGGAGGAGGTTGATCTTTTCTGAATCTTTGAACTGGAGGAGGAGAGTACCTTCTGCTTTTCCTTTTTCCTTCTACTGGTTCTTTGACATCCATATCCAAGCTGCCATCCCTTTATGTGGAGTTATGTTCTGAAGGATATAGTAGGGAGTGTCATTGGTTGGATTTGGCTTTGGAGTAGGAGGAGGAGGGGCTTTCCTTTTCATGGATTTTATCCTCTTCTTGGGTTCATCATCTGAATCATCATCCTCATCATCAGATCTTTGAGGATTATCATATAAGTCATTCAAAGCCTTCAGAGCCTCAGCAAAAATGATAGCCTTTTCAGGTTTAGGTGGAGCTTGAGCAGGAACTTCAACAGGAGCTAGAGCTGGAGAAGAAGCCACAGGAGAAGCTAGAAAACTGACTTTGACAGTGCTTTCAGTAGCTGCCTTATTCTCTTCTTCAACGTCAGCCAAGATCAAAACATCAAGATCTGGCATTTCAGAGTCATCTATGACAAAGCTGGGAGCAGAAATAATTGCTGGAGGGGATGGAATGACTATGGGCTCTGGAACAACAAAACTGTCCTTGAGTTGCTTAGCAACTTGTGGACTTATAGGGGAAGTATATGAGACAATGGACAAAGATGGCTTAGTATACTCTGCTAGAGGGAATCTCAAGTTTGAAGTATCAAAAATACTCAACAAATTAATTATATCTACTGTGCGATTTAAAATAAAATCACCAACAGTATCAATCTCTTCAGGAACTGACTCATCTAAGTCCATGTCAGTATCAATAAAATGAATTAAATCAATATAATCTGTATTATTATAATCTGTATAATCTGTTAGTGCTGTTGCTGCCTCTGTAACTACTGGACCTAGAGATGCTACTGCTGGAACTGCTGCTACTGCTGGATCTGCTGCAGCTTCATCATCAAGCATCTCCCCCTGCTTAGTTTCAGTGTCAACTTGAGCCAGGCCCCTTACTGAAGAGGGGCTAGCAGTGAAGGTAGAAATTTGTGGAGATAGAGAGGAAATGGAGGTAGCAAGAGGTATAATGGCCTCTGCTATAAGAGTTTTGAGAAGTGGTGTGATGAGAGCAATTACAGATGAGATGGTGGAGGGATCCAGTGGTGGAGTGGCAGATGGTACAGAAGATGGTTGAGTGGAGACAGTTGGAGGGATAATTGTTGGTGGAGATGGAGGGAGGGCATCTTGCATGTGGGTATTTGAAGGAGAGGGAGAATTGGGGGGGGGGGAAGATAGTAGATCAAAAGTTGGTATGGATGATAGATGTGGGGGAAGTGGAGATAATGGTAGTGATGAAGCTGTTGAAGCATGTGGAGATTGTGGTGGAGTAGGAAGATGAGTGGGTGTTAGAGAGGTATGGGTGGGGTATGATGGAGGTGTGGGAGAGTGATGGATGGTTTGGATTGTGGATGGAGTTTGGATAGCTGGAAGAGATGGTGGTGAAGGATGGAGCACTTCAGTAGGTTGGGGAGTGGCTCTAACAGCCCTGGTGTTTTCAGAAGCTCGGGTGGAAGAGGTTGAAGCCTTATATGGCTTGGTTATAGTCCTCTCCCACCTGCCAAACAAGGCACAGGTGAGCCTCTTACTGGCATTTATGAATATGGTCGGGGAGACTAGTGATTCAGCAGCCTTCTCCTTCAGGAAGATCCCTAGGATCCTTCCAAAACAGACTTCCTTTTTATTATTATTTTTCTTTATTAGATCAAAAATTATCTGATCCCGATCTACTTGCTTCTTATTTACCACTGCACATATGACCAAAAATTGATGTCTGGTAATGTAATCATGTGCAGTGTGCTTGTCTAGCAAGACTTTCCCAACAACATCTGCTAGAAACTTATATTCTACAGATAAATGTTTCTTCAATTATTTATTTAGATTATCTCCAGCATAACCCATCAGACTCAACATCATATCATATTCTTCAGAATCTATTTCCAGAAGTTCTTCTCCATTTTTCAATACAAAATTTTCAGTTAATACGGCGGGAGATAAAGAAACAGTGTTACCCGCAATTGGTCTCGTCATGGTATTTTCCTCTGATGTTGACGAAGTGTCGACCCATTCTGTAATCTCTGTCCCAGATAGTTTGATTCTTGTTGACATTAGATTTTTCAGATTCTGCTCTTCTAGTAGTTTCAGAATATTCAGAATAATAGGATCCGAGTGCTGGAAGGAATCAAAGTCAACATCGTAGCCTGTGTCGAACTTCATTGCAGCTAGGGCACCTGCTTGAATCGCCATGAAATCACATGTAGGGGGGAAAAATAGTGATCAAGTGCAAGATAACAGAAAGCGCGGAACGGAGGTCGAAGAAAACCTCGATATAAGGTTCCCAAAATATGAATCGACAAACTCTGTTCCACGATAACAAAACAATTCTTCGAACTGAGTTCGACGAAATGATTTAGTGTTAAACAATTCATCGAACTCATTCTGAAGAATTGAAGACAGTTCACCGAACTCCGCTCAACGAATATCTTCTGAAACAAAATTCGCCAATCTCAGGTCGAAGAGAATTGATTCACATATAGAGAGTTCGTCGAACTCCGTCAGACGAATATCTCTCAAACTTTCCCCAATTCATCGAACTCCATTCGACGAACATTGGAAAGTTCTTCGAGTGTAGACAGAACTTAAAATAAATCTTCTCCATTTATCATTCCAAGTTGATTTATAAAGAACAGATGATTTCTTTCATCCAAAGGTTTGGTGAAAATGTCAGCTCTTTCTAAATCAGTGTAGATATAGACAAGCTCAATTTTGTTTTTGTCCACACACTCTCTAATGAAATGGTGTCTTATATCTATATGTTTAGTCCTACTATGATGGACTGGATTTTTGTTCTATGGCTATAGCACTTGTGTTATCACAGAGTAGAGTTGAATTATTTAAGTTGAAACCATAATTTAGGAGTTGGTTTTGTATCCATAACATCTGGGAACAGCAGTTGCCAGCAGCCATGTATTCTGCTTCAGCAGTTGAAGTTGAAACAGATGTTTGCTTTTTACAAAACCAGGACACTAATCTCATAACAAGGAACTGACAAGTTCCTAAGGTACTTTTTCTATCTACCCTACATCCAGTAAAGTTAGCATCAGAGTATCCAGTTAACTCAAATTTTGACTCAGTAGGATACCATAGACCTAGAGTAGGACATCTCTTTATATATCTTAAAATTCTTTTTAGCAGAATTAGATGAGATTCTTTAGGGTTCACCTGGAATCTAGCACAAAAGCATGTGACAAACATGATATCAGGTCTGCTTGCTGTGAGGTATAATAGGGACCCAACAATGCCCCTCTAAAGTTTCTGATCCACAGGTTTCCCTGATGCATGAGAGTCCACTACAGCATTTGTAGCCATGGGTGTTTTCTTTGGTGAGGCATCAGCCATCCCAAACTTCTTTATAAGCTCTTTAGAATATTTAGCTTGGAAGATGAAGATGCCATCAGGAATCTGCTTCACTTGGAGACCAACGAAGTAGGAAAGCTCACCCATACTACTCATTTCAAATTTAAAATGCATGAGGTCAAAGAACCTCTTGCATAATTTTGAATAAGTAGACCCAAAGATGATGTCATCCACATAAATTTGTACTAATAATGTTTGGTCCTTATGATGTCTAGTGAATAAAGTTTTATCTATTATTCCTCTTGTAAATTTATGCTCTAATAGAAAGCTGGCTAGGGTCTCATACCAAGCTCTTGGAGCTTGCTTTAGACCATAAAGAGCTTTATGAAATTTGAAAATGTAAGAGGGATGACTTGGAGAAACAAAACCTGGAGGTTGTTCAACATAAACCTCTTCTTGTAGTACTCCATTCAGAAATGCACTTTTGACATCCATTTGATAGACCTTGAATCTCTTATAGGCTGCATAGGCTAGGAATATTCTTATGGCTTCTAACCTTGAAACAGGTGCAAAGATTTGATCATAATCAATTCCTTCCTCTTTCCTATATCCTTGAGCAACAAGTCTAGCCTTGTTTCTCACAATAACTCCTTGGGCATCCAGCTTATTTCTATATAGCCATTTGGTTGTAATAACTGGATAGTTTTGGGGTCTTGGAACCAAATCCCAAACTCTACATCTCTCAAATTGGTTTAATTCCTCCTGCATTGCAATGATCCAGTGGGGATCCTGCTCTACATCATGGATGGATAGAGGTTCAACCTGAGAGAGAAAACAGGCATGCATCAAATCTTGGTTGAGTTGATGCCTTGTCTGTACACCTGCTGATATGTCCCCAATCATTTGAGATCTGGGGTGATCCCTAAGTGTGACAAGATCAGTGAGTGGAGTTGGTTCTGCAACAATACTTGAAACTAATTACCCTTGTTGAATTATGTCTGCTGTTGAGGGAATATCCATTCCTTCAGTGCTTTCATCTTCACTTTCTTCATAGACTTGTGGAGAAGGATGTGTTGGAACCTCTTGGGTAAGGTTTAGTCCATCCATATTCTCACACAAGTGAGGTACCTGCAATGTGTTATTGGTAGAAATCTCTTTCTCCTTGCAATACATGTTAGTTTCATCAAATGTTACATGGATAGATTCTTTAATTTTTAATGATGATTTATTAAAAACCCTATAGGCTTTGCTTACTTGGGAATATCCTAGAAAAATTCTCTCTTCAGTCTTAGCCTCAAACTTTCTAATATATTTCTTATTATTGTAGTGAATATAACATACACATCCGAATACTTTAAAATAGTTGATTTTAGGTTTCTTCCCTTTAAGAAATTCATAGGGAGTCATATTCTTTAGTTTATGAATTATACTCCTGTTCAGGACATAATTTGCTGTGCTTACAGCCTCTGCCCAAAAGGTTAGGGGCATGTAAGCATCTGCAAGCAATGTACCTGTAGCTTCAATGAGTGTCCTAGTTTTCCTTTCAGCTACCCCATTTTGTTGAGGAGTTCTAGGAGGTGAGAAGCAATGCCTGATACCTTCCTTCTCACAGAACTTATGCATAAGAAGGGACTCAAACTCTGTGCCATGATTTCTACTGATCAATGCAACATGAGTAGAGAACTCAATCTGTATTGTCCTAAGAAAATCAGTAAGAACCTTAAAGGTATCTGACTTAGATCTCAGAAAAGATACCCAAGTGAACCTTGAGAAGTCATCCACAATAACTAAGGTATAGGATTTCCCTCCTATGCTTTGTACAACAATGGGTCCAAAGGGATCCATGTGTAGCAAATACAAAATCTTAGGTGAATCACTTTTATTAACAGATTTAAAACTAGATTTAGTTTGCGTGCCTAATTGACAAGCCCTGCAGAGCGCTTCCTTCTTGCTGGGACCAGAAGGTAGACCTCTAACAAGGTTGTCTGTTGATAGCCTAACAATATTTTTCAAATTTACATAACTTAGTCTTTTGTGCCACAAATCATTCTGGTTATTAATTATATTAAGTAAGCAGATATCAGAATTGGCAGATAGAAAATCAACTAAGTATATGTTACCTTGTCTATTCCCAATTAAAACTGTTTGGTTTTCATTATTAGAAATAGTGCAAGAAAATGAGTTGAAGTGTACCTGATAATCTTCATCACATAACTGGCTTATAGATATGAGGTTATGCTTGAGTCCTCTTACATATGTTACCTTCTTAAATGCGATTGCTCTAATCTTCACTTCTCAAAAACCTTCTGACTGGCCATATTTGGAATCACCAAAGATAACCTTTGGCCCCAGCTTGGACTTGTCGTTGGATAGGTTGTCCTTGCTGCCTATCATATGTTTGGAGCGCCCACTATCCAGGTACCATGGTTGATTCACTCCTAGATAGCTCTTCACCTGCAATGAAAACAGTTAAATGTTCTTGACCCAGGTAACCTTTGGTCCTTTGTTTTGTTGGTATGAAAATCTAGATATAACGGAATATTCTGGTTGGTATTTATATCCTAGAGGGTGATATCTCCTAAGTAGTATAACTCAATCAGCTAGTGGATTAAAAGCTTTCCTAGGATTATTTAAGTTGCTGTTATAATTAAAATTTTGGTCAAGTCTTCCTGGGTTCGACGAATTTCTGTGAGTTTGTCGACCAGAGTTCGACGAATTGGGTTGAGATCGTCGATCTCTACCCAGAGAATGAACATATTCATTTTCTGTGCCCCAGGTTCATCGACCTCTGCTCGACGAACCATATAGAGTTCGTCGATCGCAGTTAGACGAATAATTATAGCTATTGTTTGTATTCAGAGTTTGTCGATTCGGGTTCGACGAACTGGCGGCATTTCGTCGATCTGAGTTCGACAAAATATGCTGAACCTTGTTTTTACTTGTGGTTTTCTAATTTTTGTTATTTTTACCTATTGATTTTGGAGTATTTTCTATGGTTGGTTTGTTGTTTAATTTTTCTTTTTCCTTAGCAGAAACAAATTTGATTGAGTTTGTCAAGATATTTTTCTTGAGGATGGGGGGCAAACTTGATGAAGCACTCAAGTCTAGCTTGCCATTGAGTCTGGCATTAACAGTGCTTGTGATGTCCATCAGTTTGAGGCTTCTTCCATTAAGAGTTTCCTCAATTTGTTTAGCCTCACAAAGCTCAATCTTTAGCAGTATTATTTGTTCATTAGCTAAACACAACTAATCCTTTAACGTATTATTTTCAGAGTTAATATTTTCTAAATTTCCTAGTTTCTCCCTAAGAGTTTTGATCTCCTTTTCTGAGTTTATTAAGTATATACACATTGTTTTAAATTCAACATTAAAGGAATCAGAAATGTAATCAAAAGAAGACAATACCTTGTCAGCTTCAGAATCTGAGACTTCTTCATTATCAGACTCTTCTTTATCTGAATGTCTCCTGGAAGCATCAATTTCCATGAGGCAAACCTCTTTTGCCCTTGCCTCTTCCTCATCTTCACTGGAGCTAGAGGATGTTGATTCATGCTCAGTTTCAGTCCAGGTTTCAGCCACAAAACCTTTCTCCTTCTTTTTGTATTTGCTGGAAGAAGGTCTGCTGTTGTGCTGTTTTTTGGTATCCTTTTCTCTTCTCTTTTCTTTCTCCTAATTCTCTGGACACTCAAAGATAAAGTGCCCAGGTTTCCTCCATCCAAAACACACCACTTCTTTAGTTGGTGTTTTATCATACCTTGGTTTGTCATCCCGCCTTGATGACGTTTTCCTGATATCCTTCCTTGCCATTTTGAAGAATATTTTGGCAAAGAGACTCATGAGTTCTTCATTTGTTGAGGGAATCTCTGTTTCTTCAGCTGCCTTGAAAGCAATGCTATGCTCTTTTCTTGCTGGAGGAGGTATTCTTTGCTCAGCTGCCTCTCTGGATTTGATCAGCTGTTGATAAGACTTTAGTTTGCCTAAGAGAGATTTAGTGGAAATCTCATTCAGGCTTCTGGCTTCTTTGATAGGCCAGATCCTTGAATCCCATGAGCTTGGGAAGCACATAAGGATTTTATCATTGGGGTGATGTCCTTGTCCAAGGTTTTTAGCTCATTCATGATTGAGCTTAACATATTGTACATATCAGCCACTATTTCAGCTTCTTCTTTCTTGAAATTCTCATATAAGGATATGAGGTTGGATCTCCTATCCTTTCATTCATCTACTGATCCAGCCACCATTTGGTTAAGGGAGTTCCAAATTGCTTTGGCTGAGGTGCATTCAACAACCTTTTGAAAGATATCATCTGACATGGTTTGTGCCAGTATATTCATTGCTTTGGCATCAGCAATCTTTGCCTTTCTTTATGCCTCAGTCCACTCAGGTGGTGGAACTGCAGTTGTGCTTGAAGATGATGCAGAAGTTGAAGCTTGAGGTGGACCTGTCAAGATAGAGTTGTATATATCTTCATCAATAGAGTTCATGTACAACTTAATTCTTGCCTTCCAGATGGCAAACTTATTCAGATTGCAAACTGGAGGTCTGGTGCTTGCATAGTCCTTGTTCTGTGCCATGCTGTGTGATTATAAATCTAAAGAAAATAAGGTATCAGATCTAAGTAAGAAGGATCTTTTGGTTCAAGTGTTAGCTTGTACAACCAATTAAATCCCTCTAATACCAATTGAAAGTGATGTGTTAGATCTGAAATACTCTAGAGGGGGGGGTGTGAATAGAGTATTCTTAAAACCTTAAGAACTTTTACAGCTTTTGTTGTAATTAAAGAGTGCACAGAAAGATTAATAAAAAGGTAAGCACAGCAGTTCAAAAAGCACAAACACAGCAAGAACAAAAAGGAAAAGGGGCAACCAGACAACACAAGAAATTTATAGTGGTTACCCAACCTGGGTACATCCACTCTTCTACCACCTTGGTAGGAATCCACTCAGATTTTTGATCAGGTGCCTGACACCAATGAGTTTTTGATCAGGTGCTCAAAAACCAAACCTCAAGTCTTTTGGTTAGGGGACTTGCAACCAGGAATAACTTTTGATGGGAGTTAAGAACCCTTTATACAGTGGGGGGATGAGAGATGATATGATCTTCTCTTTCTCAACAAACAACTGAGAAGACTTAGTGGATATGATTTCAGTAAAAGGCTCCCCCTGAGATGTAAAATGGTTCAGGGAAGATCTGGAGCTTTGCTTAAGGGTGATAGACCTTCAAACTTTGAGCCTTGACTAGAGAGATCTTCAGGAACTTCTTGACAGATGGAATAGATGTTGTCCTTTGAATTGTCCTGGAGAGTTGAAGAAGGAAGACTCTTGATAGTGATTGATTTTTCTTCTTCTTCAGATGACTGTTGTTGTTCTGGTCTAGGGCTTCTTCTCTGTATCAGAATTTTTGTCTTCAGAGAGAGAGAGCAGAGATGCAGAGATTGCAGACTGATTGTGTTGTTCTTCTGATTTAGTAACTTGTCGGGTTTATTATTATTATTTTTCCGAACTTTGAAATCTTCTACAATCAATGCTGATGGTCTGAGAATAAACAGCATTGAATTATTTCCCCAACTATCCCTTAGAAAAACGGCAAGCAATAACCCTGGAAAATACCATAATCAATGCTCCTTCTAACGGTTATATTCAGAGAATATTAGAGCATTAATTACTCAGGAATTATTGCATAAAAATGGGGACAGAAGGCTGAAAAATAGCTAAGTCTGGAGTCCTCGAACAGATAACAAAAATCATCAAACTGAGTCCACAGTTCGTCGAGCTGAGAAGTTAAGCTCGTCGACCAGACAGCTTCTGTTCGTCGAGCTGACTTCCAAAATCGTCAAGCTAACAGCAAGATTGCATTCTCTGGAAACTTGCCTTCTCTGGACATCAAGATCGTCGAGCTGAGAATTGGATTCATCGACTTGAGAGTAGATTTCATCGTGTTGAGGACCGCTAATTGCTGCTTAATAATTCTTGCCAAAGTGGTCAAAGTTTGTCGAGCTGAGAGCCCTGAGTTCGTCGACTTGAAATGATTCTGGACTTAGAAAATTTGAGAATCTTCTGGCTATAAAGAGTTGACGTAAAGAATCCAGAAATCGTCGACCAGAGAACGAAGTTCGTCAACCTAAGAACTAGGTTCGTCGATCTGAGTCTAGAGAACTGTACTTGGAATGCAGAATGCTAGAGTCCAAATATCGTCGACCTGAGAATGCAGTTCGTTGAGCTCAGCTCAGAGAATTATTTCTGAGATCGTCTTGCTGAGTACGACTATCGTCGACCTGAATTTTACGAACGTCGAACTCATTTTACTTGGTCTTTGGAAAATCTCTAAGTCTTGAGTCTCTGGCAGTGTGATGATGGCTGGTCCATGAGATGTTGCTTCTAAGGACTTGGCCTAAACTCTAGGACATAATTATGACCCTGGCTATACATGTTGGGTCACAAGATCCTAACTTAGTGAACTTAACCCAAATCAAACTATGATCCAACAATCCTATAGTTTAATTTATTCTAGCATAAATCTTGGCACAATGATGGACGACATTTGTCCCTAGAGTGCCAACGACCAGGATTGATTCTTCCTGGGCCAACTTCAAGCTGCTGCTGCCATCCACCCAACCACCTCCCTGGCCAGCCCCCGCCACCACCACCTCCGTCGAGGTGTTGGTTATCGCCGGTCAGCGCCACAGCTGTCGGAGGGGCCGTCTCCGGCGATCCCAAAGGTTCGTTTTTCATGGAAAAATGTGGAAATCTTCCTTCCCGATCGGGCTCAATTGAGCCAGATTTTCATCCCTAATTGGCCCTACGATCTACCCACAGAGAGAGGAGGAGGGGAGGACCTTATTGGTATTCTAGAGATGAGCCGATCTCCGGGTTGCCATGGTGGTGGTGCCGCTGGCCGGATTTCTACAACTACACAGTGGGGGGCCTTATTTTCTTCATGTAAAATGTGTAACTGACTCTTTTGAGTCCAGTGAAGCTTTTAAAAGAGTGAAATGGGGGAGGGGAACGGTGGTCATGGCATCAATACCATTAATGTACATTAATAGCCTTTCTCGGCCATCGTGGTTCTCTGCATCTGTAACACCCCAAATCCCAGGATTTGGAAAAATTTGGATGACACGTCCCGGGACACGGGAGTGTCCTAGGGCGTGTCCTGCTCGGGTGAGCAGTCGTCGAGTGGTCGACGAAAATCCGTTCTACGAAAAATGAGGGAACTCACCCTCTGACACGGGCATGTCAGAGGTCGTATCCTCCTCTGGTCGACGAACTTCATTCGACGAAGTTGAGCTGTGGGTGTGTGTACTACCGTGTAATGGCGCACGGCTGGTGACACGGGTGTATCACTGGCCGTATCCTTTGCTCTATATGACCAGGGTATTTGAGGCCTGGTGAACACGGGCAGGACACGGGCGTGTCTTGGGGTACATGGCATGTGACATGGACGTGTCACTGGACATGTCCCGATCGGGTTGATTTTGGGTATGTGCAGCCTGAAGTACACATCAACAGACATGGGCATGTCTGAAGGCGTGTAAGGTTACACGGCCTGTGGCACGGGTGTGTCACACGGCTGCATACTGGTCCGGATGAGTCGATTGTGTGCCGCTTAAGTTACGCAGACTGTGACACGGGCGTGTCACGGGACGTATCCGGCAAAAGTTTCCTTTTTGTGGCAAAATCATGGCCGTCCATTTTCTTCAGCCATGATCTGATGGCTGAGACTTATCCCTACTTCCTTAAGGCCGAATATTGAGAAGAGATTCTCATTTGGCTTGAGATTATTCTCTTTTTAAGAAACTAGAGAGATAGAGGAAGGAGGATGAGGAGGAGGGAAGGAGTCGGCTACCGGTGGAGCTGAGGAGTTCCTACTCGAGTTTCGAGTCCAACATTGTGAATACAAAGCTGCTGTGGTACTTTTCAGTCGTGTAGAAGTCCATGGCTCCGAAGCGATCTTCAAGGGTAACTATCTTTCTTCTTAGCCATGTCAAGGCTTCCTTTTCGGCATATGCATGGATTCCCCCACCAGAGAGTGGATTGTGAAGGGATTCCCTTGGGTTGATTCATGGAATCCCCAATAGTTTGGCATATAAATCCGGAAATGGAGTACGGAATAGATATGTTGTGTGAAGCCCATCTGGACAGGTTGTTCTGGATTGGTGATGTTGTATATACGCACCAGAGTATACTCTGTGATTAAACGTGTAGTTTATGGAGTCAATGGGTTGGACCTGTGAAGGGCAGTAGCAGGAAGTACTGGAGTGGTAGTACAGGAACATACCCTTATGATGTTTGTGATATTCAAAGGGTTAGACCTGTGAAGGGTAGTAGCAGGAAGTACGGGATTGGACGTCCTGGAAAATACTCTTGATGCTTGTGATGCTTGCTGGGTTATGCATGTAAAGGGTAGTAGCATGAAGTAATGGCGTGAATGCCCAGGAAATAACTGCAAATGTTGGTTATAGCTAGGGATGGAAAATGAGTTCTGTCACAAATGCTGAGCGTGGCACCTAGTTAACCTATGATTGTGAAGTCTGTACCGAGAGGAGAATATGGCTATTTGTGAGCTTGAAGAGCTCTGAAAAAGGCTTCTTATTATACGAACAAGGAGATGCCGACTTGCGTTAGTCTGGTTATATAATTAACGATTTGAGCAACGGGCAAAGGCTGAACCGTATCCGCGTTATGGTTGTCTGCCATGGGTGTCTGGATAATTGGCATTTGGCAGAAAAGCATAGCGAGAGTCTTAGGCCACTCCACTAAGACTAAAGTCTCCGGATAAAATCCATGGAGCACAATGCTCAAGTTTGATGTTGGGCTTCGGGCCTTGAATGGCGGTGGTCCACTGGTATATCCGGTACACCAAGAATGTGCCATGAGTGCACGGGTCATCGTGCCGCTTGGCTGGCGGTTGTGATGGCTTGTTTGTGCGTAAGAGCATAATGTGTGATATATATATATATATATATCTACCTGTGAAATTATATGCCTGCAGGGAAGGAATATCGCTGCCCCGGGAAAGGGGTAGGGTAGTTATAAAATTGGTCAGCTGAATGTTGACCATTGCCTTGTTTGCCACCGTTGGGTGGGTTGTCCTTTTACAGGTGCTGGAGAGCCAAGCGAGACATATAAAGGCTGAAGTACCTGCTACTGCTACTGTTGCTGCTAGCCCTTGAAGGCTAACCTGAAAATGTTATGTTTTGTTCATGTGTGGCCGGCCTCCGCACCGATGTTTGGAAGCCACTTTTGTATAGAGTAAATGTAAGGCCATAAGTCCAACTGACTTTGTATTTGGTGTTCCTATAGATATATATAAATGTGCAGATTTATGTTGGTGGACATTCATGTTTGGAGTTCTCTTTCGTGTTATAAGCTTCCGCTAGAATGCTATGAGTTAGGATGCACAACTCTGGTATCACTCCATGACTTCGCCGTCTGTTTTATGATATATGGTGTGGGGCCCCGACTGGAACTTCTATTGTATACTATGTGAACAGACAGAGTCGTTACATTTTTGGTATCAGTTGTCTCAGTCTTTCCCTTTCAAATTCGTGGTCAAATTCTTTTATGGGATTTCGAGCACGTGTCTATGCAAACTATGTAACATTAATGAACTCTTGAATGTCCACTTAGGAATGCAAATACATGTGTTTGAGGAACATGTGCATTCCTATCTTGTTGTCATTGCTTGTGTGTGGTCGCTAATGTTTGTGTCTTGTTTACCTATAGGTGATGCGGAATGTTGCCGGGCAGTCGGAGCCGCAGCATTCTAATGAAAGTATGGCACCAGCAAAGCTGCCTACACCTCTGCCTTCTACGGAAACTGTCTGCTTAGTTGTTGTGGCCCTGTTTGTGATGTTTCAAGCACAACCTCTTTGGTAGGCGTAAAGGCAAGCACAGCCGGCAGTGGTGGCAGAATAGGTTGCGGCGAGGCCAGAACGTATTGCGGCTGTGAATCCTCGAGCAGCTGAAAGGAAGTTGAAGCAGTTCATGAGCTTCAATCCGCCTATGTTTATGGGTGTGGGATCACCTACGCAGGCAGAGGATTGGTTGTCAAGCGTCAAGCGGGTAATGACGGCGATCAGGACGGCGGAAGATTAGATGGTCACCTTACCCACATTCTTACTAGAAGGAGAGGCTCATCTACGGTGGGACAAGATGGAGTTACGCCACTTAGCGGGAAGGCCATTAACACAAGTATCGATTGAAGAGTTCTCCCGATTGTTGTTGGCAAAGCACCTACCAGCGGCACAACGCATTGCCATGGAAAACAAATTCCAACGGCTAACCCAAGAAGAAGGTAGTGTGGAGACGTACCTGCATGAGTTCACACTAATTAGTTCTATGAAGGATTGCGGGATGAGTCGTGATTCCTGCATTCTAGTTCAGTGAACCAAGGGTTCCACGCATTGGATGATACTGCAGGTGAGCTGAAGAAGGACATGAAGAGGGTGCAAGGGAAGAGGGCCTTGGCTGTGGCACAACCATAGTTCAAAGTGCCCCGACCTGGGAAAGCATATTATAAAAACAATTGGGGCAAGAGGTCCAAGTCATCTGGACAAACTCCTTCTACTGTTGCATCGAGTACAACGTCGGGGGCCTCTTCAAGGACAGAGACTCGTACTTGCATTACATGTGGAAATGTGGGGCATATAGTCCGTCACTGTCGCAATGGTACCCCAAATGGTGAGAAGAAGGCGGGAGCATCTTATGCTGAGAAGGGAAAGGCAGTGATGGAGTCCTCTACATGCCAGGCGCAGCTGCGAGTCTACAACCTTGGCCTGCAGGAGGCCATCAAGTAGAGTGACGCCGTCACAGGTACGAGTTAAGTTATTGAATGTTTTTCTGCTTGCATGCTTTGTTTATTGCATATTTGTATATGTCTTGTGTTTGTGATATGGTTATCACAGGCTTTGTGATGATTCAGAACATGCTGGCGTGAGCACTTTTTGATACAGGTGCTTTGCATTCATTTCTGTCTCAAGACTTTGTAGCTCGTATTGGAGTACCTAGTCATTTGATGACAGAGAGCATCAAGGTGTTATTACCGAATGGTTGTTTGATGCTTGCAAATAGGGCTTGCAATATGGCGGTTCAAATTGGAAGTCGGGATTTCTATTTGACTGCATCTGTACTGCCGATATCGGAATTCGATGTGATCTTTGGAATGGATTGGCTCGCGGAACAGCATGTCTTTATTGATTGCCAGTCTAAAGAAATCAAATTGGGCCAGAATATCGAGCAGGAGACTAAGTTAGTGGGTATGCGAGTAGTGGGAAGAACCCTGATATCTGCACTACAACTCATCAATGATGTTTGGAAGGGCGCGGAGTTATACTTCACGCTGATTCAAGATGTTGAGCCCAAGGCCAGTGTGTGTGATGTTCCGGTCGTATCGGAGTTTGCAGATGTGTTTCCTAAGGATCTCCCTGGGCTACCACCCCAGCGAGAGATTGACTTCACGATCGAGTTGGTGCCAGGTGCGAAACCTGTGGCCCGCTCGCTATATCGCGTCGCACCAAAGGAAATGGCAGAGTTGAAAGTCCAACTGCAAGAGTTGTTGGAGTAGGGATATATACGCCTAAGCATGTCACCTTGTAGGGCACCTGTTCTGTTTTTGAAAAAGAAAGACGGTAGTTTGCGGTTATGTATTGACTACCGCGAATTGAATAATCTGACAGAGAAGAACATGTATCCTATTCCACGGATTGATGAGTTGTTCGATCAGCTAGTGGGATCAACCATCTACTCCAATTTGGATTTGATGTCTGGTTTTTACCACTTGAGGATTCGGGAAGTGACATTCCGAAGAACGTATTTGGAACAGGTTACGGTCATTATGAGCTCACAGTAATGCCGTTTGGGCTTTGCAATGCGCCATCGGTGTTCATAGACCTGATGCACTAAACGTTCCGAGACTACTTGGACTTGTTCGTGATTGTATTTATCGATGATATTTTGGTGTACTCTCAATCTGAAGATGGTCATGCAAACCACTTACAGTTGGTGTTGCATACTCTGAGAAGGAATAAGATCTACGCCAAGTTCTCGATGTGCGAGTTTTGGCTATCATCAGTGGCTTTTCTTGGCCATGTGGTAAGTGGAGAAGGCATAGCAGTGGATCCATCAAAAATAAGAGACATACAGTAGTGGCCGGTGTTGTCTTCGATGACCGAAGTCAGGAGTTTTCTTTAACTGGCAGGATACTATAGATGGTTTGTTGCAAACTTCTCGTGTATTGCTTTGCGTCTGACCACACTAACGAGAAAGGATCATAAGTTCGTTTGGATGCAAGAGTGCGCGCGAGCTTTTGAAGAGCTAAAGAGTCGTTTGACCACAGCACCTTTGTTGACATCGCCATGTGGTACGGATGGCTATGAGATTTATAGTGATGCTTCAGGGAGCAGCTTAGGATTTGTTCTTCTGCAATTTGGAAAAGTCATTGTATATGGCTTTCGCCATTTGAAAGTGCATGAGCGAAATTATCCCGCCCACAACTTAGAGTTGGCGGCGGTGATCTTTGCACTGAAGTTATGTCGGCATTATCTTTATGGCGTGAAAGTGGAGTTCTATACGGACTATAAGAACCTAAAGTAGTTGTTGGAGCAGAAGGTCTGAATATGCGACAACGAAGGTTGTTGGAGTTCCTTCGGGACTACACCTTTGAGATTCATTATACTCCCGGGAAGGGAAACATAGTCGTTGATGCCTTGCGTCGGAGAGCTCTGTCAAGGGCAACTTGGTTGCAAATGCACGATGAACATCTAATCCAGGAGTTGGAAACGTTAGAGATTTATTATGTTGACAAGAATTCCACAGCCGATGCATGTTTGAACTGGACGGAGGTACAGTATGACCTTGCGGACAGGGTTCGATGAGCAACGAAGCTGGATGAAAGTCTCCAACGCTATGAAAATTACGGGCCAAAGGGAAAATTCTCCTGGGATGACGTCCTTTTATGGAAAGAGTGCCATTTGTGCATCCTGAGTTTGGGTAAGTTGAGGGAAGAGTTGATGTACAAAGCGCACTATACAAAATACTCAATTCACCCTGAGAGCACAAAGATGTTCAGGGACATGAAGAAACTGTTCTGGTGGCCCGGGCTAAAGAAAGATGTCGCTCATTATATGGCCAAATGCCAAACTTGTGCTTTGGTGAAGGCGGAATGCCAGAAGCCTGGAAGTTTCTTGAAGTTGTTGCCGATTACGGAATGGAAGTTCGATGATATTTCAATGGATTTCGTACATGGGTTTCTGAGATATCAACGCGGAAATGATTTAATCTGGGTGATTGTAGACCGGTTGACAAAAGTGGCGCACTTCCTTCCGAACAAACGGGACGATTCAGTGGAAAGTTTGGCAAAACTTTACGTGGAACAGATTGTACGGCTACACGGTGTTCCTCGTAGCATCGTAAGTGATCGTGATGGGATATTTACATCAAATGACTGGAGGCTAATCCATCAGCTGTTGGGCATGAAATTGACGTTCAGTATGACCTTTCATCCCCAAACGAATGGACAAACTTAAAGGACCAATGGAACAATGGAGGATATGCTTCGAATGTACGCCCTGGACTTTGGTAAGAGATGGGAAGATCATCTTTATAGGGTGGAGTTTGCCTACAACAACAACTACCAAGCGAGCATTGGTATGACACCGTATGAAGCTCGTCGGAAGTGTCGAACTCCATTGGATTGGGCAGAAGTAGGCGAATCCAAAGTGTATAGGAGTAACGAAGTCGATGAAGCGAACTCGATGATACACACTATTCGTGAGAGGCTACTGATAGCCCAGGATCGTAAAGCAAAATACTATAATGCCAAGCACCGGAATGTGGAGTTCGCGGTGGGTGATTAGGTATACTTGAAGATCAAACCCTTCAAAGGCGTGTCAAGGATTCGACGTCTGAAAATGTTGAGTCTGAGATATCTTGGTCCGTTTGAAGTGGTAGAGCGAATCGGGGAAGCTGCATATCGGCTAGCTCTTTCGACAGACTTGGGTGGATTACATGATGTGTTTCACATCTCTGTGCTTTGGAAAGCCGTCAAAGATCCAACTAAAGTGATCGAGAATGATCGTGTGCCAGTGGAGTATGGGCTAACGATGAAGGTTAGGCCCATTGATGCGCCTGCGAACAGACTCTTACTGTGGTTGGTTCGATGAGTCGATCGCCGCGGGCGTGCTACAGGAGGCAAGTGCACCTATCGCAAGTAGTACTCGATATTCGGGGGAATACCGAGGTCGTATTGTTCTCAGGGTCGTGTTGACTATTCTTACTCCTCCGGGAGGACTATTATTTTACTGAAAGTAAGGTGGATGTTTTAATTAAGTAAAGACGGAAAAAGTGAAGGAGCGAAAAAAACGATTTAGAAAATATTCGATGAAGGGTTAACGCTCGGCATCGAATCGGATTATGACTAAAATAATTTTTAATAATTATAGGACTTAGTTTTCAAATTAATAAAAGGAAACTTGGCCGTGGAGGTTCCACAAATGTGAGCTCACCTAGCTATAGAGATATCGCTTACCTGAACGTTAATACTATTCGACCGAACGTTAGTCCGACGAAGGATTCCTCTTAACGCCCGCTTTACGCTAAGAACCCCGCTATTGGGTGGGGAACCCAATCCAGTAGAATTACACTTGTCCTCTCTCGAGGGTATGCATGCAACTCTATTTACCCAGGGGTGATTTGTCCATATGCACGGCCTCTCGGCTAGCTAGCGTATGGATAACAGAAATAGGGCTCACACATCGATTTGTGGTCCTACGCATCGTTAAACCGGGGTAAACCTTAAGTGCTTAAATTAAATAGAAAATAAAGAGCTTTAATTATTACAAATCATTTTAAATGTCCCAATGCTCTTCGATGCCGAGGCTAATACTGATTAGCCACTCATCGGTATGGGGACGGCTTTATAATTTAATGAGGCGCGAGTTCGCAATTAAGCACTAAAAGGTTATAAGAAGAAGACATGAAAAATGACAAATATTTAGAAAGCTGAAAAGTTAGCTTAAAAGAACTCACGCACACTTCGAATTATAAATAAACAGAAACGAAGTTACAAAAAAAAAGGAAAATTACAAGTCCTACTCAAACGAGTAGGCGGGAAATAAAGGGCACGCAATTTAACACTTAACGAGTAGGCGGAAATAAATGCAAGTACAAGTCCTACTAAAATAATTACAGAAAAATAAAAGACCTGCCATTTAACTCAAATGAGTAGGCGGAAAACAAAATCCGGCCATTTAACTCCTAGCGAGTAGGCGGAAATAAATGCTAACACACACACTCTACATAATTGAAAGAAAGCAATAAAACTATCTCCTACACACACGCACTCTACATAATTGAAGAAAGCGATAAAATAAAGCATGAAAAACTAACACCTACACTCACACACTCTACATAATTTGAACAAAGCATCAAAACAATATTCTCAAACACTCACACACACAAATTAAAAACAAAATGAAAGTTACCTAAAAATTAAAACACCTACTTTTTTATGCTTAGGTTTTGCCAAAAACGAAAAAAAAAGAATGAATTAAAATTTTAAGAGAAAAAAAGTTTTTGAAAACAAATCAAAAACTAAAGCGTTTCAAAAACTAAGATTTCAACATTTTCATTCTTAGGAATTCATAAAAGTGCCAAAAACGTTGAAATAAAAAGAGAAAGAACAAAAAGGGTTTTCATCGTAAAATAAAGCTAAGTAAAAAAAAATCAAAAATACTTTTGTAACTCTTTTACAAATTCATAAGAATGAAGATGTTGAAAACATTAAAAGAGGACATGAAAAAAAGAGAAAAAGCTAATACAACATTTCATAAATTTCTAACAAAACCTAACATGAGACAAATTAAAAGCATGTAAAGTAAATAAGTTACACTCATACACACACACACACTTTTCATAAAAGGGAGAACAAAGATGAAACCAAGGATAAAAAGGGAAAGAAGTAAGCCCTCCAGATGAATTTTCATGCCATATAGAAAGACAAAATCTAACATTTTTATTAACATTATCAAACTATTACAAAGCTAAAAGATAAAGCAAAACAAAACATGTAAGGAAGGGGGGAGAAATCTCCTTACATAGCACTAGAATCCACGGATGCAGACCACAAAAAATACTAAAGTGGTTCAAAAATGTGAACCCTTGGTCATTATAGAAGTAGGGAATTTATTGGGAAAAAAAGCAAAGTACACGCCCTCCGACACGGGCGTGTCGGTGGGCGTGTCACCACTGTTTGTGAAGGCGACCGGCGATTTGATGGCAAAGTTGACTTCGGGCTAGACACGTGTCGGTCTCGCGTTGGTCACGCCCCTGGTCACGGGCGTGATGGTGGGCGTGTCGGCGAGGTAGAACTGGGCGCGGGTTGCACCGAAAGTCGCCGCGTGGGTCTTGTCGAGCCAAGTGGAGATGTCACGCCCCAGGTCACGGGCGTGACGCTGGGCGTGTCGACACTCGACAATCATCGAGCGGAAAGAGTCGAGTTGAAATCATCGAGCAGAAAGTTTGAGTCACGCCCTAGGTCACGGGTGTGACTCTAGGCGTGTCGCGGGTTTGACTATCATTGAACTGAAATCATCGAGCTGAATGGACACGGGCTTGTTTTTGACGTGTCACGGCCCTAGTCACGGGCATGACAAAATTGTCACGGGCGTGACATGGCAACTTTTTTGCAGATTTTAATTTTTTTCCTGAAAAATAAAATAAAACAAGTCAGTAAAATATTTACAAAAATAGGAGTATTTTATTGAACAAAAATAAGTAAAAAACGACGAAAATAAATGATAACGACTAAATTAATGTGCACAAAAATACGTATATTTACAATTCATCAAATACCCCCATACTTAAGCTTTTGCTATTCCAGAGCAAAAGTTTGAGGTGAATTTATAAGGAATAGAAAAAACTCTAAGTTTAGGTACCGCTTAATCAATTATAAGAGAGATCGAAATAAATATACGGGGTGTAAGAGTTAAGTCCTAAAATTTTGTAGATGATTTAAATAGCGCAAAAGTTTTGGCCAAAAGACTTATTGATGTAATCAAATAGAAAACAATATTTGTAATGGTTAGATTAACGAAAATAGTTCGGAATTATGTGAACTCTAGCTTATAGGAGTGTTACTGGAAATAATACAATTTACTAATTATGCTCTCAAATAGACTTTTGAATTAGTTTTAGAATCGTGAAATTGGCTATAAGGGGTAGTGGGTTTATGAAGAGGGTTTTGATTTTGAGGTGAGGTAATTTTTTCTCGAACCTCCATTTTTTTCTTTTGGATTATTAGGAAAATGAAATCTTATTTTCCTAATATGATTTTTGTTTTTCAACTTCATAAGAATAAAATTAACCCAATGCATATGTATGGAGTAATGAATTTTATTCTCTTACTCCATAACATATAATCTTTTTAAATTATTGGGTGTCTATGCTTACGGAATGAAATCTTATTCCCATTGCATAGGATCTTTTAAGGATAAAAATTTTATCATGCCAAGTAGGTCATAATTAGTAAGGGGAGAAAAGAAAACTAGATTTTTAATCCTAAAAATTTTTGAGAGCAACCTTAATAAATTGTACGTTCCAATTTTTCAGAAGGCTAAAAGTAAGTATAATTGAATTATATAGTCGTTATTTCCTAACATAATACACGTGCTCCTATCAATGAAAAATTAGAAGTAGTGCCTAAAACGAGTTCGCTATTTTTAACAAAGCATAATAAATTCTTTAAAACTTAACCCCGACTATTTAAATTTTTCAATCAATAATTAACAAACGGGTAGTGAACAAAAAATTAATCAAATTCATATATAAATAAAGTCAAAACAGAAGTTTTGGATAGCAGGAAAGTTAAGGATGGAATATTTGATTTATTTATTTCAAAACATTTTTTTGATTTTTATAGTTCTTATCATCATTTTTTGTTTTTGTTTTTCATTTATTATCTTATTTTTTTGTATTTTTGTTTTTCTCAAATTTTTTGAATTTTTTGAACTATTATCTTTTTTTTAGTTTTTTAAGTTTATGTCATTAATATATACATAAAAAGTTTTGTTTTGTATTTTTAAGAAAATTTCATTCTATTTACAAAGATTGGGAGAAAAAAAAGTTATTTACAAGAATAAGAGGGGAAAGGAAGGGGGAGAGAGAAGATTATTTACATAAAAATATTTACAAAGAAAAAAAGAATATTTACAAAGTGAAACTAAATATCTTTGGAATTTTTGTTTTATATATTTTTTTGAGTTTTTGGAAAAAAGAAAGAGAGAAAATGAAAAAAATTTGTTGGATTTTTCATTTTAATGTTTTTTTTTTGTGTGTTTTTTCAGTTTAAGATTTTTTTTGTTTTGTTGTTATATATATATTTTTTGGGTTTTTGAAATGCAGAAAATAGAAGTGCAGAAAGTAAAGCATAAAAATACCCCCATACTTAAGTCCAACATTGTCCCCAATGTAGTAACGTAAGTATGCGGAACAAAAGGAAAGACAATATATACAAAGAAAATAAAGAGAGGGGGGTAGAAGCTTCCCTGAAACGCGTTTGGGGAGGCCGATCAGAAACCTTGTGTTTATTAGAAAAAGCAACAAAGATAATAAGGAAAGTGCGAAAACGATAAGCGAGGGGTGCCTCCCAGGAGTGCTTTGTTTACAGTCGTGTAGCTTGACTATTTTGGCGGGTTTATAATGTGGAGGAAAGTTATGGTTTCGTTAAAACCGATCACTAGATCGCCTGCTATATAAGACTTTAACTGATGACCGTTTACTTTAAACGAACCTTTTTCCGGGTGGGAGACGAGTACGGTCTCATATGGAAAAACTTCTTCAACTAGGAAGGGACCGGACCATCTAGATTTTAGTTTACCTAGAAAAAGTAGAAGACCTGAATTGTAAAGAAGGACAAGATCGCCCGGAGAAAATAATTTTTGGGACTTGATTTTTCGATCATGATATAACTTAGAGCGCTCCTTATAGAATTTATTGCTCTCATAAGCGTTCGCACGCCATTCATCGAGCTCGTTTAGTTGCAGTTTTCTATTCTGAGCGGCTAAGTTGGAGTCGAGGTTTAAGAGTTTTAAAGCCCAAAGAGCGCGATGCTCTAATTGTACGGGTAAATGGCACGCTTTGCCATAGACTAATCGGAATGGTGTACAACCAATTGCGGTTTTTGTATGCCGTCCGATACGCCCACAACACATCGTCGAGTTTAACGGACCAATCTTTCCTATTTAGTGAAACGGTTTTTTCTAAAATTCGCTTAATCTCTCGATTTACTACCTCAACTTGGCCACTTGTTTGCGGGTGGTAGGGGGTGGCAAGCTTATGCATGACTCCGTATTTAGCTAACGTCTTAGCCATAAGAGCGTTACAGAAATGTGTTCCCCTATCACTAATAATTGCCCGAGGCATGCCGAAGCGAGAAAATAGTTTTTTAAGAAATGTAACGACGACTCGCACATCGTTGGTGGGGAGAGCTTGTGCTTCCGCCCACCTCGATATGTAGTCGACCGCCACTAAAATATACATATTTTTGAAAGACGGAGGTAGGGGGCCAACAAAATCTATGCCCCACAAATCGAATACTTCGCACTCTAAAAACATGTTTTGGGGCATCTCGTCGCGACGAGAGATGTTACCCGACCGCTGACAGCTATCGCATGTACGCACAAAAGTATGCGCGTATTTGAAGAGAGTGGGCCAAAAGTAGCCCGCCTCTAGCGCCTTCCGAGCTGTCCGGTTGGCTTGATAATGCCCACCGGCTGGACCCTCGTGGAAGTGCTTAAGAATTTACAAGCACTCCACACCCGCAACGCATCTTCGGACCGCTTGGTCCGCGTAGATACGAAAAAGAAATGGGTCCTCCCAAAAAAATTTTTCAAGTCATAAAAGAATTTCTTCTTTTGATGACTTGAAAACTCTTTTGGAAGCACCCGCGCTACTACGTAATTTGCAAAATCTGCGAACCAAGGCGAAGATGACGAAGAATTATGAATGGCAAGGAGGCGTTCCTTGGGGAATCTGTCATTTATTTCAGATTCGACGAGCACTTCCGCACCCGAATTTTCTAAACGGGAGAGGTGGTCTGCCGCTAGATTTTCCGCTCCCCGCTTATCTCGGATCTCCAAATCAAACTCTTGTAGGAGGAGAATCCATCGAAGAAGGCGGGGCTTCGCATCATTTTTAGCTAATAAATATTTAAGCACGGAGTGATCGGTAAAAACAATAACTTTAGATAGCGTTATATACGAGAGAAACTTATCAAAAGCGAAAACGACGGCTAAGAGTTCCTTTTCCGTTGTCGTGTAATTTACTTGTGCAGAAGTGAGCGTCGTGCTAGCGTAATAAATAGGATGAAAATGTTTTTCTACGCATTGGCCAAGAACGGCACCTAAGGCAATATCACTACCGTCGCACATAATTTCGAACGGAAGGGACCAATTAGGGGACACTAAAATTGTTGAAATGATAAGTTTTTGTTTTATTAAATTAAAGGCGGACTCGCATTCTCTAATAAAGATGAAACATGATTCCTTTTCCAAGAGGTGAGTAAGCGGCTTTGTTATTATTGAAAAGTCTTGAATGAAGCGTCGATAAAAGCCCGCATGGCCTAAGAAACTCCTAATAGATTTTACGTTTGTTGGTTGCAGGAGTTTTTCTATAATTTCTATCTTGGCCTTATCCACCTCTATCCCCTTAGACGAAATCATATGGCCGAGGACCAAACCTCCTCGAACCATAAAGTTGCATTTTTCCCAATTTAATACAAGGCTTGTGTCCTCGCACCGTTGAAGGACACGATCTAAATTGTGAAGGCAATCGGGAAAAGAGAATCCGAAAACAGAAAATTCATCCATAAAGACTTCCATAATGTATTCTACTAGCTCGCCAAAGATCGCTAGCATACATCTTTGGAATGTAGCCGGCGCATTGCAGATTCCAAATGGCATTCTTCGATATGCGAAGGTGTCAAACGGGCAAGTAAAAGTTGTTTTCTCTTGATCATCGGGGGAAATGGGGATTTGGAAAAACTCTGATAAACCACCAAGAAAACAATAATATGGATGACCGGATAAACGCTATAAAATCTGGTCCAAAAAAGGCAGAGGGAAATGGTCCTTGCCGGTGGCATCATTAAGTTTTCTATAATCGATGCACACTCGCCAACCCGTAACAGTACGAGTTGGGACGAGCTCGTTATGCTCATTCGCCACTACGGTTAGTTCGCCCTTCTTGGGCATGACATGCACGGGACTAACCCATGCACTGTCCGAAATAGGATATATAATCCCTGCATCTAATAACTTAATAATCTCGGCTTTAACGACGTCTTTCATGTTTGGGTTAAGACGACGCTGCTTCTGAATCGTTTTGCGGCAATTATCATTAAAAAATATCTTATGGGTGCAAAAGGAGGTGCTAATCCCCTTTAAGTCAGAGATTTGCCACACAATTGCGTGGCGATGTTTAAATAAAACTTCCAATAAATCGGAAGTCTCCGAATCACTCAAGTCCGATGAAATAATGATGGGAAGCGCACCGCCGTTTCCCAAAAATGCGTATTTGAGCGATGCGGGTAAGGGTTTGAGGTCTAGGATGGGCGGTTCTTCTAGGGAGGTTTTAATCCTTATGTCATTCTTAACAATTGGTTCGAAAGGCAAGTATAAAGAAGTATCCTCATCGCATTTAAAATTTTCGAGCGCATAAATATCGTCATTTAAAAACACGGACTCGAAAACGGGAGAATAACGATCTCCAAAAAAGGTATCTAAAGAATAGCAGAAATCGTCGCTCGATGACAAATTGTCCATCGAGGGATTAATAGAGAAAGTAACCTGATCATCGCCTACTCGGAGGAGAAGACTACATTACTAACATCTATTAGTGCGCGGGAGGTGGCGAGAAAAGGGCGACCGAGTATTATTGGTACCTCGGCGTCCTCCTTGATGTCTAAGATGACGAAGTCGACCGGGAAGGTAAACTTGTCTACTCGGACAAGGACGTCCTCCAAAACCCCGATAGGGAACTTAACCGAGCGATCCACTAATTGAATGCGCATATTCGTAGGACTAGGAGTACCCAAACATAAACGTGAAAAGCGCGAGAACGACATTAGATTAATGCTATCCCCTAAATCAGCTAAGGCGTACTTTACTAATATATCGCCAAAAAGGCACTGGATGGAAAACCGTCCCGGGTCGTTTTATTTTGTGGGCAATTTATTAGTAAGGGCCACCGAGCAGACAGCGTTGAGAGATACATGTGAAATATCCTCTAATTTACGTTTATTAGAAAGTAACTCTTTTAAAAATTTCGCATATTTGGGCATTTGCGAGATAGCCTCGCAAAAAGGAACATTAATGTAAATTTGTTTTAATAATAAAATAAATTTTTCATATTGCGCGTCCTTACGCTCGTTATCTAACTTATGCGGATATGGAAGGGCCTTATTTAAAATAATTTTTTCTTTTAAAATCAGTAAAGGCGGCGTAATCAAAGTAAGGGGAAGAGGGGTCGGAGATGAAATATGTACCTGAGGGTCGGTCCGTTTTGGATCGACCACCTCCTTTCCGCTACGGAGGGTTATAGCGTTGGCGTTCTCCCGCGGATTGGGCTCCGTGTTTCCCGGCAGTGCCCCGAGCGTGCGCTCGGACATCATCCTCGCCAGCTGTCCAACCTGTTGTTCGAGAGTTTTTAGCGATCCGGTGATGTTCCGAATAATTGACTCGTTGGACGCAATATACTTCGAAAAATTTTCCTCCATCGGGGAGGGTTTTGGAAGAGGAGGAGGACGCAGAAATCCGGGCGCAAATGAAATAGGGGCATGCTGAGCATTATTCGGGTTGCTCCAAGAGAAATTGGGGTGATTCCTCCAACTCGGATTATAGTTATTACTATAAGGGTTGTTGTTGGGGTTGAAGGAAGGACGACCCGAATTTCGCATGAAATCCACAAACTCTTCAGCCACGCAGACGTTAGGGGGAATAAAACCAGGCGGAGTGGAGGAGGCAGCAGACATCTCCGCCACCTGCTTTGTTAACCTTTAAACTTGAAGGGTTAAGAGAGCAGTGGCATCCACTTCAAAAAGACCAGCCGCCGGCTTTGGGCATCCCCGCGGGACGTTCCATTGATAGTCATTCATAGCCATCTCTTCGAATAAAGCCTGGGCGGCCTCGGGGGTTTTGTTTTTTAGAGTACCCCCGGTAGTCACGTCAATCATTTGACGTGTCTGAAAATTAAGCCCATTATAAAAAATTTGAACTTGCAACCACGTTGGCAGCGCGTGGTGCGGGCACCGGCGGAGGAATTCCTTAAACCGTTCCCCAGTCTCGTATAGAGACTCAGGATCGTTTTGCACAAATGAAGAAATGTCCGCCCGCAACTTTGCAGTTTTTGAGGGCGGAAAGTACTTCGTTAGGAACCATTCCGTCAACTCAGCCCACGTGGTGATACATCCTTGCGGGAGGGCATTCAACCACGCCTTGGCTTTGGACTTAAGAGAAAATGGAAAGAGGTGGAAGCGAATGGCGTCATCAGTGACGCCATTCATCTTGAAGGTGTCGCAAATTTCCAAAAAGTTGGACAAGTGGACATTCGGGTCCTCATCCGCCATTCCATCGAACTGTGCGGCGTTTTGGACCATTTGAATGACACTCGACTTTATTTCAAAATTATTATTCA
Organism: Platanthera guangdongensis; assembly: GCA_039583875.1. Classification (NCBI taxonomy): domain Eukaryota; kingdom Viridiplantae; phylum Streptophyta; class Magnoliopsida; order Asparagales; family Orchidaceae; genus Platanthera; species Platanthera guangdongensis. The sequence continues at coordinate 42,330,402 of CM077148.1, read as the reverse complement.
CCACTGTAGGGCGAACAATACTAGACCCAGTATCGTCTATGTTAGGTCGGGTGTAATAAGATATAGTACGCTCGGCCGCCAGGGCAGGGTTAGGGGCGGCCATAGCTACAATAGAGGGTTCTCCGATAGATTCTTTGGGGTCTAAATTTGAATTAGGCGTTGAGATCGAATACGCGCAAGGGAGCGTTCGATCTCAGGGTCGAAGTCAAAATCTTCAGACTCGGAGGGTTGTCCACGGGTCATACACCTAAACAAAAAAAATAAAACAAAATAAACTCTTATATTTTTGATTTTATTTAAAATAAAGTTTTTAGTTTTTTTTTAGTTTATAGAAAATAAGTAAAAGTAATAGACTACGGAATTCGAAATAGCAACTCGAAGAGATTCCCCGGCAACGGCGCCAAAAACTTGATGCGCCCGCGAACAGACTTTTACTATTGTTGGTTCGGTGAGTCGATCGCCGCGGGCGTGCTACAGGAGGCAAGTGCACCTATCGAAAGTAGTACTCGATATTCGGGGGAATACTGAGGTCGTATTATTCTCGGGGTCGTGTTGACTATTCTTAATCCTCCGGGAGGACTATTATTTTACTGAAAGTAAGGTGGATGTTTTAATTAAGTAAAGACGGAAAAAGTGAAGGAGCGAAAAAAAAACGATTTAGAAAATATTCGATGAAGGGTTAACGCTCGGCATCGAATCAGATTAAAACTAAAATAATTTTTAATAATTATAGGACTTAGTTTTCAAATTAATAAAAGGCAACATGGACGTGGAGGTTCCACAAATGTGAGCTCACCTAGCTATAGGGATATCGATCACCTGAACGTTAAGACTATTCGACCGAACGTTAGTCCGACGAAGGATTCCGCTTAACGCCCGCTTTATGCTAAAAACCTCGCTATTTGGTGGGGAACACAATCCGGTAGAATTACGCTTGTCCTCTCTCGAGGGTATGCACGCAACTCTATTTACCCAGGGGTGATCTGTCCATACCCACGGCCTCTCGGCTAGCTAGCGTATGGATAACGGAAATAGGGCCCACAGATCGATTTGTGGTCCTACGCGTCGTTAACCTGGGGTAAACATTAAGTGCTTAAATTAAATTGAAAATAAAGAGCTTTAATTATTACAAATCATTTTAAATGTCCCAATGCTCTTCGATGCCGAGGCTAATAGCGATTAGCCACTCATCGGTATGGGGACGGCTTTAAAATTTAATGAGGCGCGAGTTCGCAATTAAGCACTAAAAGGTTATAAGAAGAAGATATGAAAAATAATAAATATTTAGAAAGCTGAAAAGTTAGCTAAAAAGAACTCACGCACACTTAAAATTATAAATAAACAGAAACTAAGTCACAAAAAAAAGGAAAATTACAAGTCTGACTCAAACGAGTAGGCGGGAAATAAAGGGCACGCCATTTAACTCCTAACGAGTAGGCGGAACTAAATGCAAGTACAAGTCCTACTAAAATAATTACAGAAAAATAAAAGACCTGCCATTTAACTCAAATGAGTAGGCGGAAAACAAAATCCGGCCATTTAACTCCTAGCGAGTAGACGAAAATAAACGCTAACACACACACTCTACATAATTGAAATAAAGCAATAAAACTATCTCCTACACACACGCACTCTACATAATTGAAGAAAGCGATAAAATAAAGCATGAAAAATAAAGCATGAAAAATAAAGCATGAAAAACTAACACCTACACTCACACACTCTACATAATTTGAACAAAGCATCAAAACATTATTCTCATACACTCACACACACAAATTAAAAGCAAAATGATAGTTACCTAAAAATTAAAACATCTACTTTTTTATGCTTAGGTTTTGCCAAAAATGAATAAAAATAACGAATTAAAATTTTAAAAGAAAAAAAGTTTTTCAAAACAAATCAAAAACTAAAGCCTTTCAAAAATTAAGATTTCAACAATTTCATTCTTAGGATTTCATAAAAGTGCCAAAAAAGTTGAAATAAAAAGAGAAAGAACAAAAAAGGTTTTCATCCTAAAATAAAGCTAAGTAAAAAAAATCAAAAACACTTTAGTAACTCTTTTACAAATTCATAAGAATGAAGATGTTGAAAACATTAAAAGAGGACATGAAGAAAAAGAGAAAAAGTTAATACATCATTTCATAAATTTCTAACAAAACCTAACATGAGACAAATTAAAAACATGCAAAGTTAATAAGTTACACTCATACACACACACACACACTTTTCATAAAAGGGAGAACAAAGATGAAACCAAGGATAAAAAGGGAAAGAAGTAAGCCATCTAAATGAATTTTCATGCCATATAGAGAGAGAAAATCTAACATTTTTATTAACATTATCAAACTATTACAAAGCTAAAAGATAAAGCAAAACAAAACATGAAAGGAAGGTGGGAGAAATTTCCTTACATAGCACTAGAATCCACGGATGCAGCCCACAAAAAACACTAAAGTGGCTCAAAAATGTGAACCCTTTGTCATTACAGAAGAGGGGAATTTATAAGAAAAAAAAGCTAAGTACACGCCCTCCGACACGGGCGTGTCGGTGGGCGTGTCACCACTGTTTGTGAAGGCGGCCGGCGATTTGATGGCAAAGTTGACTTCGGGATGGACACGTGTCGGTCTCGCGTTGGTCACACCCCTGGTCACAGGCGTGACGGTGGGTGTGTTGGCGAGGTAGAACAGGGCGCGGGTTGCGCCGAAAGTTGCCGCGCGGGTCTTGTCGAGTTAGGTGGAGATGTCACGCCCCAGGACACGGGTGTGATGCTGGGCGTGTCGATACTCGACAATTGTCGAGCGGAAAGTGTCGAGTTGAAATCGTCGAGCAGAAAGTTTGAGTCACGCCCTAGGTCACGGGCGTGACTCTAGGCGTGTCGCGGGTTCGACGATCGTTGAACTGAAATCATCGAGCTGAATGGACACGGGCTTGTTTTTGACGTGTCACGCCCCTAATCACGGGCGTGACAAAATTGTCACGGTCGTGTCATGGCAATTTTTTTGAAGATTTTAATTTTTTTCCTGAAAAATAAAATAAAACAAGTCAGTAAAATATTTACAAAAATAGGAGTATTTTATTGAACAAAAATAAGTAAAAAAACGACGAAAATAAATGAAAACGACTAAATTAATGTGCACAAAAATAAGTATATTTACAATTCATCACCCATTCGGATCGAGGATCGTGTTGATAAATAGTTGCGGAACAAGAAAATCGGGATGGTCAAAGTCTTGTGGGACAATTGCGGCCGTGAGTAGCTAATATAGGAGCGAGAGCAGACCATGTGAGCTGAATTTCCTGAGCTCTTTGTGTAACTGTTATGCAGTGTGTGTCAAGTTGTATTAAATAATTATGAAATAGAACATCTTGTGTTTGATTTCCTTCTTGTGAGCAAATTTCGGAGACAAAATTTTATGAAGGAGGGGAGGGTTGTAACACCACAAATCCCAGGATTGGAAAAAAGTTGGATGACACGGCCTAGGACACAGGAGTGTCCCAGGGCGTGTCCTGCTCGGGTGAGAAGTCGGCGAGTGGTCGACGAAAATCCATTCTACAAGAAAAGAGGGAACACGCCCTCTGACACAGGCGTGTTAGAGGTAGTGTCCTCCTCTGTTCGATGAACTTCGTTCGATGAAGTTGAGTTGGGGGCGTGTCTGCTGCCGTATAAGGGCACACGGTCGATGATACGGGCGTGTCACTGGCCATGTCCTTTGCTGGATGTGCCCCGGGCATTTGAGGCCTGGTGAACATGGGCAGGACACAGGAGTGTCTTGGGATACATGGCCTGTGACACAGGCATGTCACTAGCCGTGTCCCGATTAGGTTGATTTTGGTTGTGTGCAGCCTGTAAGTACACAACCACAGACATGGGTTTGACTGAAGGCGTGTCAAGTTACACAGCCTGTGACACGGGCGTGTCACATGGCCGTGTACTAGTCTGGATGAGTCGGTTGTGTGCCGCTTAAGGTACACGGCCTGTGACACGGGCGTGTCACAGGCCGTGTCAGGCAAAAGTTAGCCTTTTGTGGCAAAATCATGGTCGTCCATTTTCTTCAGCCAGGATCTGATGGCTTAGACTTCTCCCTGCTTCCTTAAGATCGAATATTGAGAAGATATTGTCATTTGGCTTGAGATTATTCTCTTTCTAAGAAACTAGAGAGAGAGGAAGGAGGAGGAGGAGGAGGGAAGGAGCCGGCCACCGGTGGAGTGGCGGTGTTCCTACTCGAGTTTCGAGGCCAGCGTTGTCAAGATAAAGCCGCTGCAGTACTTTTCAACCGACTAGAAGTCCATGTCTCCGAAGCGATCTTCAAGGGTAAAGATCTTTCTTTCTAGCCATATGAAGGCTTCCTTTTTGGCATGTGCATGAAATTCCCCCACCAGAGAGTGGATTGTGAAGGGATTCCCTTGGGTTTATTGTTGGAATCCCAAATAGTTTGGCATATAGATCCGAAAATGGAGTACGAAATAGGAATGTTGTGTGAAGCCCATCTGGACAGATTAGTCTGGATTGGTGATGTTGCATATACGTACCGGAGAAGACTCCGTGATTAAACGTGTAGTTTATGGATTCAATGGGTTCGACCTGTGAAGGGCAGTAGCAGGAAGTACTAGAGTGATAGTCCAAGAAAATACCCTTATGATGTTTGTGATATTCAATGGGTTAGACCTGTGAAGGGTATTAGAAGAAAGTATTGGATTGGGAGTCCAAGAAAATACCGTTGATGCTTGTGATGCTTACTGGGTTGTGCCTGTGAAGGACAGTAGCATGAAGTACTGGAGTGAATGCCCAGGAAATACCCGCAAATTTTGGTTATAGCTAGGGAAGTGAAATGAGTTCAGTCGCTAACGCTGAGCGTGGCACCTAGTTAACCTATGATTGTGACGGCTGTACTGAGAGGACAATATGGCTATTTGTGAGCTTGAAGAGATCTAAAAATGCTTCTTGCTTAATGGACAGGGGGATGTCGACCCGCGTCAGTCTGGTTATAGAATTAACGATTTGAGCAACCGGTAAAGGCTGAACTGTATCCGCGTTATGTTTGTCTACCATGGGTGTCTGGATAATTGGCATTTGGCAGAAATGCATAGCGAGAGTCTTAGGCCTGCGCGCCACTAAAACTAAAGTCTCCGTCTAAAATCCATGGAGCACAATGCTCAATTTTGTTGTTCGGCTTCGGGCCTTGAATGGCGGTGGGCGAATGGTATATCCAGTACACCAAGAATGTGCCCTTAGTGCACAGGTCGTCGAGCCGCATGGATGGCGGTTGTGATGGCTTGTTTGTGCGTAAGAGCACAATGTGTGATATATATATATATATCTGGCTGTGAATTGCTATGCCTGTAGGTAAGGAATACCACTGCACTGGGAAAGGGGTAGGGTCGTTATAAAATTGGTCAGTTGAATGCTGACCGTTGTCTTGTTTGCCACCATTGGGTGGGTTGTCCTTGTACAGGTGCTAGAGAGCCAAGCGGGACATATAATGGTTGAGGTCCCTATTGCTTCTGCTGCTGCTATCCATTGAAGGCTAAGATGAAAATGTTATGTTTTGTTCATGTGTGGTCGGCCGGCGCGCCAATGTTTGTAAGCCACTTTTGTAAAGAATAATTGTAAGGCCATAAGACTAACTGACTATGTATTTGGTGTTCCTATAGAAATATATATATATATATTGAGATTTATGTTGGTGGACATTCATGTTTGGAGTTCAGTTTCGTGTTATAAGCTTCCATTAGAATGCTATGTGTTAGGATGCGCAACTCTGGTATCACTCTGTGACTTTGTCGCCTACTTTGTGGTATATGGTGTGTGGCCCCGGCTGGACCTTCTATTATATACTATGTGAACGGACAGAGTCATTATAGCATCCAGTCAGAGGAAAAGCCTGGTAAGGCTCTTGATCTTATCAGGGCTATTAGGGGAGATGAATCAAGCAATGAAGGGTGGTCCTTGGCTTCCCTATGACATGAAGAGCTTTTACCCATTTTCTCTCTCCTCCATTAAAGAGAAATTTAAACTTTCTCTCTCCTACCCATCATGGCCAAAATTGTTCATCACACTAGCCTAATTGCAGCCCACTAATTCCTAATATTAAATGATTAAGAGGTGGCTAGCACAAGTGAATAGGGCTTGAGCTTGGCTTTGCCCATTTTGGCTAAGTTGATCTAAACCTAGACTAGGGTTAAGCTTGGTTAATTTGACCTTTTGAGTCACCATCAATGTGTCCTTGGTGACCCTTTAGTCTCCCTTAAGGTCTAGGTAGGGTTGGGTAGGTTTGACTTGGCACCTTGGAGGTCACTTGACCCTTAGTAAGGGCACTTTGACCAGGTTAGGGCTAGAGTTGACTTGGGTCAACTCAAGCTATAGAGTGGACCCCAATAGATCTTTGGTGACCCATTCACCCCACTTTAGGTCTAGGAAGACCTTGGGAGGGTTGGTTGGGCTTATTAGTGGAACATTGACATTAGTTAGGGCACCCTACCCAATTTAGGCCTAGGACGGTCCTAGGTCAACTTGGCCACCCTGGGATGACTCAATTGGACCCTTAGGGCCTTTCAATAGATTGGTGAGGTTATGGTGCGGTCTTGGAGTCATGGTGAAGCCCCTTGATCATCCCAACCTAGTATTTAGAAATCTACTATTTGTAGAGCATAGTGATCCCACCTACATTCCTAGGTCCACTTGGACTTCTTGGGCTTCCTAGGGTTTATCATGACCTAGTCATGATAAAATAACTCTTAGGGTGTCTAGTTTCCTGAGGGATGTTATAAATCCAAATACATAAACCAAAAATTTCTTCCTCGGAATTTTAGATAGGCTTACGAGGTTTCATGTATGAAAAGTAAATTGTAAGATCCCGAGAGGTTGTGAGGGATACCTGACTGAAAATCTCTGGGTACTTTTGTTGCATAAGATCCTGTGGCTCCCAGGTGTGCTCCTACTGACCGTGATTCCTCCAAAGGACCTTGAACAACGAAACTTCTTGTGGCGCAAGACTCGTATCACCTTATCATCAATCCATACCGACTCCAGGTGAACTGACCGATCTGATGCTACCGGCCCATCTGTGGTCATAATCTGCTACTCTGTGCGTAGTAGAGCCATCCTAAGAGAGGATACATGGAACAGGTCGTGCAGACCCGCCAGCTCCGGTTATAACACCTCCCCTGTAATGATCGTATAATATGGGTCCGGCCAGGACCCCACAACATACAGACGCCATAGATTTAGAATTAATAGATGATATAACTACCCGATCTCAAAACTCAATATCTAACAATGATGGAAACAACAAACAAGACTAGAAGTTATCCACATACACGAGAGTATCAAAATGTCCTTATGGCCTTACACAAAAGAGAGTCCAAAACTCTATTAATACATATCAATAACAATGTGCATGAACACTCCTGGGCAACCTCGGCATGCAAGCCGAAAAACAAATGCATCAAGCATACAAGACCACCAAAAGAAACAGAGCTAGTACAATACTGCAAACACTTCATGAGGCTTAGGACCTTCTGGCCAGCGAGCTAGCTCCTGCTTGCGACCCCTGCCCTATAAAAATTTGGTTGTAAAGTGGGTCAACAAAGGCTGACCTCAAACTATGTAACAAACACATCTCCTCCCGTCCGCCCCTAACGGACCCCGGGGTACCCCTCTAACCTGCAAGTCAGCACTTCGTATACAATATACATAAACAGGTAAAGTAGTAAATAATAGACTTGGATGTCTCAAACAACATACACGTTCTCTATTGTTGAGCATATAATGAAAAAGGGCCTACTATGCAACATGAATTCAAAACCCATGCTTCCCCCAAGGCACCCTATAGCATATGCAACTAGCACATCATCACATCATCTGGGTACTCACCATTTCCCCATTGGCATTAAGCCGCAAACAAAGGGGGTACTGCAATTCCCCCAATGACATATAAGCTTCCACACAGAACTCTTGCCAAGGCCCCACCCGCTCATGGACTTAGACCCGGGCTTGCTTGCAAGCTCTGACTTCTCATGTCAGGATTCCGTCTAAGACACTGACTGATTCTAAGAACCCTTGCTGGACCCCACCGGCTCATGGCCTCATTGCCCGGGCTTGCCACATGCTTGGCGTTCTCATCAGTCTCACAGAAGGGGACTAGTCTCGCCGGAACACTCTCCACACATGACTTGCACGTCACGGGATAGCCACTCGACCACAGAGACAAAGCCATGCCTTAGCACATTACAATCCAATATCATTTCCACCCTAATCCCTCATTTGTACTGCAATGTCCCCGCGCACCAAGGAAACCATCTACCGCCAATGCAAAGCTAACCTTGTCCACCAAGGAAACCATTTACTGCCATTGCAGACCTAACCTTGTCCTGTTCCGGACACACGTACTCGTTCGAGAAAAGGGGAAAAGCACAAACATCACAAACGACATCTTGCGGAAACGGATTTCTACCAAATCCTTAAAGCTCATATGCAACATCACCGAGTCGGACTAAAGGTCATGACAATGGCTTCACCCACCATGCCTAATACACTAACGGTGCGGATCTCTAATGCAAAATCATGCCGGGGACGGACTCAATTGACCCGGAGGTTCCTCTTGAAACATGGCGACCCAAACAACTCTCATTTGAGAGCATGGTGCCCAAAAAAACTAGAAAGTAAAAGATGCTAAACACATATCTTAAAACCAAGAGGAGAAGTGTCGTCACCTTACGACACTTCTCCAGCAGGCGGATGTCTCCTTCACCTCCTTCCTTGCACTCCCTTCTCTATAGAACTTAGAAATAAATTGTTTGAAGAAGAATGAGGGTTTCTAAACAATACTTAGGGACTTAACTTAGCAGGGACAACCCTGGACCATCAGATCTCAAAAGGAGGAAATGAACGGCAACGATCCGAACTGAAAATCAAAACACCCGGGCCGAATACGGCTTGTGACACGCCAGTGTCCAAGGCCGTGTGCACCAATCGACGCCGAAACCGTCGCACCTAGAGCAGGACATGGGCTCTGAACACGCCCGTATCAAAGCTAACACGCTGTGTCATGCAGTACACGCCCGTATGCCTGGGCGTATTCCTCCATCGACACGGGACCAAACACAACCCGAGGAGGACAAGGGTATTCGACACGCCCGTGTCACATTTGACAATCCCATATCCAACACAAACATGCTTGGGCTCCCGTCCATATCAATCCCCTCACACAACCCGACCAACTACGCGAGCAGGACACAACCTGGGACACGCCCGTGTCTCAGGCCGTGTTCAAAGTATCGACGATCGTCGATTGCCTTTTTGTCGACTTCGTCGAAAATTCGTCGAACACGCATAAGACAAGGCCTTGGACACGCTCGTGTCCCAGGCCGGGTTCACTGTCTCGACACTTCGTCAAGCGTAATTCGTCGAGCTCCCGGGCTCTCGACGAACCCGAGCACGACATGGACATTGACACGCCCGTGTCCTATTCCATGTTCAATGTCTCGACACTTCGTCGAGACCAAAACATCAACCACACGAGTTTTTCGTCAACCCGAGCATGACACGGCCAAGGACACGCCCGTGTCCAGGGCCGTGTGACACTCACCAAGGCCCAATCTTGGCTCTGAACGCTGTCTGTCCCCCTTTCAAATTTTGGGGTGTTATATCTCTCTCACCCTTAAAAGAATTTTGTTCCGAAATTATAGAAATCAAAAAGGTGTACACAAAACTTAATTGATACCGGAACGAAAAAACTCTGGATACACCTCCAGCATGGTTTGTTGTCGATCCCAAGAGAGCTCCTCATGGCCGCAGTTGTCCCTTCGGACTTTTACGAGTTTGACCTCTTTTTCCGCGACTGCCGAATTTTTGAATCCACTATAGCAACTGGACGAACTCACATCCTAAAGTCTTCCTCTATCGGCACCGATGCCGACTTGATCACCATAATAGCCTATACTAAGGCTTTCCTCAAGACAGAGACATGAAAGACGTCGTGTAATCCACTCAGCTCAGCGGACAATGCCAACCGGTACGCTTCTTCTCACACACGTTCAACAACATCGAAAGGTCCCAAAAACCTTGGACTCAACTTCTTGAGTCAGCAAATTCGTGAAACGCCTTTGAACGGCTTGATCTATAAATAGACCAAATCGCCTACCGCAAACTCCAGCTTCCTGTGGCGAGCATTAAAATATTTTGCTTGCCGATCTTGAGCCACCTTCATGCGCATTTGAATGGTCCGCACCAACTCACAAGCATCAGCTACCACTTCTTTTCCCAATAGCTTGGTGTCTCCCGCCTCTGTCCAAGATATCGGTGTTCGACACTGCCTCCAATACAAAGCTTCGTATGGCGCCATTTTTATACTTGATTGGTAACTATTGTTGTACGCGAACTCCACCATGAAGAGGTGATCCTCCCATTTCTTGCCGAAGTCAAGAATACACATTCTCAGCATATCTTCCATAGTGCGATTCGTTCTTTTGGTTTGCCCGTCAGTTTGGGGATGGAAAGCCGTACTGAACTTTAGCTTCGTGCCCAAACTCTTCTGAACCAATCTACAGTCCTTGGACGTGAAACGTTTGTCACGATCGCTGACTATACTTTTAGGAATCCCATGTAGTCACACAATGTTGCGAACATACAGCTCCAACAGCTTCTTCATGTTTTCGTCCTTCCGATTTGGGATGAAGTGAGCCACTTTGGTTAAGTGATCCACAATCACCCAAATCGCGTTGTTACCCTGCTGCGATCTAGGTAACCCATGCACAAAATCCATGGAAATGTCATCGAATTTCCACTCGGGGATAGGAAGAGGCATCGGGAACCAGCCCGACTTCTGACACTCGGCCTTCACCAAGACACAAGTTTGACATCGATTCACGTACAAAGCTACATCTCGCTTCAGTCCTGGCCACCAAAAGGATTTCTTTATATCCAAGTACATCTATGTACTGCCCGGGTTAATGTAGTACTTTGTGAAGTGAGCCTCAAACATCAACTCCTCACGAAGCTTGCCGAACTGCGGTACACAAATCCTTCCGTCCTTCCTCAGAATCCCATCAATTATCTCCCAGGCGCTGCTCTCGCCATTTTGAGCTTCCGCCACATATGGTTGAAACTCCACATCCAAACGGGTCGCTTCGCGAATACGATCGAATAAGTCGTTTTGCATTTCAATCCAGTTCAACTGAGCCATGCTAGACTCGCCCCTTGCAACGCACTCCTAGACGAGGGACTCCCAGTCCAGCACCAATCGCTCATCATGAGCTTCTATCTAATTCCCTTTCCCCGAGTATTTTCTACTCAAGGCATCGGCCACCACATTAGCTTTACCTAGCGTATACTGAATCGCCACCTCATAGTCTCCAAGGAACTCAACCCACCTACGCTGTCGTATATTCAAGTCCTTTTGATCCAAGAGATACTTCAGGCTTTTATGATCCGTGAAGATCTCCACCTTCGCACCATAAACATTGTGTCGCCATAATTTCAACGCGAATATTACCGCCGCCAACTCCATGTCATGGACGGGGTACTTCCTCTCGTGAGGCTTCAGCTTCCTAGACCCATAGGCTATTACACTTCCATACTGCACCAAAATGCAACCCAAACCGTGTCCCGATACGTCACTAAATATTTGAAATCCTTCGGTCCCTTTCGATAGACTTAGGATTGGAGATGTCATCGATCTTTCCTTCAGTGTCTCGAATTCCTGACTGCACTCCTGAGTCCACACAAACTTCTAATCCTTATGAGTTAGTGAGGTGAGGGGTAGAGCATCTGCGAAAAGTTTTCTACGAATCTTCTACAGTACCCGGCTAGTCCAAGGAAACTTCAGACTTTCACCACGGTTCTCAAAATCGGACAGTCTCTGATGGCTTCCACTTTTGTTGGATCTACCGCAACTCCATCCCCACTAATCACATGTCCTAAAAATGCCACCTTTTCTATTCAGAACTGGTATTTCAAGAACTTTGCATAGAGCTGGTTCTATCTCAACACTTGCAAGACTACTCTCAAGTGAGTCTCATGCTCCACCTCCGATTTGGAGTACACCAGAATGTAATCGATAAAGATAACTACAAAGGAGTCCAAGTATTTCTGAAATACTTGATTCATCAAATCCAAGAATACAGATGGTGTGTTCGTCAGCCCGAACGGCATCACCGAGAACTCAAAGTGACCATACCTCGTTCCAAACGCTGTCTTGGGTATGCCCTCTTCTCGAATTTGCAATTGATAGTATCCCGACTTTGATGGGCCCGCGAACAGACTCTTACTGTGGTTGGTTCGGTGAGTCGATCGCCGCGGGCTCGCTCGGGTAGGCAAGTGCACCTATCGCAAGTAATACTCGATATTCGGGGGAATACCGAGGTCGTATTGTTCTCGGGGTCGCGTTGACTATTCTTACTCCTCCGGGAGGACTATTATTTTACTGAAAGTAAGGTGGATTGTTTTTACTTAATAAAAGACGGAAAAGCAAAGGAGCAAAAAAAACGATTTAGAAAATATTCGATGAAGGGTTAACGCTCGGCATCGAATCGGATTAAGACTAAAACAATTTTTAATAATAAAAAGACTTAGTTTTCAAATTAATAATAAGGCAACTTGGCCGTGGAGGTTCCACAAATGTGAGCTCACCTAGCTATAGGGATATCGCTCACCTAAACGTTAAGACTATTCGACCGAACGTTAGTCCGACGAAGGATTCCTCGTAACGCCCGCTTTACGCTAAGAACCCCGCTATTGGGTGGGGAACCCAATCCGGTAGGATTACGCTGGTCCTCTCTCGAGGGTATGCACGCAACTCTATTTACCCAGGGGTGATCGGTCCATATGCACGACCTCTCGGCTAGCTAGCATATGGACTACAGAAATAGGGCCCACACATCGATTATGTGGTCCTACGCGTCGTAAACCCGGGGTAAACCCTAAGTGCTTAAATTAAAATGAAAATAAAGAGCTTCAATTATTATAAATCATTTTAAATGTCCCAATGCTCTTCGATGCCGAGGCTAATAGCGATTAGCCACACATCGGTATGGGGACGGCTTATAATTTAGTGAGGCGCGAGTTCGAAATTAAACACTAAACGTTTATAAGAAAGGGACAAAAGAAAAATAACAACATTTAGAAAGCTAAAAAGTTAACTAAACGAGAACTCACGCACACTCCAAATTATAAATTAAACAGAAACTAAGTTACACATGAATGAAATTTGCATAATTTAAAATTGCGAGTCCCACTCAAACAAGTGGGGGCGGTAAATAAAGGCTGAAAATTGCAAGTCCTACTCAAACGAGTAGGACTGAAATGAAAGCGAGTCCTACTCAAATGAGTAGGAGAAAATAAATGCGATTATAGGGCTAAAAAGTCCGGCCATTTAACTCAAGTGAGTAGGCGGAAAAATTAAGAAAGAAAAATTACAAATCCTACTCAAACGAGTAGGCGGAAAATAAAGTCCGGCCATTTAAACTCAAGTGAGTAGGCGGAAAAATAAAGAAAGAAAAATTACAAGTCCTACTCGAACGAGTAGGACTGAAAATGAAAACGATGCGGCATTTAACTCTTAACGAGTAGGCGGAAATAAATGCACACAAACACACACACTCCACATGAAATTCGAGAAAGCAATAAAATTATACACCTACACTCACACACTCTACATAATTTGAATAAAGCATTAAAAGAAAGCGTTAAAACAAAGCATGAAAATTATACACCTACACTCACACACTCTTCATAATTTGAACAAAGCATAAAAATTATACACCTACACTCACACACTCAACATGAAAATTTAAGAAGAATAAAAGAAAGTTTATTCTCATACACTCACACACTCTAATAACAAAGAAAAATTAAAGTTACCTAAAAATGAAAATAACAAGATTTCTACTCCTAAAACTTACCCAAAACACATAAAAGGAACAAACAAAAAGAGAATGAGCAAAAAGTTTTACAAAATAAAGTCAAAATCAAAAGTGCTCAAAAATTAAAATTCAAACTTTTTCATTCTTAAGAATTTATAAAAGTGATAAAAAAGGTGAAGAGAAAATGAAAAGATCAAATGATGTTTTACAACCCTAAAAGAAAAACTAAGTAAAAAGGAACAAAATCACTTTTCAAACCTCATTTATGAATTCATAAGAATGAAATCCTATTACTTTCAAGAAAAAGACAAGGAGAAAAAGGGGAAAACCTAACATTCCTAAGCATGAAAACAAGTTAAAAACATGGATATTAAGCATGTTACACTCATACACACACACACACACTTTTCATAAAAGAAAAACTAAATGAAGAACAAAGATAAAACCAAGGATAAAAATGAGAAGGAAAGTGGGCACAAGTGTTCATTCCAAAGCTAAATATGAAGAGAAAAACTAACATTTTATTGATTTTTAGGAACTATTACAAGCTATTACAAGGGCTAAAGCTAAGACAAAACAAGAAATGAAATAAAAAAGGGAGAAATCTCCTTACATAGCCTTGAAAATCACGGATGCAGCCCACAAAAAGACACAAAATTGGCCCAAAAATCTGAACCCTTGGACCTTACAGAACTGGGCTATTTATAGGAAAAAATTTCTAAGTACACGCCCTCGGTCACGGGCGTGTAGGGGGGGCGTGACAGTACTATTCATGAAGGCGGCGGGCGATTGGACAGCAAAGTTGACTTCGGGCTGAGTTCGCGGCAGTCACGCCCTAGGTCACGGGCGTGACTCTGGGCGTGTCGGGGAGGTAGAACCGGGCGCGGGTTGCGCCGAAAGTCTTCGGCAGCATCTTGTCGGGCTAGCTGGAAAGGTCACGCCCCATGTCACGGGCGTGCCTATGGGCGTGACAGTTGGGGTCGACACTCGACGAATGTCGAGCGGAAAGTGTCGAGTCGAAATCGTTGAGCTGAAATTGGGTCACGCCCCAGGTCACGGGCGTGACTATGGGCGTGACTGTTGGTGTCGACACTCGACGATCGTCGAGTTGAATTCGTCGAGAGGAGAGGACACGGGCTTGGGTCGCGCCCCGTATCGGGTGACACGGGCGTGTCGCCAGGCGTGTCGAGCATTTTACTTCAGAAATCTGCCAGTTCACGGAATTTGAGCGTCACGCCTTCGTCACGGGCGTGACAAATATGTCACGGGCGTGTACTGCCCAATTTTGGCAGATTTTGAAATTTTTCTGCAAAATAAAATAAAACAGGTTATAAGCAAATTTACAAGAATAGGAACATTTTATTGAACAAAAATAAGTAAAAACGACGAAAATAAATGAAAATGACTAAATTAATGTGCATAAAAATACGTATATTTACAGTTCATCAAATACCCCCATACTTAGGCTTTTGCTATTCCAGAGCAAAAGTTTGAGGTGAATCTATAAGGAATAAAAAAAACTCTAAGTTTTGGCTATCGCTTAATCAATTATAAGAGAGATCGAAATAAATATACGGGGTGTAAGAGTTAAGTCCTAAAATTATGTAGATGATTTAAATAGCGCAAAAGTTTTGGCCAAAAGACTTCTTGATGTAATCAAATAGAAGGCAGCATTTGTAATGGTTAGATTAACGAAAATAGTTTGGAATTATAAGAACTCTAGCTTATACGGGTGCTACCGGAAATAATACAATTTACTAATTATGCTCTCAAAAAGATTTTTGAATTAATTCTAGAATCGTGTAATTGGCTAAGGGGGTGGTGTGGTTTATGAAGAGGGTTTTGATATTTGAGGTGAGGTAATTTTTTCTCGAACCTCCATTTTTTTTTCTCTTTTGGATTATTAGGAAAACGAAATCTTATTTTCGTAATATGATTTTTGTTTTTCAACTTCATAATAATAAAATTAACCCAATGTATATTTGTAGGAGTAATGAATTTTATCCTCTTACTCCCTATATAATCTTTTTAAAATTATTGGGTGCCTATGTTTACGGAACGAAATCTTGTTCCCATTGACATAAGATCTTTTAAGGATAAAATTTTTCATGCCAAGTAGGTCATGAAAAGTAAGGGGAGAAAGGAAAACTAGATTGTAATCCTAAAAATTTTTGAGAGCAACCTTAATAATTTGTACGTCCCAATTTTTTTCAGAAAGCTAAAAGTAAGTATAATTGAATTCTATAGTCGTTATTTCCTAACATAATATACATGCTCCTATTAAAGAAAAATTAGAAGTAGTGCCTAAAACGAGTTCGCTAGTTTTAACAAAGCATAAAGAATTCTTTAAAACTTAACCCCGGCTATTTAAATGTTTCAATCAATAATTAACAAACGGGTAGCAAACAGAGAATTAATAGTATTCACATATAAATAAACTCAGAACAGAATTTTTGGATAGCAGAAAAGTTAAGTATGGAATATTTAATTTATTTATTTCAAAACATTTTTTTGTTTGATTTTTATAGTTTTTGTTATCATTTTTTTGTTTGTTTTTCATTTATTATCTTTTTTTGTATTTTTGTTTTTCTCAATTTTGTTTTTTTTTTTGAAAATTTTTTTTTGAACTGTTATCTTTTTTTTTTAAGAGAATTTCATAATATATACAAAAATAAGGGAGAAAAAAAAAAGGTTTGTACAAGAATGAGGAAGGGGGAGAGAGAAAAAATACAAAAAATATATACAAAGTGAAACTAAATAAAAAACATTTTTTGTTTTGTTTTTTGAGTTTTTGGAAAAGAGAAAGAGAACAAAACAAAAAGAAAATTTTTTGGATTTTTGTTTTTTCATTTAAAATTTTTTTTTGTTTTTTTCATTTTAAATTTTTTTTGTTTTTTCATTTAAATTTTTTTGTTTCATTTTAAGATGTTTTTTAATTTTTTGTTTTTGTTTTGTTGTTATATGTATTTTTTTTTGTATTTTTCTTTTTTTTGAGATGCAGAAAAATTGAAGTGCAGAAAGTAAAGCACGAAAATACCCCCATACTTAAGTCCAACATTGTCCCCAATGTTGTATCGTAAGTATGCGGAACAGAAAAGAAAGACAATATGTACAAAGAAAAGAAAGGGAAGGGGGGTAGAAGCTTCCCTGAAACGCGTAGGGGGAGGCCGATCAGAAACCCTGCGTTTATTAGAAAAAGCAGCAAAGGTAATAAGGAAAGGGCGAAAAAAAATAAGCGAGGGGTGCCTCCCAGGAGCGCTTTGTTTATAGTCGTGTAGCTTGACTATTTTGGCGGGTTTATAATGTGGAGGAAAGTTATGGTTTCGCTAAAACCGATCACTGGGTCGCCCGCGATGTAAGACTTTAACCAATGACCGTTTACTTTAAAAGAGCCTTTGTCCGGGTGGGAGATGAGTACGGTTCCATAAGGAAAAACTTCTTCAACTAGGAAGGGACCGGACCATCTAGATTTTAATTTACCTGGAAAAAGCCTAAGACGTGAATTGTAAAGAAGGACAAGATCGCCCGGAGAAAATAATTTTTGGGACTTGATTTTTCGATCGTGATATAACTTAGAGCGCTCCTTATAGAATTTATTGCTCTCGTAAGCGTTCGCACGCCATTCATCGAGCTCGTTTAGTTGCAGTTTTCTATTCTGAGCGGCTAAGTTGGAGTCGAGGTTTAAGAGTTTTAAAGCCCAAAGTGCGCGATGTTCTAATTCTACGGGTAAATGGCACGCTTTGCCGTAGACTAACCGGAACGGCGTACATCCAATAGCGGTTTTGTATGCCGTCCGATACGCCCACAACGCATCGTCGAGTTTAACGGACCAATCTTTCCTATTTAGCGAAACGGTTTTTTCTAAAATTCGCTTAATCTCTCGATTTACTACCTCGACTTGGCCACTTGTTTGCGGGTGGTAGGGGGTGGCAAGCTTGTGTGTGACTCCGTATTTAGCTAACGTCTTAGCCATAAGAGCGTTACAGAAATGCGTTCCCCTATCACTAACAATTGCGCGAGGCGTGCCGAAGCGAGAAAATAATTTTTTAAGAAATGTAACGACGACTCGCGCATCGTTGGTGGGGAGAGCTTGCGCTTCCGCCCACCTCGATACGTAGTCGACCGCCACTAAAATATACATATTTTTGAAAGACGGAGGTAGGGGGCCAACAAAATCTATGCCCCACAAATCGAAGACTTCGCACTCTAAAAACATGTTTTGGGGCATCTCGTCGCGACGAGAGATGTTACCCGACCGCTGACAGCTATCGCATGCGCGCACAAAATTATGCGCGTCTTTGAAGAGAGTGGGCCAAAAGTAGCCCGCCTCTAGCGCCTTCCGAGCGGTCCGGTTGGCTTGATAATGCCCACCGGCTGGACCCTCGTGGCAGTGCTTAAGAATTTGTAAGCACTCCACACCCGCAACGCATCTTCGGACCGCTTGGTCCGCGCAGATACGAAAAAGAAATGGGTCCTCCCAAAAGAAATTTTTCAAGTCAGAAAAGAATTTCTTCTTTTGATGACTGGAAAATTCTTTTGGAAGGACCCGCGCTACTAAAAAATTTGCAAAATCTGCGAACCAAGGCGAAGATGACGAAGATTTATTAATGGCAAGAAGGCGTTCCTCGGGGAATCTGTCATTTATTTCAGATTCGACGAGCGCTTCCGCACCTGGATTTTCTAAACGGGAGAGGTGGTCTGCCGCTAGATTTTCCGCTCCCCGCTTATCTCGGATCTCCAAATCAAACTCTTGTAGGAGGAGAATCCATCGAAGAAGGCGGGGCTTCGCATCATTTTTAGCTAATAAATATTTAAGCGCGGAGTGATCGGTAAAAACGATAACTTTAGAAAGCGTTATATACGAGCGAAACTTATCGAAAGCGAAAACGACGGCTAAGAGTTCCTTTTCCGTTGTCGTGTAATTTACTTGTGCGGAAGTGAGCGTCTTGCTAGCGTAATAAATAGGATGAAAATGTTTGTCCACGCGTTGGCCAAGAACGGCACCTAAGGCAATATCACTTGCGTCGCGCATTATTTCGAACGGAAGGGACCAATTAGGGGCCACTAAAATAGGTGAAGAGATAAGTTTTTGTTTTATCGAATTAAAGGCGGACTCGCATTCGCTACTAAAGATGAAACGTGATTCCTTTTCCAAGAGGTGAGTTAGCGGCTTTGTTATTTTTGAAAAGTCTTGAATGAAGCGTCGATAAAAGCCCGCATGGCCTAAGAAACTCCTAATAGATTTTACGTTGGTTGGATGCGGAAGTTTTTCTATAATTTCTATCTTGGCCTTATCCACCTCTATCCCCTTAGACGAAATCATATGGCCGAGGACCAAACCTCCTCGAACCATAAAGTTGCATTTTTCCCAATTTAAAACAAGGCTTGTGTCCTCGCACCGTTGAAGGACACGATTTAAATTGTTAAGGCAATCGGGAAAAGAGCGTCCGAAAACAGAAAAGTCATCCATAAAGACTTCCATAATGTCTTCTACTAGCTCGCCAAAGATCGCTAGCATACATCTTTGGAATGTAGCTGGCGCGTTGCAGAGTCCAAATGGCATTCTTCGATAGGCGAAGGTGCCAAACGGGCAAGTAAAAGTTGTTTTCTCTTGATCATCGGGGGAAATGGGGATTTGGAAAAACCCCGATAAACCATCAAGGAAACAATAATACGGATGACCGGATAAATGCTCTAAAATCTGGTCTAGAAATGGCAGAGGGAAATGGTCCTTGGGGTGGCGTCGTTAAGTTTCCTATAGTCGATGCACACTCGCCAACCCGTAACAGTACGAGTTGGGACAAGCTCGTTATGCTCATTCTCCACTACGGTAAGACCGCCCTTCTTGGGCACGACATGCACGGGACTAACCCATGTACTGTCCGAAATAGGGTAGATAATCCCCGCATCTAATAACTTAATGATTTCGCCTTTAACGACGTCTTTCATGTTTGGGTTAAGATGACGCTGCGGCTGAATCGTTTTGCGGCAATTATCGTTTAGGAAAATCTTATTGGTGCAAAAGGAGGGGCTAATCCCCTTTAGGTCAGAGATTTGCCACGCAATTGCATCGCGATGTTTAAATAAAACTTCCAATAAATCGGAAGTCTCTGAATCACTCAAGTCCGAAGAAATGATAACGGGGAGCGTATCACCTTTTCCCAAAAAAGCGTACTTGAGCGAGGCGGGTAAGGGTTTGAGGTCTAGGATGGGCGGTTCTTCTAGGGAGGTTTTAATGCTTATGTCTTTCTTACCAATTGGTTCGAAAGGCAAGTCTATAGATGTATCCTCATCGCAGTTAAAATTTTCGAGCACATAAATATCGTCATTTAAAAATACGGACTCGAAAATGGGAGAAGAACGATCTCCGAAAAAGGTATCTAAAGAATAGCAGAAATCGTCGCTCGATGACAAATTGTCCATCGAGGGATTAATAGAGAAAGTAACTTGGTCATCGCCTACTCGGAGGAGAAGGCTACCATTACTAACATCTATTAGTGCGCGGGAGGTGGCGAGAAAAGGGCG
Source organism: Platanthera guangdongensis (assembly GCA_039583875.1). Classification (NCBI taxonomy): domain Eukaryota; kingdom Viridiplantae; phylum Streptophyta; class Magnoliopsida; order Asparagales; family Orchidaceae; genus Platanthera; species Platanthera guangdongensis. The sequence goes on along the minus strand of CM077148.1, from coordinate 42,310,014 downwards.
ACCGAGTATTATTGGTACCTCGGCGTCCTCCTCGATATCTAAGATGACGAAGTCTACCGGGAAGGTAAACTTGTCGACTCAGACAAGGACGTCCTCCACTACCCCGATAGGGAACTTAACCGAGCGATCCGCTAATTGGATGCGCATATTCGTAGGACTAGGAGTACCCAAACCTAAACGCGAAAAGAGCGAGAACGGCATCAGATTAATGCTAGCCCCTAAATCAGCTAAGGCGTACTTTACTAATATATCGCCAAAAAGGCACGAGATGGAAAACCGTCCCGGGTCATTTTGTTTTGTGGGCAGTTTATTAGTAAGGGCCGCCGAGCAGACAGCGTTGAGAGATACATGCGAAATATCCTCTAATTTGCGTTTATTAGAAAGTAGTTCTTTTAAAAATTTCGCATATTTGGGCATTTGCGAGATAGCCTCGCAAAAAGGAACATTAATGTGAATTTGTTTTAGTAATAAAATAAATTTTTCATATTGCGCGTCCTTACGCTCGTTTTCTAACTTATGCGGATACGGAAGAGCCTTGTTTAAAATAATTTTTTATTTTATAATAGGTAAAGGCGGCGTGAGCGAAGAAAGGGGAAGAGGGGTCGGAGGTGAAATATGTACCTGAGGGTCGGTCCGTTTTGGATCGACCACCTCCTTTCCGCTACAGAGGGTTATAGCGTTGGCGTTTTCCCACGGATTGGGCTCCGTGTTTCCCGGCAGTGCCCCGAGCGCGCGCTCGGACATCGTCCTCGCCAGCTGTCCAACCTGTTGTTCGAGTGTTTTTAGCGATCCGGTGATGTTCCGGATATTTGACTCGTTGGACGCAATATACTTCGAAAAATTTTCCTCCATCGGGGAGGGTTTCGGAAGAGGAGGGGGAGGAAGAAATCCGGGCGCATAAGAAATAGGGGGACGCTGAGCATTATTCGGGTTGCTCCACGAGAAGTTGGGGTGATTCCTCCAACCCGGATTATAGTTATTACTATAAGGGTTGTTGTTGGGGTTGAAGGGAGGACGACCCGAATTTCCCATGAAGTCCACGAACTCTTCAGCTACGCAGACATTAGGGGAATAAAACAAGGCGGAGTGGAGGAGGCAGCAGACATCTCCGCCACCTGCTTTGTTAACCTTTCAACTTGAAGGGTCAAGAGAGCAGTGGCATCCACTTCAAAAAGACCAGCCGCTGGCTTTGGCCGTCCCCGCGGGACGTTCCATTGATAGGCGTTCATAGCCATCTCTTCGAATAAATCCTGGGCGGCCTCGGGGTTTTGTTGTTAAGCGTACCCCCGGCAGCCGCGTCAATCATTTGACGCGTCTGAAAATTCAGCCCATTATAAAAAATTTGAACTTGCAACCACGTTGGCAGCGCGTGGTGCGGGCAACGGCGGAGGAATTCCTTAAACCGTTCCCAAGTCTCGTATAGAGACTCAGGATCGTTCTGCACAAACGAAGAAATGTCCGCCCGCAACTTTGCAGTTTTTGCGGGCGGAAAGTACTTCGTTAGGAACCGTTCTGTCAACTCAGCCCACGTGGTGATACATCCTCGCGGGAGGGCATTCAACCACGCCTTGGCTTTGGACTTAAGGAAAAAAGGAAATAAGCGCAAATGAATGGCGTCATCAGTGACGCCATTGATCTTGAAGGTGTCGCATATCTCCAAGAAATTGGACAAGTGGACATTCGGGTCCTCATCCGGCAGTCCATCGAACTGCATGGCGTTTTGGACCATTTGAATGACACTTGACTTAATTTCAAAATTATTATTGGCCACCGCAGGGCGAACAATACTCGACCCAGAATCATCCAGGTTAGGCCGGGCGTAATAAGACATAGTACGCTCGGCCGCCGGGGGAAGGTTAGGGGCGGCCATAACTACAACAATGGGTTCTCCGATAGATTCCTCGGGATCTAAAGAAGGATTTCGGCGATGAGATCGGATACGCGCAAGGCTAATAGCGATTAGCCACACATCGGTATGGGGACGGCTTATAATTTAGTGAGGCGCGAGTTCGAAATTAAACACTAAACGTTTATAAGAAAGGGACAAAAGAAAAATAACAACATTTAGAAAGCTAAAAAGTTAACTAAACGAGAACTCACGCACACTCCAAATTATAAATTAAACAGAAACTAAGTTACACATGAATGAAATTTGCATAATTTAAAATTGCGAGTCCCACTCAAACGAGTGGGGGCGGTAAATAAAGGCTGAAAATTGCAAGTCCTACTCAAACGAGTAGGACTGAAATGAAAGCGAGTCCTACTCAAATGAGTAGGAGAAAATAAATGCGATTACAGGGCTAAAAAGTCCGGCCATTTAACTCAAGTGAGTAGGCGGAAAAATTAAGAAAGAAATATTACAAATCCTACTCAAACGAGTAGGCGGAAAATAAAGTCCGGCCATTTAAACTCAAGTGAGTAGGCGGAAAAATAAAGAAAGAAAAATTACAAGTCCTACTCGAACGAGTAGGACTGAAAATGAAAACGATGCGCCATTTAACTCTTAACGAGTAGGCGGAAATAAATGCACACAAACACACACACTCCACATGAAATTCAAGAAAGCAATAAAATTATACACCTACACTCACACACTCTACATAATTTGAATAAAGCATTAAAAGAAAGCATTAAAACAAAGCATGAAAATTATACACCTACACTCACACACTCTTCATAATTTGAACAAAGCATAAAAATTATACACCTACACTCACACACTCAACATGAAAATTTAAGAAGAATAAAAGAAAGTTTATTCTCATACACTCACACACTCTAATAACAAAGAAAAATTAAAGTTACCTAAAAATGAAAATAACAAGATTTCTACTCCTAAAACTTACCCAAAACACATAAAAGGAACAAACAAAAAGAGAATGAGCAAAAAGTTTTACAAAATAAAGTCAAAATCAAAAGTGCTCAAAAATTAAAATTCAAACTTTTTCATTCTTAAGAATTTATAAAAGTGATAAAAAAGGTGAAGAGAAAATGAAAAGATCAAATGATGTTTTACAACCCTAAAAGAAAAACTAAGTAAAAAGGAACAAAATCACTTTTCAAACCTCATTTATGAATTCATAAGAATGAAATCCTATTACTTTCAAGAAAAAGACAAGGAGAAAAAGGGGAAAACCTAACATTCCTAAGCATGAAAACAAGTTAAAAACATGGATATTAAGCATGTTACACTCATACACACACACACACTTTTCATAAAAGAAAAACTAAATGAAGAACAAAGATAAAACCAAGGATAAAAATGAGAAGGAAAGTGGGCACAAGTGTTCATTCCAAAGCTAAATATGAAGAGAAAAACTAACATTTTATTGATTTTTAGGAACTATTACAAGCTATTACAAGGGCTAAAGCTAAGACAAAACAAGAAATGAAATAAAAAAGGGAGAAATCTCCTTACATAGCCTTGAAAATCACGGATGCAGCCCACAAAAAGACACAAAATTGGCCCAAAAATCTGAACCCTTGGACCTTACAGAACTGGGCTATTTATAGGAAAAAATTTCTAAGTACACGCCCTCGGTCACGGGCATGTAGGGGGGGCGTGACAGTACTATTCATGAAGGCGGCCGGCGATTGGACAGCAAAGTTGACTTCGGGCTGAGTTCGCGGCAGTCACACCCTAGGTCACGGGCGTGACTCTGGGCGTGTCGGGGAGGTAGAACCGGGCGCGGGTTGCGCCGAAAGTCTTCGGCAGCATCTTGTCGGGCTAGCTGGAAAGGTCACGCCCCATGTCACGGGCGTGCCTATGGGCGTGACAGTTGGGGTCGACACTCGACGAATGTCGAGCGGAAAGTGTCGAGTCGAAATCGTTGAGCTGAAATTGGGTCACGCCCCAGGTCACGGGCGTGACTATGGGCGTGACTGTTGGTGTCGACACTCGACGATCGTCGAGTTGAATTCGTCGAGAGGAGAGGACACGGGCTTGGGTCACGCCCCGTGTCGGGTGACACGGGCGTGTCACCAGGCGTGTCGAGCATTTTACTTCAGAAATCTGCCAGTTCACGGAATTTGAGCGTCACGCCTTGGTCACGGGCGTGACAAATATGTCACGGGCGTGTACTGCCCAATTTTGGCAGATTTTGAAATTTTTCTGCAAAATAAAATAAAACAAGTTAGAAGCAAATTTACAAGAATAGGAACATTTTATTGAACAAAAATAAGTAAAAACGACGAAAATAAATGAAAATGACTAAATTAATGTGCATAAAAATACGTATATTTACAGTTCATCAGACTTCAAGTCCAACTTTGAATACACCACCGACCCCACCAACTGGTCGAACATGTCGTCTATCCGAGGAATCAGATACTTATTCTTGACATTCAATTTTTTAAACTCTTGGTAGTCTATGCACAACCGCATACTACGATCTTTCTTCTTCAGAAACAACACCGGTACGCACCACGGTGAAGAGCTGGGTCTGATATACCCCTGCTCCAACAATTCCTGCAACTGCACCTTGAACTCAGCCAACTCTTTCGGCGAAATCCTAAATGGAGGACGTGACACCGGTCGTGCCTCTAGCACTAACTCAATTGAGAAATCGATCTCCCGCCGAGGAGGCGCTCCAGGAAGATCATCAGGAAAATCATCCGCGAACTCTGCCACCACTGGCACTTCCCCAAGTGATAACTTGGAGAGTCGAACCTCCAATACTGCTACAAGCGCTACTCCACCCTTATTAACTGGCCGCATCAACTGCATGGCCGAAATTAGGGAACAGGCCAATACATTTAGGCCCTCAAACTTGACTTACATATGCCCTTTGCTCCAAAAGGGCCACCACCTTGGATAGGCAATTAATACTGGCACGCTGTTCCGCTAGCCAGTCCATTCCCAAAATCACATCAAACTTGACCAACGGTAGGACCGCTGCTATCAACACGAAGTCAACTCTGCTTAGCTCCTAATAAATGCGCCCCTTCTTCCTGGTGGTCATGGATGACCCATTGGGCATGCACACCTTCAGCTCCGCATCTGCCGAAAATTAATCAACTCCAATCCTTTGGATGAAGCTTTCCACAATGAAAGAATTAGTGCCTAACTACCTAGAGGGGGGGGGGTGAATAGGTGTAATTCTCTTTTTCTTTAAGGCAGAATTTTTGTTCTATTACTTAATCAGAATCTGCTAATTCTACAGCTAACACAGCACATCATTCACAGAAATATTCAATCATAGAGTGCACGCAGTTTTTATAGTGGTTCCCCAAGGTCTGGGTACATCCACTTTCCCCCTTCGCCTATCTAGCAGTGTGCTAGATTCGGCCTAACTTCTTCTCTTCACCTCAGATCCGCAGATCTTACAGCTCAGAACCCAATCAAGGTTCCTATAACTCAGAGTGTGTCCACACTCCTACAGCTCAGGCACACAACCCTACCTCAGCCTTCAACAAGGCCTACCACTCAGAGATCTAAATCTCCTACAACTCAGGCACATAGCCCTACCACTCAGAGACCTAAATCTCCTACAACTCATCCTTTATATAATAGGCTTACAGCTCAGATCTAGAATAGATCCTACAGAAAATAGATTTTACAAAGTGTTTTTAACACCACCCAGATAGAGAGAGAAGGGATGGATGGTTTCTTGATCAGTTCTTGGAAGAATCTGATGGTAGAGAACAACCTCTCTTAACTTTCTTCAATGCTTCTTGAATCTGAACTCAGTAGGGTTGAACTCCTGTGAAGTTGATCTTCAATCAGCTTTTGACTTGAGATTCAGATCTCAATCTGAATCTTTCTTTGTAGCCTGGTTCAGCAACTGTACTTCAATAGATGGAGCTCTCTCTCTCCAACTTCTTCTTAGATCTTCTGACGAAAATCTTTTGTATTAGTTCTTCTCTATTAGTTATTATCAGTCTATCTCTTTTGTTGAAGGAGAATGCCTTTATATAGACTTTCTCCAAGGTAACCGGCTGATCCGGTTTCTAACAAACTTCTGACAGCTTTGATAGTTGCAGTAGACCGATTGAAAACGGCAGCTGTCAAGTCATCCAGTCACTTCTTGAAATACTATCTCTGTCTGAAAGTGTCGAGATTGAACTTCATCATGTGTCGACACAAGTACACTAAGTGTCGACACAAGTGAACAAAGTGTCGACACAAGCCTTGGTGGTCTCGACACATCTCCTTTGTTGTTGATACTTCTTCTCGACACAGCTTTTGTAGAATGTGTTGACACTGATTCTGTGTGTCAACACAATCACTTTTCTTTAACTTTGTAGAATCTCTGCTGTGTGTCGACACAAGTCCTATGTGTCGACACAGTTGAGGTCAACAAAGTCTTCAGTGTGTCGACACTTCCTCTTGGTGTCAACAGAATTGATGTCGACTAAGTATTCCTGTGTGTCGATACTGCCTCTTGGTGTCGACACAGTTGATGTCGACAATGCTTCTCTGTGCGTCGACACTGCATCTTGGTGTCGACACAGTTTCTTCTGTTGTCGACTCAGCCTTTCCAAGTGTCGACATAATTAACTCCAAGTGTCGACCCGGCTTTTCTCTAGTGTCGACACAAGCCTTCATAAGTGTCGACACAGTTTCTCCAGGTGTCAACACATGGACTTAGAAATTTTTCTGTATTCCTTCATTTACTTAACCTGCACATATAAACTCAAAACAACATCAAATACACCTTGACGCATATTATTGAGTAGGGTGAGGCTTCTTCAAATCTGGTACACATTTTCCAATATACCCAACAATCTCCCACTATTTGGAGAGGTCATAACCCTTAGTCAATGATATACACCATTCATAACAAATACACATTATGATGTATAAAAATATTATATGACAGAGTAATTTCTAAACAAAACATATATAATATATCATCACAGAATAGCAATGCTAACACAAAGAGCATTCATTAATGTTTTGTTCAAACTACAAAAGTTTCTTTATCAAAAGTTTACACAGATTTAAAGATTACAGAATTGTAAAATCTAGTAAATCTATCCTAACGCTGCTCAGGCTCCTTGATGACTATGCATTTGCCTGTTTGGATCATGGCTTGTACAGGAGCATCAGTATCATCAGCTTGCTTCTTGCCCTTAAGATCTTTCTTCTTCTGCTCTTCAGCCCTTATTCTTTGCCTTTCAAAGTAGTGAAAGGGCTTTGGGAAATATTTGCTAGGCTCCTGAGCATTAGGAGGTAGCTTCCCATCTTTAGCCTTTCTTCTATATTGAAAAATGGCTTCCTGCCTGCCTTCATGCTTTTGTCATTCTTGTTCTGAGTACCATTTGCCCCTATCATGGGTCTGGTCCTTTACAGCTTTCCAAGCAGTTAATATAATGTTCCTTGATGTTGGACTCCACTGCTCAAAATCAAGCTTCAACTCTGCATGTTCTCTGAATCTTTTCTTTGACAATAGAGCTTATTGCTCTTTGTTCAAAACTACCTCTGGCACTGGCATATCTACTTTCTTAAGGATAATATTTTTATTACCCTCTAGAGGACTGTACATAGACTGTACTTCATGGTGAATCATCTCAAAATTAGCTGGAGGATAAATAACTTGGGCAACTTCAGCTTGTTCACCTCCAAAATAAGCAGGATGTATACCTGACTCAACCACATTGTCATCATCACAGAGGGGTGGATATCCAAGGGTGGCTCTGATGCTATTAGAAATCTATTTAGCATGATCAGAACCAGCTTTGACTAATACTCTCTCCCCCTTTACGACTTCTCTGGCTACATGATCCTTAAGGTCATCCTTTTGAAATCTGACTTGTTCATCAATAAATTAACACCATCTTTATAAAATGCCTTTAACTTTAGCAGCTGTCCAGAAATGGTCTTTTGAGATTGCTCAATAGCTATTTTGACAGCAGCTATGCCTTCCTGTAATTGCTTATCAAGCTCCCCCTTAGAAAACTTTGTCTTGCCTTTAGCCTTGTCCTCAGTCTGGGTAGTTGCAACATTCTTCAGTTCTGTAACAATCACATTATGTGATTCTGTCAGATTATCATTCATTCTAATCTGATTTTCTAGAACATATCCTTACTTGACAGCTATGTCATCAACCTGAGTCTTGATTTTCTCTTGATGTGTTGCTAGAAAAACCAAAGCATTGCCTCCTTTGTGAAAGCAATCTGTCATCTCTTTCTTATGCTGATTTACTTCAAATCTTATAGATTTAATATCTGTAGCCAAGGAGAGTTGTAGCTCCTTATGAGTTTTATCTAGATACTTCTCCATGGCAATCCTTTGCTCATCTAACTTAATCTGTAAGGCCACCAACAATGAGCTGTAATCAGCTGTTGGGGCAGGTTGTGGAGCAGCAGTTTGTAATGCCTTCTTGTAGCTTTGGCTTCTCCTTTTAAAGACCATTAGCTTCCTCTTCTTAGCTCTTGTAGCTTCTTCATCCTCAGAATCTAAGGTACTAGCTATATTAACTCTATCCTTAGGACTAGGAGGCAAATCTTGTGCAGTTCTATATTGCTCCCCCTGAGTCCTTGCATTCTCCCCCTGAGACATTACTTGCTCCCCGTCAAGGTTAGCTTTCTCCTCCTCAAGGTTAACTTGCTCCCCCACAAAATTTGCTTTCTCCCTCTCAAATTCAGTTTGTACTATATCTGGAAACAATTGTTCAAGGGTGAATTCTTGTTGAGTAGGGACTGGAGATACTCTTAGCTCTGGAGCATCAGCAACTGCTGATGTATCCTCCATGATTACATCTTGAGCTTGACTGTGTAGTTGTGTTGGCTGATCAAAATCAATCAAAAATTCAGTTAGTGTCTCATCCTTATCATTAAGAATGGATTGATTAACCTCTTGAACTACCTCAAGAATTATTTGTGTAGCCATTTCACTTTCCAGGTGAGTTGGCTCTTCCTCAATATGTGGCTCCCCCTGCACTTGTGCACCATTTGTAGGGTCTTGTGCAGGAATTTCTTGTATTGTAGATTTTTCAGGAACCTCTTGCCTTTCCTCATCAGCCATGTCCTTTATTAGGATCTTATCCCATCTGGATATTATCCTGATATCCATCCATCTCATGTGATTTATCTTAGTCCCAGCTGACTGTTCCATCACTTCAGGTATTGTTTCAGCTAAATACAAGCTCACAATTCTTCCCAGATTTGGCTTCTTCATACTTTCCTTAATCTTCTCAAATATTACTGCTGACCAATCAGTATTTAGTGTGTAGATTATTCTGGTCATAAGTTTGAACATATAGACAGAAATCCTATCATGCCCCCTGGTTTACAGAGAATCACTTTACCTACAACTTCAGACAAAAACTTCCCTTGCATATTAATGCCTTTCCTGTTCAAAGCTGAGCCAATATTCATGGTGGAATCCAGTCCACACCATTGAAGTGCTTCCATTAGCTTAGAAGCAGGTACATCTTCTTCTTCTTGTGTTCTTGGAAGGTGAACTTTCCTTAAATTCTTCTGGGTGATTTTCACCTTTACTCCATGGACTGTGGATCTAATTTTGGTCCAGTTTGATCTAGGGTAGCAGCACCAAAGAATTCTAGTGTTTCTTTCTTCCAAATCTTAGTTGGTTCAGATACCAGAAACTCCAACCCATTCTCTGCAATTAGGGTTACTACATCTTTAATTTCAGGTTCCGCTAGGTCAAAGGCGTTGCGTACTAACTCATAGCCTTCATTGACATTATCTTCTAGCTTTGGCGCCATTAGGGTTTAGTGAATTCTTGATTTTAGATGAGAGAATTTGTCGACACAAAGTTTTGGTCTCGAAACTATGGAGAGTGTGTCGACAGACAATGTTGTTGACCTATTTATACCTTTCTAAAAATGAAGGTGAAAAGGCACGTCATAATTCTCTTAATGTGTCGACACTATTGAAAAGTGTCGACACAGACTTTTAATGTCTCGACATAAGTGTTGACGTCTATGTGTCGACACTTATACATTTGCGCTCGACGATTAGTCGATACTTCACTCGACGAAAATTATTTTGATCCTAAGTGTCGACACCACCTCTGGATGTGTCGACACCACTTCTGGATGTGTCGACACTCCTTCTCTGAAGTGTCGACACCAATTTTCTCTATGTGTCGACATCATTTCCCTAGAATGTCGACACCACTTCTATGTGTCGACACAGACAACTCCTTGTGTCGACACAATTTTACATAGCCAATTTTGTGAAACTAATCTATGTTCAACATTCCTAAGTCAATTTTAAACTTATTGAATTTAGTTTCATCTCGAGGCTTAGTAAACATATCTGCAATTTGATAATCTGTTTTGACAAATTCTAGTGAGATGTCCTCTTTCTCTACATGTTCTCTAAGAAAATGGTATCTAATATCTATATGCTTAGTCCTACTATGTGAAACAAGATTATTAGCAATAGAAATTGCACTTGTAGAATCACAAAACAAAGGTGTTCTACTTACCTGAATACCATAGTCTACAAGCTGGTGCTAAATCCACAACAGCCGTGCACAGTAACTTCCTGCTGCCACATATTCAGACTCAGCTATGGAAATTGCCACACTAGTCTGCTTCTTACTGCTCCAAGACAGCAATCTTCCACCTAGAAATTGACAGGTGCTTATAGTGCTTTTTCTATCTTCTTTGCAACCTGCAAAGTCTGTATCTGAATAGTCTGTCAGTAGAAAATCTCCATTCCTAGGGTACCAAAGGCCTAGAATAGGTGTGCCCTTAAGATATCTCAAAATCCTTTTGACTGCAGTCAGATGAGATTCTTTAGGGAATGATTGGTACCTAGCACAGACACATGTAGCATACATGATATCTGGTCTACTACCAGTCAGATATAGGAGGGAGCCAACTATCCCTCTATACAAAGTTTCATCTACAGGTTTCCCTGCATCATCTTTGCTTAGAGACACACTTGTTCCCATAGGAGTTCTCATGGTAGTGGATGATTTCATACCATACTTCTTAATTAACTCCACGGTGAACTTAGACTGGGATATGGACAAGCCATCTTCAGTCTGTCTTACTTGGAGACCCAAGAAGAACTTAAGTTCTCCCATACTGCTCATTTCAAATTTTCCTTGCATAAGTTTTCCCAACTTTCTGCAAAGATTACTTTCAGTAGACCCAAATATTATGTCATCAACATATATTTGGACTAGGTTTATCTTTCCTTTGGACTCCCTTAGGAATAGAGTCTTATCTATTTTCCCCCTTGAGAATTTGTTCTCAATGAGGAAAGTAGATAGGGTTTCATACCAAGCCCTTGGGGCTTGTTTCAACCCATACAAAGCTTTCCTAAGTCTATAGACATAAGAAGGATAGAGTGGATCAACAAAACCTGAGGGCTGCTCCACATATACTTTCTCTTTTAGATTTCCTTTTAGGAATGCTGATTTTACATCCATTTGAAATACCTTAAAGCCTCGATATGCTGCATAGGGTAGGAACATCCTAATTGCTTCTAGACTTGCTACTGGGGCAAAGGTTTGATCAAAGTCAATACCCTCTTCCTGTCTGTATCCTTTTGCAATAAGTCTTGCTTTGTTCTTCACAATGATCCCATTCTCATCCAGTTTGTTCCTAAAGATCCACTTTGTTACAATGATGTTCTGGTCTTTTGGTTTAGGAACTAACTTCCAGACCTTGCATCTTCTGAACTGATTCAACTCCTCTTGCATGGCATCAATCCAATGTGGGTCTAGAACAACTTCTTCAAATTTCTTGGGTTCCACTTGAGATAAGAAACTAGAGTACAGAACTGTATTCAGATTCCTACTCCTTATCTTGGATCACCAATTATCTGATTTGCTGGATGATCCTTTAAGTGTCTAATTACTGGAGGTAGTCTATCTTCAGGTTCAACACCTTCAGTCTCTTCATTATGCTGCACCTCTTGGTTTTCATCAGCATCTGGAGAGTCTTGTACTCCCCGTGGACAGCAGCCATCATTTTCCACTTCCTGATTAGCATTTGAATCTTCTCTAATGGTAAGCTTGTCCATTCTCTCATTTATACCTATAGAAATGCAAGCACCACTTGGCAACTCACTGTTAATCAGTCTTGTTTCATCAAAGACAACATGTACAGACTCTTCTACAACTTGAGTAATCAAGTTGTAAACTCTATAAACCTTACTATTGTTGATGTACCCAACAAATATCCCATCTTGGGATTTGGCAGCAAACTTAGTTAGATAATACTTTCCATTGTTAAGGACATAACACTTGCAACCAAAGATCCTAAAATAGGATAAGTTTGGTTTTCTTCCCTTCATAATCTCATAGGGAGTCTTTTTGTGGCTCTTGGTGATAGTAGCCCTATTGATCACATGACATGCAATGTTTACTGCCTCAGCCCAGAAATATTATGGGAGAGAAGAACCACTCAATAGAGTTCTACCAGCCTCAATCAGTGTTCAATTCTTCCTTTCAGCAATACCATTTTGCTGTGGGGTTCTAGGTGAGGAAAATTCTTGAAAAATCCCAAATTCTTCACACAGTCTTATCATACTCTCAGATTGAAATTTAGTGCCATGGTCACTTTTGATTTAGGATTTAGGGTCCAGCTCATTCTGAATTTGTTTGACAAAACTATATAAAACACTTGGGGTTTCAGATTTTTGTCTCAGAAAGAACACCCATGAATATCTAGAATAGTCATCTACCACCAGAAAAGTGTAGACCTTCCTACCTAGACTATTAACTCGCACAGGACCAAATAGATCCATTTGTAAGAGGTATAGACACCTCACTGAATCCTTGTTTTCAAGGCTATGAAAGGAAGATTTGGTCTGCTTGCCTTTTTGACAAGCTGAGCATATCGCATCCATTATACACTTAACTTGAGGACCATTCCTCACTAACTCTATGCTAAAGAGTTGGTCAATAGTCTTGTAGTTAAGATGAGCCAGCTTCTTGTGCCATTTAACACAATGAGAGGCTCTCTCATCATCTACAAGACAAATAGGAGAACCATTGTTCTCACACTTAAAGTTAAGACAATACACATTTCTTTTTCTATATCCTGTTAATATGACCTTTTGATCACTTGATCTTTTGATATGACATCCATTCTTAATAAATGAAATGTCATATCCTAAATCACTCAGCTAACTTATGCTTATAAGGTCGTGTTTCAAACCATTCATATAGGCCACTTGAGTGAGAGTAATCTAGTTATTAGAAATGTTACCAAATCCTTTGATGATTCCTTTTTCAGAACCACCAAAGGTTACCTTAGGCCCATTCATGATAGGTGAGTAGTCCTTCAGCAACCCCCTTGTTCCAGTCATGTTCCTGGAACATCCACTGTCCAAGTACCATATAGGGGAATTGCAACTTGGACTTACCTGCAATAAAGATTACCTAACCTTAGAACCCAAATGAGTTTTGGGTTCTTGGTTCATGTTAGCCTGAAATTTTACAAATCTGCCTGCAGCTTTTTTAACAGGCAGACTGCCATTCTTCTTGACACTAGAATTTTGCCAACAGTCTAAGGCAAAGTCGTCTATCTTGCCATAGCACCAGCACTGAAACTTATTATACCTTTGTTTAGGTACAACCTTAGCTGAATTGTTTACAACAGATCTCTTGTTTTGTTCTGGGCTTTGCATTTTTTATTGAACTTAGCAGTCCATGCAGTTCTCTTAAACCCTAATCCAGTCTTACCCTTTTGTGACACAAAGTCATCTATTAAGTGTAATACAGATTTTGGCTTAGAAAAACTAGCCACAATCTCCTTTTCTTTCTGAATTCTAATCTCTAGATATTTAATCTGATCATTTTTGAATGTGATTGTGCCCTTTTGAATAACAGTTATGTTTTTCAAACTGACAATCTCATTCAACTTTTGATCCAGCAACTTCTTTGAATCAGATGCAGCCATCTTAAGATCTGCAATTTCCTTAGCCAGAGTTTTGGCCAGGTTTTTGCTTTTCTTTAGTGACAGCAACAAGTCCCCATATTCATCTATCAGCTGATGAATATCACCTTCAGACTCAGACCCATCCACATCACTTGATATAGAAGTTACTGACTCTGACCCAGTACTATAATCTGAATTTCTAGAGAAACATTGTACCTTACTAGGACCAGGATGATCCTAGCACTTATCTTCTTCTAACACAGCCATCAGTCTCTTGCACTGATGGTCTTCTTGTTCATAGATAGAGTTCAGCACTTGCAGAAACTCATCATCTTCATCTGCTACATATAGACCAATGTATGTCTCAGCTTCAGATGCTGACTCTGAAGATGATTGGTCTATCAAGCTCTTCTCCTTCTTAGCAACAAAGGATTTCTCCTTCTTGCTCTGGTGTTGAATCTTCTTTTTATCAGCAAACTTTTTTCTTTTGTCTGGACACTTAGCCACAACATGTCCAGACCTATTACAGCAGTAGTAAACTATCTTTGATGTTGTAGATTTGCTTGGCTTAGACCTGCTCCTATCCTTCCTGGATGACTTGCTCTTTTGATAATAGTCATCCTTAGGATGAGATGTGGAAGGCTTACACTTCCACTGCTTCTTCTTCAGGAATCTCTAAAACTGTCTTGTGAAGGCAGCAAAGTCTGCATCTGAGTCACTGCTGTCTGAACTTTAGTTGTCTAAATTATCTGAAGCAATTTCAGAAACTCTCTTAGGAGGTGATGGAGACATCCTCCTATTCTTCCTAGTGGTTTCAACCTTGAAGGGCACAGACTTTTCTCTATGCTCCCCTTTTGCACTTTTCTCTTCCTCTCTCCAAGCCATCAGCTGCATCTCATATGACATTAATTTTCCAAACAAAGTGGGTGGAGAGATATCTGCAAGTTTGGCCACTTCCCTAATGGCACAAATCTTAGTGTCCCAATCCTTTGTCAAGGATCTTAGGAATTTATCATTCAGTTCATATGTACTGAAGATTCTTCCATAGGACATCAGCTCATTTACTATTTTATAGAACTTTTTATAACACTCAGTTATACTGTCAGACTTTCCTTGTCTGAAACTCTCATATTCATGGTTCAGCATAGACTTTCTATCTTGTTTGACTTCTTTAGAACCCTCCATGTAGACTATCAAAGTATCCCACATTTCCTTGGAGGTCTTGCAGTGAATCAAACTCTGGAAAGTTGCATCATCAATGGCACTTACTATGATATTCTGGGCTCTTTTATCCATAGTTGCTAGGATGATCTCATCCTTAGTCATCTCTGAATACCCATTGGGAATTCTTTGGTTTGCATCTAGAACTGAAATCTTCATAGGAATATAAGGACCTTCCTTTACTGTAATGTAGATCCTTGGATCAGAAGCCTCCATAAATAGCCTGACCCTTTCTTTCTAGATTCCAAATATCTCCTTCCTGCATATGGGTAATTTCATAGAACCAAGTTCCTTATGATTTTCTCCTGAACCCATTTTCTTGATCTTGAATCTGCCTTATGGATCTAAATCAGACTGTTAAGTCCTTCTTTGAGGAACCTCGCTTTGATACCACTTGAAAGAATTAGTGCCTAACCACCTAGAGGGGGGGTGAATAGGTGTAATTCTCTTTTTCTTTAAGGAAGAATTTTTGTACTGTTACTTAATCAGAATCTGCTAATTCTACAGCTAACACAGCACAGCATTCACAGAAACAGTCAATCACAGAGTGCACACAGTTTTTATAGTGGTTCCCCAAGGTCTGGGTATATCCACTTTCCCCCTTCGCCTATCTAGCAGTGTGCTAGATTCGGCCTAACTTCTTCTCTTCACCTCATATCTGCATATCTTATAGCTCAGAACACAATCAAGGTTCCTACAACGCAGAGTGTGTCCACACTCCTACAGCTCAGGCACACAACCCTACCTCAGCCTTCAACAAGGCCTACCACTCAGAGATCTAAATCTCCTACAACTCAGGCACATAACCCTACCACTCAGAGACCTAAATCTTCTATAACTCAGCCTTTATATAACAGTCTTACAGCTCAGATCTAGAATAGATCCTACAGAAAATAGATTTTACAAAGTGTTTTTACCACCACCCAGATAGAGAGAGAAGGGATGGATGGTTTCTTGATCAGTTCTTGGAAGAAACTGATGGCAGAGAACAACCTCTCTTAACTTTCTTCAAAACTTCTTGAATCTGAACTCAGTAGGGTTGAACTCCTGTGAAGTTGATCTTCAATCAGCTTCTGACTTGAGATTCAGATCTCAATCTGAATCTTTCTTTGCAGCCTGGTTTAGCAACTGCACTTCAATAGATGGAGCTCTCTCTCCAACTTCCTCTTAGATCTTCTGACGAAAATCTTTTGTATTAGTTCTTCTCTATTAGTTGTTATCAGTCTATCTCTTCTGTTGAAGGAGAATGCCTTTATATAGACTTTCTCTAAGGTAACCGGCTGATCCAGTTTCTAACAAACTTCTGAAAGCTCTGATAGTTGCAGTAGACCGGTTGAAAAAGACAGCTGTCAAGTCATCCAGTCACTTCTTGAAATATTGTCTCTGTCTGAAAGTGTCGAGACTGAACTTCATCATGTGTCGACACAAGTAGACTAAGTGTCGATACAAGTGAACTAAGTGTCGACACAAGCCTTGGTGGTGTCGACACATCTCCTTTGTTATTGATACTTCTTCTCGACACTGCTTCTGTAGAATGTGTCGACACTGATTCTGTGTGTCGACACAATCACTTTTCTTTAACTTTGTAGAATCTCTGCTGTGTGTCGACACAATTCCTGTGTGTCGACACAGTTGATGTCGACAAAGTCTTCAGTGTGTCGACACTTCCTCTTGGTATCGACACATTTGATGTCGACTAAGTATTCCTGTGTGTCGATACTGCCTCTTGGTGTCGACACAGTTGATGTCGACAATGCTTCTCTGTGTGTCGACACTGCCTCTTGGTGTCGACACAGTTTCTTCTGTTGTCCACTCAGCCTTTCCAAGTGTCGACACAATTAACTCCAAGTGTTGACCCAACTTTTCTCCAGTGTCGACACAAGCCTTCATAAGTGTCGACACAGTTTCTCCAGGTGTCGACACATGGATTTAGAAATTTTTCTGCATTCCTGCATTTACTTAACCTGCACATATAAACTCAAAACAACATCAAATACACCTTGATGCATATCATTGAGTAGGGTGAGGCTTTAGCAAATATGGTACATATTTTCCAATGTACCCAACACACAAGAAAGGAGTGTGATGCTCCAATATCAAACAATACCCTAGCAGGGTATCCGGAAACTAACACAAAGCCTAAAACATTGACATCAAAAATGACGGTCTACAGTATGAAGCACAAGGTTAAACTTAAACTTCCTCATACCTGTCACCACATCGGGTTGACAGATCGCTTCCTGGTGTCCAAGGTTGTAAGCCCTTGGTTGCACCGGTTGAAACCGAGAAGCACTATACTCCGCCATCTTCCATTTCTCTGCGGTACTGGGGCCGGAGTGCACATTCTGCTCATGCCTTGCCTCCTGCTGCACACCTCCTTGGTTAAAAAAACGAGCAATGTGCCCCACCGTACCATAGTAGAAGCACGTCGGTGGCCCCTTAGAGTGAGACCCTCCGGACGTCCACTTGCCTTTCTCACCGTACTTGTAAGGGTGAGGCTTCTTCCTCCATCTATTCCCTTCAGACTTTCCTTGGGATTGACAAGGCTTCCCTTCTCCATGTTTGGGCGTAAAACCTTTACGACGTTGGCTCCGCTCCAGATCACTCTCCAACGTCCTGGCCGCCTCAACCAACTCATTGAAACCAGCTCTCTTCATGGCGATGAGGTGTTACCTTAGATTCTCCCTTAGCCCCTGGTAGAAGAGGTTATCCCTCTCTTCATCATCGGCCATTGTCGTTCATGCATAACGACCCAACCTAGTGAACTCCTAAACATACTCGTCCACCCACTCCATTGAACGTCGGGGGATGGAAGCTCAGAAAATACTTCATCTGCCAGTCTCCATGCCCGAAAACCACCCTTTCAGCCAACGGCTCTACTCGCCTGGCTTCTCCTCCCGGTACGGTCATTGCCATATCTGGTGTAGCAGGGGTTGCTACCTGAGCTCTCGCTGTAGCTTGGGTTACCACCATTACTTCTGCAAGCATGCGACAGAAGTCGGTTGGGTTTTCACCCATGCTCAAAGGACTATGAGCAGTAGCGCTGCTCGCTAAAAGCTCTTCTCTTGGTCTCGACGGACCCGCCTCGTTGCTTGCAATCTTAAGAAAAGCAAGGAAACAAGGAATCAGTATCTAATCACAAGACTCAAACATAAGGACACACCTGGTCCCGCATTACTCCTATGTGGATAACTTCTATATGCACTGACCTTGAATCTAAACCTGGCTCTGATACCAAATTGTAACACCTCCCCTATAATGACCGCATAATATGGGTCTGGCCGGGGACCCACAACATACAGACGTCACAGCTTTAGCATTAAAAGATGATATAACTACCCGATCTCAAAACTCAAAACCTAACAACGGCGGAAACAACAAACAAGACTAGAAGTTATCCACATACATGAGAGTATCGAAATGGCCTTATGGCCTTACACAAAGGATAGTCCAAAACTCTATTAATACATATCATTAACAATGTGCATGAACACTCCTAGTCTACCTCGGCATTCAAGCCGGAAAATAAACACATCAAGCATACAAGACCACCAAAATAAGCAGAGCTAGTACAATACTGGAAACACTTCATGAGGCTTAGGCCCTTCTGACCGGCGAACTTGCTCCTGCTTGCGACCCTTGCCCTGTAAAAGTTTGGTTATAACATGGGTCAGCAAAGACTGACCTCAAACTGTGTAACAAACATATCTCCTCTCGGCCTCCCCTAACGGACCCCAGGGTACCCCTCCAACCTACAAGTCAACACTTCATATACAATATACATAAACAGGTAAAGTTGTAAAGACAGTCTTGGATGTCTCAAACAACATACACGTTCTTTATTTTTGAGCATATAATGAAAAGGGGCCTACAATGCAACATGAATGCAAAACCTAGGCTTCACCCAAGGCACCCTATAGCGCATGCAACTAGCACATCATCACATCATCTGGGTACTCACCATTTCCCCATTGGCATTAAGCCACAAACAAAGGGGGTACTGCAATTCCCCCAACGACATACAAGCCGCCACATGGAACTCTTGCCAAGGCCCCACCCGCTCATGGTCTTAGACCCGGCTTCCCTGCAAGCTCTGACTTCTCATGTTAAGATTCCGTCTAACACAATGACCGATTCTAAGAACCCTTGCTGGACCCCACCCGCTCATGGCCTCATTGCCCGGGCCTTCCTTATGCTTGGTGTTCTCATCAGTCTCACAGAAGGGGACTAGTCTTGCCGGGACACTCTCCACACATGACTTCCACGTCACGGGATAGCTAGCCGACCACGGAGACAAAGCCACGCCTTAGCACATTACAATCCAATAACATTTCCACCCTAATCCCTCAATTGTACTGCAACGTCCACGTGCACCAAGGAAACTATCTACCGCCAATGCAGAGCTAACCTTCTCCACCAAGAAAACCATCTACCGCCATTGCGGAGCTAACCTTGTCCGGTTCCGGCTACACGTACTCACTCGAGAAAAGGGGAAAAGCATAAACTTCACAAACGACATCTTGCCGCAACAGATTTCTACCAAATCCTTAAAGCTCGTATGCAACATCACTGAGTCGGACTAACGGTCATGACTACGGCTTCACCCACCATGCTAAATCCACTTATGGAGCGTATCTCTAATGCAAAATCATGTCGGAGATAGACTTAATCGACCCGGAGGTTTCTCTTGAACCATGGCAACCCAAACACCTCTCAATTGAGAGCTTGGTGCCCAAAAAAACTAGAAAGTAAAAGATGCTAAACATGCATCCTAAAATCAAGAGGAGAATTATCGTTACCTTACGACCCCTCTTCCTAGCCATGGAAACTTAGCCGGATGAAAACATTCGCAACAGTCTTGCCTCCACGGATCCGGACTCGGCTCGCGATTTGGAGCACCGAAGCTTCTCCAGCAGTTGGATCTCTCCTTCACCTCTTTCCTTGCTCTCCCTTCTCTCTAGAACTTAGAAAGAGAGTGTTTGAAGAAGAATGAGGGTTTCTAAACCTATTCCCGCACTTAACTTAGCAGGGACAGCCCTGGACCATCAGATACCAAAAGGAGGAAATAAACGGCCACGATCCGAACTAAAAATCAAAATACCTAGGCCGAACACGGCTTGTGACATGCCCGTGTCCAAGGCCATGTGCCCCAATCGACGCCAAAACCATCGTACCAAAAGAAGGACACAGGCTCTGAACACGCCCGTATCAAAGCTGACATGCCCGTATCATGTAGTACACGACCGTATGCCTGGGCGTGTTCCTCCATCGACACGGGACCAAACATAGGCCAAGGAGGACACGGGTATTCGACACGCCCGTGTCACACTTGACACGCCCGTATACAACACGAACACGCCTGGGCTCCAGGCCATGTCTATCGACACACACAGCCCAACCAACAACCCGAGCAGGACAAGGCCTAGTACACGCCTGTGTCTCAAGCCGTGTTTGAAGTCTCGACGATCGTCGACTGCCTTTTGTCGACCTTGTGGAAAATTCGTCGAACACGCGCAAGACACGACATTGGACACACCCGTGTCCCAGGCCGTGTTCATTGTGTCAACACTTCGTCGAGCGCAGTTTGTCGAGCTCCTGGGCTCTCGACAAACACGAGCACGACACGGATATGGACACGCCCGTGTCCTAGGCCGTGTTCAATGTCTCGACACTTCGTCGAGATGAAAATGTTGACCACACGAGTTCTTCGTCTAACCCGAGCCTGACACGGCCAGGGACATGCCCGTGTCCAAGGCCATGTGACCCTCACCAAGACCCAATCTTGACTATGAATGTTGTCTGTCCCCCTTTCGAATTTTGGGGTGTTACACCGGTGGCAGCTCCATCATGTATGCTAACGGACTGATCTGCTTCAAGATCCTGTAAGGCCCCATATATCTCGGGCTGAGCTTCTTCTTCCGGCCCCGCACCCGTGAAACTCCATGCATCGGTCGAATCTTCAAGAATACCCTCTCCCCCACCTAAAACTACACCTGAAGATGTCGAGCGTCGTAATACTTAGCATGTCTGCTCTGAGCCTCTAACATCCTGTCCCGTATCAGCCGCACCTATGCCTCGGTATCCTCAACAAACTACGAGCCCAAAGCCTTCAGATCCTCCTTAATCCATGACAGACGAGTCCTACACCTTCGTCTATATAGGGCCTCATAAGAAGCCATCCCTATGATAGACTAGTAGCTGTTATTATATGGGAACTCGACCAGTGGCAACAGCTTCTCCCAAGGGTCTCCGCAATACAAAATGCATAGTTACAGTAGGTCTTCCAAAGTCTGATTGGTTCGTTCCGTTGCCTGTCAGTTTGGGGATGAAAAGCTATACCAAATGTCAGCCGAGTGCCCAAATAGGTATGCACTGATCGCCACTCCCTGTACGTAAACCGTCCATCCCAATCCGACACAATCGTCCTGGGCACGCCATGATAACGAACGAACTGCTCCACAAACTTCTGCAACAGCACACCAACTGAGTCGTCCTTCTTGATCGGGATAAATCTGGCAACCTTCATCAGCCGGTCGACCATTATCCAGATCGAATCGTTCCCCGTCCGCGATCAGGGAAGGCCATGTATGAAGTCCATCGTGATATCATCAAACTTCCACTCCGGCACCAGGAGTGGTTGCAATAGTCCTGCGGGGTTCCTGCACTCTGCCTTCAACAGCTATCCTGTCTCGTTGTGGGTCACGAAGTAGGTGATATCCTTCTTCATGCCAGGTCAGTATATGGATTTCTTCAGATCTGCAGTCATATTTGTAACTCCCGGGTGTACCAAATTCCGGCTGTAGTAGGCCTCCATCATGATATCCCCCCCGACCTAGCCTACCTCTGGTATGTAAAACCGTCCTCTGAAGCATACTAGCTCATCCCTCAATGTGTAATCTCCAACAATGCGTGCCTCCAAGGCCCGGAATATCGGCTCCAGCTTGGCATCCTGCCTCTGCCCATCTCTGACACAGTCTCGAGTGTCATCTGTGACGCTCATCGCAGCTAAATACTCCTCATAGATCTTGGGGTAATCAGACGATACCAGTGTGATGTGCACATCTTCTAATCTCTGCACCAGCTCCATGGACACAATCTGGGGCACAGTTCCGGAGGTGGCGGCTCTCCGATGCAATCCATAGGCTACCATATTCTCCTTCCCTGGGTGTTAGTGCATCTCATACTGGAAATCTGCTAGAAACTCCACCCATCGCCTCTTCCTGATAATCAGCATCTTCTATGTGTCCACGTACATCAAATTTTTGTGATCAGAGTATATGTCGTAGTGGACACCGTAGAGGCAGTGCTGCCAGACCTTCAGAGCAAACATGACCGCTCTCATCTCCATGTCATGAATAGGGTAGTTCTGCTAATGCTTCTTCAGCTGGCGGGAAGCAAAAGCAATTATGTGGCCTTTCTACATCAGCAATGTACCCATGCTCTGGTAGGAAATGTCGGTATAGGCCTGGAATCCTTCTTTCCCCGAAGGAAGGGCAAGGATAGGTTCGGAGGTTAGTCGATCCTTCACATACTAGAGAGCAGTCTTGCACTACGGGATCCAGACAAAGGGCACAACCTTTCTCATCAGGGACATGAGAGGGAGGGCAACTCGAGAGAATCCCTCTATGAACTTCCGATAATAACCAGCAAGTCTTAGAAAACTCCGCAAGTCTGTGGCCATCTTCAGTGACGGCCAATCCTGAACTGCCTGAATCTTAGCCGGGTCCACTGCCAACCCAGCTCCGCTGATAATGTGGCCTAGGAAGGCCACCTCCCACAACCAGAACTACCATTTGCTGAACTTCGCATAAAGGTGGTGCTCCCACAGTCTCTCTAGAGTTAGTGTCAGATGTCGCGTGTGCTCCTCCTCCGTCCTCGAGTAAATAACGATGTCGTCAATAAACACGATGACGAGCACATCCAGATAAGCCTCAAACACCTGGTCCATGAGTCTCATGAACACCGATCGTGCATTTGTTAGCTCGAAGGGCATCATGGTAAACTCGAAAAACCCATATTTGCTACTGACGACACTATTCGGAATGTCCTCATCCTGAATCCGCAGCTGGTAGTAGCCCGACCTCAAATCCAGTTTTGAAAAGAAATGCGCCCCCTCCATCTGGTCAAATAGCTCATCTATCCTCGACAGTGGATAGGTATTCGGGACTGTGAGTCTGTTTAGAGCTCGATAGTCGATGCATAATCTGAGTGTCCCGTCCTTCTTCTTGACGAATAGTACCAGGGCTCCCCATGGTGAAGAGCTCGGCCAGACAAATCCGGCTTCCACTAGTTCCTACAGCTGGCTTCAAAACTCCAACAACTCCTTCGGGGACATCCGGTAAGGAGCTCTAGATGCCGGCTTATCCCCCTATAAGAGCTGTATCTGGAAGTCCTTCTCCCGATGCAGGGGTAGCCCTGGCAGTTTCTCTGGAAACACGTCAGTAAAATCTCGCACCACCGGAATACTAGAGATGGAACCCTTGTCCTCGGCCATCTCAAATAGCACTTTATAGACCTCTTCTCACTACATATGGGCCTTGACGGCCTGCACAAATGATAACAAGAGAGGGATGGTCGGTCAAATACCTTCGATGATGACACAGGAATCCCCACGCCTCAAGGCGATCCTCTTTGACAGGCAGTCGATCTGGGCATGGTTCCAATACAACCATGTCATGCCCAGGATCAGATCATAGGTTGGCATCATTAGGATTGTCTCTAGTACTTCAAATGACTTTCCGACGATCATCGCCTCCATGTTGTAGTGGGCGGAGGTGAATAGCTCTGATCCGTCGGGTAGTCGCACCCTCATCATCAAGCATGTGTATCGCTCCACATCTTCTAGTCCTTCCATGAAGTCTTCCGATATGAATTAGTGCGAAGCACCCGTATCGAACAGCGTATAAGTAGGCTTGCCGCTGTTGAAGACTATGCTTGGGGTGGTTAAATTTTAGAACTCTAGTTATGGTTTTCCTTCCTAGTTCTAACAATTCTTCATCCATAAGTCCAACTTTTTAGGAAAGAGAGAACTTAAAATTTACTGGCGTACCTATTATCACTTGCTCCGAGTTCCGTGGTAGAGCCAGATCCAGGGTATAAACTTGCTCCCTCTCCTGCGTGCGGTCTCCGCCCTGCTATCTGCGTCCTCAGCCACGTCCATGACCTCCAAACTGCTGTGCAGGCGTGGCAGCCGGTGGTGCTGGTAGTGGTGCCCCCCTCATGGGGCAATTTCTTCGGATATGCCCCACCTGATGGCAGTAGTTTCACTCGGGTGGGGGATATGCCATACCGCCGGGTCTCTGCATCTACCACAACTGGAGATGTTGAGGAGCCATTACCACCGGCTCCCTCGGCTCCTATCTCACGTCCTAACGAGGTTGGTCCTCTACTCTTATCCCATCTCTCCCATCAGCAATGCGGCCCCTTCGCAGATCATTTCTGGCTCCCAGGCCCTGATCCTCTATTGGCCTCTTCCTCCCTCGAGTCATGTGCCAATCTACCTCAATCCTCTTTTCAATATCCAAGATTCGAGGTATAGGTCCGTCGGATACGAATAGCAGAGCCTCACTCAGATCCTCTCGCAAGCCCTTATAAAACCTCTTAGTGTATCCAGGCTCATCCAACTGATTAGAATTTGCAAACCGGGCTAGATGATTGAACTCCCTGTGGTACTCCACCACCGTCTTGTTGCCTTACCTCAACTGTAGAAATCTATCTTCCAGCTCATATCTGGTTGACTGATGAGTTGTAAATATAAGCATTTTTATGTACATTAATTAAGTCATTTTCATTTATATTTGTAATTTTTACATAATTTTGTCCAATAAAATGTTTCTCTTTTGTAAAAAAAATATTCTAACTTAACTTTATTTTGATTCCTGAAATTTTCTGGAAAAATGTCAAAAAAATTCCATGTACACGCCCGTGTACTATGGGTCACGCCCGTGACCCGAGCGTGATACATCAATTTCCCGTGAAATCAGCGAATGTGAAGAAGAATCATGTGACACGCCTGGCCACACTCCATTGACCAAGGAAACGACCTGTGTTCTAGGCCCGTGCCAGCTAGCTCGACATTTTGCGCTCGATGTTCATCGAGCCGACAGGGACACGCCCGTGTCCAATTATTCGACAAACCGTTTCATTCCTGATCGACGATCATGACTCAAGCTCGACGATTTTTCGCTCGACGTTCGTCGACCCTACAGAGCGACGCGCACGTGTCAGCCTGACACGCCCCGTGCCGAAGCCCGTGACCATCTCTCGACATTCTTCACTCGACAATCGTCGACTCAACCAACATGCCCGTGTCAAGATGCCACACGGGCGTGTACTTCTCCACTTGGCCCGATAAACAGCCGCCGACAACTTTCGATGCAAACGACGCCCAGTTCAACCTCCCCGACATGCCCATAGTCACGCCCATGATGAGGGGCGTGACTGCCACGTGGACCTCTCGAAGTCAACAACGCTGTCAAATTACCAAATTCTGATGATAAATAAAGCCGACATGCCCACTGTCACGCCCGTGACCTGGGGCGTGACCGCCGTGTTTTCAGCCGCAAAGTCAAAATCTCTAGTCAATTCACGGCCGCAATATGTATAGTGTCGACACGCCTCCTGACACGCCCGTGTCAGAGGGCGTGCTCGTCAAAAAATTTTGTCTATAAATTTCTAGCTTCTGTAAGGATTTTTGTTCCCTTTCCTTGAACCATTTTGTATAGGGTTATGCTGCCGAGATGATCCCAAATGTTATGTAAGGGATTTTTTCCCCCACTCTTTAGCTTTTGTTTTCGTTCTTTTGTAACCCCTGTTTTTACTTAATAAAATGTGCCTTTTTTGTCTCTTTATATAATGTTGGAATGAATCTAAGCAACAAATCCTTATGCAATCTTATTTTTTTGTTTTAACTTAGTTTTTGTTCTTTTAAAATGTGTGTGTGCGTATATGAGTATAGATTTTTACTTTGATGTTTTCATTAATTGTCAACTTAACTACGTTAGACTTAGGATTTTTATAGCTTTCTATTGCGTTTCTATAAATCTGTAAAAGTGATTTCAATGTGATTTTCATTTTGTATAACTTAGGTTTTATTATTTAGGATGTAAAACTTTTCGTTATTTTCACTTTATTTTCACTTTTTAACAACTTTTACGGAGTTATATGAATGAATATGTAATCGTTTTAATTTTTCAAACACTTCATTTTCGCTTTTACTTTCAAAAACGTTTTTACCCGTTTAAGTTTTACTTCTTCATTTTATTCATTTCTACTGCATTCTAGCGGTAGAAATGTATTCATTTCAATTTTTCGAGCACTTGTACTTTTCGTTTATTTGCAAAAACTTTTGTTCCTTTAAATTTTATTTCACTTTTTATTCATTTCTACAGCATTCTAGCGGTAGAAATGTTGTCGTTTTAATTTTTCAGTCACTTAGTTTTTATTAATTTTGTATGTGTGCGTGCGTGTATGAGTTAGTTTTTATAGCTTTATTTCAATTCATGTAGAGTGTGTGCGTGTGTTGCATTTATTTTCGCCTACTCGTTAAGAGTTAAATGACGTGCTTTAATTTTCTCCTACTCATTTGAGTTGAACTTGTGTGCGTGTATTTTCAATTTACTGTTGTGTGTGTGAGTTTTACTTTCAAGTAGAGTGCGTGAGTGTTAACATTTATTTCCGCCTACTCGCTAGGAGTTAAATGGCAAGATTTTATTTACCGCCTACTCATTTGAGTTAAATGGCAGGTCTTTATTCTGTAATAATTTGAGTAGTATTTGTACTAGCATTTATTTTCAGTAGAGTGCGTGCGTGGGTGCGTTTATTTTTCAGTAGAGTGCAGGCATGGGTGCATTTATTTTCTCCTACTCGTTTGAGTAGAACTCGCTTTATTTCTCCCGCCCACTCATTTGAGCCGGGACTCGTAATTTTCCTGCTTTCATTTCAGTCCTACTCGTTTGAGTAGGACTTGCAATTTACTGCTTTCCTTTTACTGCTTTCTTTTATCACTTTATTTACTGCTTTTTTTATTGCTTTTAATAACTACCATCCCCATTCCTATGAGTGGCTAACCGTTCTTAGCCCTCAGTATCGAAGAGCATTGAGACAAATAAAATTGCTTTAAATAATTAAAGGTCCTATTTTTCTAGTTAATTAAAATTAACTTAAGGTTTGTCTAGGGTTTACGATGCGTAGGACCACAAATCGATGTGTGGGCCCTATTTCCGTAGTCCATATGCTAGCTAGCCAAGAGGCCATGCGTATGGACAGATCACCCCTTGGTAAAGAGAGTTTCGCACTAACCCTCGAGAGAGGAGGCGCTCAAACTCTATCGGATTGGGTTCCCCACCCAATAGCGGGGTTCTTAATGTAATGCGAGCATTAAGAGGAATCCTTCGCCGGATGAGAGCTCGGTCGAATAGTCTTCGCGTTCAGGTGAGCGATAGTCCTAGAGATAGGTGAGCTCATTTTAGTGGAACCTCCACGACCAAGTCTCCTCCTTAATTAATTAGAAATTTAGGATCTCTTTTTATTAAAAGTTTATTTTAGTTCAAATTTTATTCGGTGCCATCGAGCTAAGCTCTTCATCGGCTCCACCCTTTTTAAAGCTCTTCATTTTCTGCATTTTTTATTTTTATATATAAAACAATTAACCCGACAAGTTAAATATCTGTAAAATAATAGTCTCCTCCAAGGAACAGTAGAAATAATCGAACTGACACTGAGAACAATACGACCTCGATATTCCACCCGGAATATCCTGTACTACTCACGATAGGTGCACTTGCCTCTTTTCGTTAAAACTCGATTTCACCTGTTTTATATCCAAATAATAAATCCGTGAGCCCCATTTTCTAAATAAAAACCAAATCACCCGCTTTCCAAATAAAACCGCCCGGGGCGCCGCGTGCTCGTAATAATTTTTTGAGTTTTAACCCGCATCACTAACTGCGGAACAAAGTGCTCCAACAATGTGGCACTGAAGTCCTCCCAATCAATCTCTCCAACATCTCTATCAGCAAACATCGTGTCCAGCAGCATCTTCCACCATCTATTGGCATGGTACTGGAAGCAAGAAACCGCGAAAGGCAACCTCTCCTCCCATGGGCACTGTATCACGGTCAGCATCTCATACATGATATCCAGCCACTCCTCCATCCAAACAGCCAACTCTATCTCCAAGTAAGATGGGGGAGAAAGTCCTCGGAAGATGCTCAGCCAATTGGCCCCCGGGTTTGGCTGAGGAGCCGGAACCTACTGGGCCCTGAAAGTATCCAGTATGGCTATCAAAGTCTGCCCCATCCCCGACTGTAGAAACGGAGTAGGAGCCGGGGGAGGTAGGGAAATATTCGGAGTCTGCTAGACTCCGCCCTATGGTACAGACTGTGTCGGAGGCTGCGTAACAAGGATCATTTGTAAGTAATAGACCCAAACCTAAATAAAAGTTGATGATTTATATGTGATTCCCCATATGGGCGCACCATTGATTCCGCTGCTTAGTTTGTTGCCAAACTAAACTCATGCGGGGATGACCCAGGGTTTGTGGACTGCTATTTTTTCGATCGAGGTTTCATCTAATACCACTTGTCCGAGGATTGAAACCTCGCTCTGATACCACTTGTAAGACCCCTTTTTTCTTTTAAAACCACAGGGTCTTAGGCCCAGAACTGGAATTTTGTGGTGTCACCTTCACGCTCGGGAAGGTCGTCACTATAAAGCGCTGATCCTACTGGCAAAACGATCACAGGAAAGTAACAAAAGAGTAAAATACATGTCCACATAAATAACATATATAGTAAATAATCTCTGCGAAGGGAGAGTCCACGGAAATTATAATAAAGGTACTGAAAAATAGGGCCCATTCCCGGTACATCAATATCCTCACTACACATCACTCAACGCAGAAGCAAAACTAAACATCTGCTAATGATCAGGACTCACAGTTCCTGCCATCTGAACTCCGGTGCTAGACTGTCCCATCTCCAAGCATGCCAATCTCTGGGGCTGCTCCTCCATGCTGGGCACCACGGTCCCCTAAAATGAAGTGGTTCGAAAACCGTTAATCTAAAAGACGAAGTCCTATCATCCCCCACCCCTCCCCCCATGGCTCCTAGGCACCTGACAGAGAGGAGAAAAGGGAAGCTCTGAAGGTGGAGAATGAACAAAGAGCAGGTGACGGCGAAACCAATCTAGCAGATCTATAAGTATAAGTGGAAGTAATAAAAGTATGAAAAGCTGAACAAGTAAAATGTAACCCTAATTTATATGAAATAACATAAGCTAAGGAATCTTCTACAAGGCTCCTATCGTATAAAGAGTCTCAAACCAACTTATACGATAGGGTGTCGGTTTTCTAGAAAGCATGAATATATTTAAGGAATAATAACATTAACTTACAAACACGCTCACGCAAGCTTATAAACTAAGGGGTCATTTTACAGGGCAATCGTATAAAGCGTCCCACACCACTTCATACAAAAGGTGTCAGGGTTATATGCAATGATAATGCTATGACATGCAAATATGTCATGATATGAACATGCAAGTGCAACACACCCACTCCACTCTGTGCACACAGACCTTTAGTTCCCCCTTTCTAGAGCCTAACCTCCCAGGATACCTCCGTAGTGGCAGACGAAAGCGTTGGGTTGGGCCTCTCCCACCTCTAAATCGGTAATTGCACTACCAGTCAGATCTATCGTACGCCTCGATGCTGGTGCACTATGCAGAGCTCCTGCGTACTCTTTGCCGACAAGTCCACCGGACTTATCTTGGCGAAGTGCAAAACCATACTTGTCGAGTAAACGTATTGGATTCGGTGCATCGACCCTCCAATACCGAAGACCCACCACCTTATACTTTATGCACATGTAACCTTATGTATCAGCTATCGAGCCAAAGCTCCCCGGACCATCCCATCCTTCACAATCAACAACCGAGCCTAAGCTCCCCGGACTTTCCCGTCCGTCACAATCAACAACTGATCCATAGCTCGCCGGACCAACCTGCCCATCGTCAAATCCACTGAGCCTACTGCTCGTGTAACCCAACCTAATATCCTGAAAAATCGAGGTGAGTGAAAGTGAATTCTCTTGTTATGCTAGTTACTCTTGCAGTTTGCTTTGCCTATAGTTTAGGTTATCCCAGGACAGCCCAAGGCATACCCCATGAAGGGTTCTCGAGGGCACTAGGAACTAAGAGGGTTGAAGCCCAAAGCACCCTTTCACAAGGCACATTTTATTATTGGTTAATACCCGAGTTCCGATCCCTTTCGTATTACACTGGTTCTAACCCTAATGTGTTTTGACCGCGTCTCTCCCTCTATAGGAAAGACGATCTTTCGTCGATCCCGAGCACCACCTAATCATAGACAACTCTACAATCTACTCATCCTAACTTCCAATGATATACTCCAATCCCCTTTATTAAAATCAGTAAACCACAATCCCATCTCCCTACGACCATTCCCCATGTTAACTCGATTTCTGCAGTTTTACAAAATGCAGACCACCTTATGCTATATGACGTGCATGATAGGAGGTACTCTAAATCCTCATCCAAACAGCCTAAGATAATTAATGGAGGCCTATCACTACATTTATAGCCTAAATCCAGAAACTTGGAATTTTCCTAATTAATCTGACATTTTAATTATTTCTCCTAGAAATCCAAATACCCTAGGTTGTATATGAAGTGGCCCTTACATTCATGCCAAATGCTCCATAAAATTATGATAAATACTAGGCAACTAATTAACAGTAAATTCCATTCTCCCATTTTTTTTGCAAGGTTTAAGCCTCTGATCCATAATTTTAAATATAATCACCTAGTTAACAGCTAAAGAAGTAAGTGTTGTAAATATTCTTCCAAAAATTATAAGAGATTCCAAGCATAACAAAAATTCCCTACAAACACTCCTGACCAAGTTTCCAAGTTTTTCAGTGAATAATAAACTCTAATTTTAATTTTGATCAATAACCATCTTCCATAAATCAATGAAACAACTACTGAAACTATTCATCTAAAAACTAGGATAAACTTTGCTCATGAGCATAATGACCTAAGTGCACTTTTGCATAAGTTTCACAATTTTCTAACCATCATTGAGCTTTGAATCTAATACCAGACATATTTAAATGCTTGTGAAGTAAGTATTGAAAATATGCATCTAAAAATTATAATAAAAATCATGTATGAGTATAATGACCTAAAACTTCCTATACCGAATTTTCATAATTTCCCAATGAACATTGAGGTCATAATAAACCAAAGACTATCATGGGCAAATCTATGTAATACAAAGGAGGTACACAATATTTTTTTCCAATATTCCCAAAAAACATTTCAGAGGCTCGTATTAACCCCATGACCATACTACCCAAGTTTCATAGCTTTTCATTAAGTTTTGATGGTATATCTTACATGTATAAGTGTTGTGCCCTAAACTAGTGTTAGGGTTTTGGGGAGTCTAACATCCTCATAATCTCATAATATTTTTACCAGAGGACATTGACAACCCTAAAGTCTTCTCCACCACTTTGCAAGTCATTTCAAGGTCATTTGACCCCTTGACCTTCAAACCCTAGGTTTGCACACTTAGGACCTACCCTAGAGTCCTGGGGCTCTACCCTTCAAATTCAACCCAATAACAGTGGAGGGGGTATTTTGTGTGCTAATATAGCTGAGTGCCAAGATCCATCACCTTTGGGTGAGGTTGGCCAACTGAAGAGTACTTAGGGCACTTAGCCCTAATTTGACCTAAAAGGGGCCAACACTTGGCTACACAATTACCCTATTAAACCTAACCCAAAGGAAATAATATTTTTACCAAAGCCTAAAAATACTCCCCAACATCTCCCTCCAAAATTTGAGGGGTTTTTGAGGTGTTTAAGACACCTAATCAAATTATAAATTACTTATTAAATTTTTCCAAAAATTATAGAAAATGTATCTCCAAATATTCCCATTTTTGGATAGGACCTATTTATAGGTTAGGGTGATGAACTGTACAAATTTCAGGTCATTTGGACAAGGTATGAAGTGGTAGCACTCATTTAAGTCTCTAAATAACCCAAGGTATAGACCCCACCAAAATGAGTTCCTTGGTCAAACAACACACCCAAATTTGTCCAAGCTAATTTTAAATTAAAGTACAAACCTAAGGCTACAACTTTGATATTTACCATTTTTCACTAGAGGTATCTAGGTATTTTTAATAATTAAAAACATTAAATAAATAATGTGTGACAGAATATCACATGAAATGAACAATTATCCTATAGTTTAATTTATACTAGCACGAATCTTGGCGCAATGACAGATTGCATCTGGTCATCATCCCCAGCGCACCAACGGCCAGGATTAATTCTTCCTGGGCCAACTTCAAGTCGTTGCCGCCGGCCACCAAGCCACCTCCGAAGCTAGCCACTGCTACCACCACCTCCGTCGAGGTGGTGGCTATCGCCGGGCGGCGGCACAGCCGTCGGAGGGGCCGTCTCCGGCGATCCCGAAGGTTCGTTTTTCATGGAAAAATCTGGAAATCTTCCTACCCGATCGGGCTCAATTGAGCACGATTTTCATCCCTAATTGGCCTTATGATCTACCCACAGAGAGAGGAGGAGGGGAGGACCTTCTTGGTGGTCTGGAGACGAGCCGATCTCCGGGTTGCCATAGTGGTGGTGCCGTCGGCCAGATTTCTACAATGACATAGTGTGATTCCTTGTTTTCTTCAGGTAAAATATGTAACTGACTCCCCTGAGTCCAGCGAAGCTTTTAAAAGTGTGAAATGGGGGTGGGGATGGGTGGTCATGACAACAATGCAATTAATGGCCATGAATAGCCTTTCTCGGCCATGGTGGTTCACTGCATCCAGTCAGTGGAAAATCCTAGTAGGGCTCTTAATATTCTCAGGTCTGTTAGGGGAGATGAATCAAGTAATGAAGGGTGGTCCTTGGCTTCCCTATGCCATGAATTGCTTTAACCCATTTTCTCTCTCCTCCATTAAAGAGAAATTGAAACTTTCTCTCTCCTGCCCCTCATGGCCAAAATTGTTCATCACACTGGCCTAATTGCAGCCCACTAATTCCTAATATTAAATGATTAAGAGGTGGCTAGCCCAAGTGAATATAGCTTGAGCTTGGGTTAGCCCATTTGGGCTAAGTTGATCTAAACCTAGACTAGGGTTGAGCTTGGTTAATTTGACCTTTTGAGTCACCATAAATGTGTCCTTAGTGACCCATTGGTCTCCCCTAAGGTCTAGGTAGGGTTGGGTAGGGTTGACATGGCACCTTGGAGGTCACTTAACCCTTAGTAAAGACACATTGACCAAGTTAGGGCTAGAGTTGACTTGGGTCAACTCAGGCTCTAGATTTGACCCCAACGGATCTTTGGTGACCCATTGACCCCACTTTATGTCTAGTAACAGCTTGGTAGTGTCGGGTTAGTGATTGAATATTTCCGCATCGAGTCCCCGGCTAAAATGCCAAAAACTGGATGCGGGTTAAAACTCCAAAAATTAATTTAGTTCACGCGGCGCCCCGGGCGGTTTTATTTAAGAAAAGCAGATTTAGTTTTATTTAGAAAACGAAGCGCGCGTATTTATTATTGGATATAAAACGGATGATATCGAGTTTTAATGAAAGGTGACAAGTGCACCTATCGTGTGTAGTACAGGATATTTCGGTGTGGAATATCGAGGTCATATTGTTCTCGAGGTCGGGTGTATTATTTTTACTCTTCCCTGGAGGGGACTATTATTTTTCCGATAATTACATGTCGGGTATTTTTTATATATATAAACAAAAAAGGCAGAAAATATAGAGCTTTAAAAGGTGGAGCCGATGACGATCTTAGCTCGATGGCACCAAAAAGAAATTGAACTAAAATAAACTTTTAATAAAAAGAGATCCTAAATTTCGAAATAATTAAGGCGGAGACTTGGCCGTGGAGGTTCCACTAAAATGAGCTCACCTAGCTATAGCGATATCGCTGACCTGAACATTAAGTCTATTTGACCGGGCTCTCGTCCGACTAAGGATTCCTCTTAATGCCCGCATTATGCTAAGAACCCCGCTATTGGGTGGGGAACCCAATCCGGTAGAGTTGTCGCGCCTCCTATCTCGAGGGTTAGTGTAGAACTCCATTTACCAAGGGGTCATCGGTCCATATGCACGGCCTCTCGGCTAGCTAGCGTATGGACTGCGGAAATAGGGCCCACACATCGATATCTGGTCCTACGCATCGTAAACCCCGGGCAAACCTTAATATTTTTAATTAATTAGAAAAACAAGATCTTTAATTATATAAAGCTATTTTATCTGTCATAATGATCTTCGTTACTGAGGGCTAAGAACGGTTAGCCACTCATCGGAATGGGGGCAGCAGACGAGGAAAGCAAAAAATAAAGTATTAAATGAAAGCAGGAAATAAAGCAGTAAAGGAAAGCAATAAAGGAAAGCAGTAAATTGAAAGTCCCACTCAAACGAGTGAGACTGAAATGAAAACTGTAAAGTGCGTGTCCCTGCTCAAATGAGTGGGCGGGAGAAATAAATCTGTAAAATGACCAGTCCCACTCAAACGAGTGGGCGGGAAATTGCAAGTCCTACTCAAATGAGTAGGCGGTAAAATAAAGCGAGTCCTACTAAAACGAGTAGGTGTAAATAAATGCAACACCCACGCACACACTCTACTTGAAAGTAAAACTCATGCACATACACTCTCGACATAAAATAAAACACACGCACACGACAGAATGTAAAAACTCACACACTCTACTGAATGAAATAAAATCAATGCACCATTTAACTCTTAAGGAGTAGGCGGAAATAAATACGCACACGTACATAAATGAATAAAAGCTAAGTTACCTAAAAAATTAAAACAACTGCATTTCTACTGCTAAAATGCGGTAGAAATGCATAAAAGGCTGAAATAAAAATATAACGAGCAAGAGGGTTTGCAAATAAATGCAAAAACGAAAGTGCTCGAAAAATTGAAATGAATACATTTCTACCGCTAGAATGCGGTAGAAATGCATAAAAAGAAGACGGAATAATTAAATGAACAAAAGTTTAAAACAAAATCAAAGTGCACGAAAAATTAAAACAACTATATTATCATTCCTATAACACCGTAAAAATTCTAAAAGAGTGCGAATAAAGGGAAAAGAATGAAAAAGTATTACAACATAAAAAAAGAAAAGCTAAGTAAGAAAAAAAATGAAAAGCACTTTAAAATCATTTTTACGGTTTTATAGGAATGGAATAAAAGCTATAAAAAGCCTAAGTCTAAACAAAATTAAGTCAAAAAAAATAACGAAAACATAAAACTAAAAAACCATACTCATACACACACACACACACATTTTAAAGACAAAAATAAAGAAAGTAAAAACAAAGTTAAATAAGATTGCATAAGTGTAAGTTGTTTAGATTCATTCCAAAGCCAAATAAAGAGATGAAAACACATTTTAGTAAGTTAAAATGAACGAGTTACAAAGGAACAAAAACAAAAAAACTAAGGAGAGGGGGAGAAAATATACCTTATATAGCATTGGAACACATCTAAGGAGCATAACTCCAATAAAAATGGATCCGAAAGGGGAACATGAACTCAAGCAGAACACAGCTATTTATAGAGAAATTTTTCATGGGACACGCCCTCTAACACGGGCGTGTCAGGGGACGTGTCAACACTGTGCATGATTCGATACGGCGAATTGATGGCTTAGTTGACTTGAGGCTGGTCATGTATCGGTCAGGCGGCGGTCACGCTCTAAATCACGGGCGTGTAGGTGGGAGTGGCTCTACTGTACAAGATTTGATCCGGCAATTTGATGATAATTTTGACTTCGGGGTTGTCCATGTGGCAGTTAGTCGGTGGTCATGCCCAGGTCACGGGCGTGACGCTGGGCGTATCAGGGAGGTAGAACTGGGCGCGGGTCGCGTCGAAAGTCGCCGTACGTTTCTTGTCGGGCCAGGTGGAGGAGTCATGCCCTAGGTCACGGGTGTGATGCTGGGCATGTCGGGTTAAGTCGACGAACGTCGAGCTGAAAACGTCGAGCGCGAGTAATACGGGCCATGGTCACGGGGCGTGTCAAATTACACGGGCGTGACGCCGGGCGTGTCCATCAATTTCTTCAGAAATTTGTTGATTTCATGGGTTTTGAACTATCACGCCCTGGTCACGGGCGTGACCCAAAGAACACGGGCGTGTACTTCCAATTTTTTGCATTTTTTCCTGAAATTTCAGGAAATCAAAAATAAGCCAATGTTAGAAAATATTTATAAAAAGGAAGCAATTTATTAAGGAAAATTAACTAAAAATAACAAAAACAAACAAAAACAACTAATTTAATGTACATAAATATTGGTATATTTACAACTTATCAAATACCCCCATACTTAAGCTTTTGTTATTCCAGAGCAAAAGTTGTCGATGAACTTATAAGGAATTAAAGAAATCCTAAGTTTAGCTACCGCTTGAATTAATTAAAAGAAAGATCAAAACAATACCCAGGGTTATTGAATTAAATCCTCAATTATGAAAATGTTATAAATAGAGGAAGAGTTTCAAAAAGACTTCTAGATAAAACAAATAGAAAGCAAAAATTTATTTTTGTTAGTTTAACAATGATGGATTGAAATTATATAAAAAACTTTAGCTTAAAAGAAGTTAAAGGAAATAATGCAATTTAAAAATTATGCTCTCAAAAAAATTTAAATTAATTCTAGAATCATTGAAATAGGATAAGCGGTTTGGTGGTTTATGAAGAGGGCTTGGATTAAGAGGCGAGGTAATTTTTTCTCGAACATCAACATATATTTTTTTTTCTTTTGAACAATTAGAAAAATGAAATCTTATTTTCCTAACATATAAATATTTTTTCTTTATTCATAAATAATAAAATTAACCCAATGTATATGTGTATGAGTAATGAATTTTATATTCTTACTCCATAACATATAATCTTTTTAAATATTGGGAGCCTATGTTTACGGAACAAAATCTTATTCTCATTGACTTAAGATCTTTTAAGTGATAAAATAGGGGTAATCATGCCAAGTAAGACATGAAAAAAATGGAGGTGGGTTTATTATATATATATGTTTTTCAAAAGGAAAACTAGATTTTAATAAAAACGTTTTGAGAGCAACCTTTTTAAGATGAACGTTCATATGTTTCTAAAAGCATGAAGTAGAAATAATTGAAATCCATGGTTGTTATTTTCTAACATAAAAGACGAGCTTCTATTTATAAAAATTAAAAGTGCTGGTGAAAAATAGGTTCTATATTATAAGGAAAAGACATAAAAAAATCCTTTAAAACTTAACCCCAAACACTTAAATCTTTCAAATTTTAATTAATAAAGTAAACAAAGAATAAGTAAAATTCGCATATAAATTAAATCGAAAGTAAATTTTTGGAAAGCAAAAAGGGTTAAGATATGGAATATTCGATTTTATTTTTTCATAATTTCTAAAGTTTTTTGGATTTTTTTAGAGTTTTCGTCATTTGTTTTATTTTATTTTTTGATTATCATTTTTTTTGAATTTTTATTAGAGTTATGCCCTTTTTAGATTTTGGGTTTTTTTTATTTTTTTATTTTTAGTGTATTTTGACAAGTTATAAGAAAGAGGAAAAAAGAGGTGTTTATTTATTAAGAAGATATGGGGAAAAGAGAGAAAAATTTTTTTGCTTTCAAATAATGTACAAAGTAAAAACTCGATGACACGCGAACAGAGTCTTATTTGGGTGGTTGGTCCGATGAGTCGAATGTCACGGGTCTACTATAAAGCGAGCTTTTACAAATAAGAAGGGGGGGGGGGAAGAGATTTATTTTTACAAAAAATATTTACAAAGAAAAAGAAATTTTTTTTTTGAATTTTTTTGTGTTTTTTGAGGGTAAAAATAATTTTTTTTTAAGTTTTTGCATTTTCGAATTTTTTTTTTGTATTTTTGGATTGTTGCAGAAAATATAAGTGCAGAATCGGAAACTAAGAATACACCCCCATACATAAACTCAACATTTTCCCCAATGTTGCAATCTAAGTATGCGGAACGAATAATATACAAAATAGAGTATATACAAAATGAAAAAGGGACGGTAGAAGCTTCCCTTAGACGAGTTCGGGGAGGCCCGGGTTGAAACCCTACATTATTTTAGAAGAAGTAGCAAAAAAATAACAAAAAAAATAAAACAAAAATATAAACTCGGCCAAAAGATTGTGGGTGGTATGAGATGACAAGTGTGTGTGCGACTTGATTAGATAACGTCTTAGCTATATGAGTGTGATAAAAATGTGATCC
The DNA here is from genome assembly GCA_039583875.1 of Platanthera guangdongensis. Classification (NCBI taxonomy): domain Eukaryota; kingdom Viridiplantae; phylum Streptophyta; class Magnoliopsida; order Asparagales; family Orchidaceae; genus Platanthera; species Platanthera guangdongensis. The sequence goes on along the minus strand of CM077148.1, from coordinate 42,271,678 downwards.
CATAGCGAGCACAAAAGTGTGAAGCGCGCCGAATTAAAACAAAACAAGTTAAAATAAAATTAGTTAAACAAAATATATTCATTTTTAAAATCAAATTATTATATTGTTTTGGTGTTTTTAAGTAGATTTTTTTATTTTTTGAGTTCTTTGTTAGGTAAGTTTTGTTTTGTTTTTAGAGTTTTTGCTTTTTAGATTTTTTGTGGGTTTTTAGTTTTTAAGGTTTTTTAAGATATTTTTTTGGATGTTAGTTTTTATAGATTATTTTTAGAGGTTTTTAGTTTTTAGATGTTTAGTTTTTTGTTTTTTTTAGTGTTTGAGTTTTTTTTCATTATTTTTATGAAATTTTATTTTGTTTGGTTTTATAGGTTTTCAAGTTTTTAGTTTTATGGTTTTTTTTATTTTTTTGTGGAAACAGCGCAATTTTATTTTTGTGTGTTTCTTTATAAATCAATATATACAAAATAATAAGTATAAAATAAGCTATTTCTTTTTTTTGTAAGTTTTTTTTTTAGTTTTATTATTATTATTTTTTTATTATTAGTATTATTTTTTTGTTGTCCATTTTAAATTTTTGTTATATATATAGATATAGGTAAAATTAATAGATTTGCAGGGTTCAAAATAACGACTCCAAAAATCCCTAACAACGGCGCCAAAAACTTGACTGAATATTTCTGCATCGAGTCCCCGACTAAAATGCCAAAAACTAGATGCGGGTTAAAACTCCAAAAATTAATTTAGTTCACGCGGTGCCCCGGGCGGTTTTATTTAAGAAAAGCGGATTTGGTTTTATTTAGAAAATGAGGCGTGTGTATTTATTATTGGATATAAAACATATGATATCGAGTTTTAACGAAAGGAGTAAAGTGCACCTATCGTGAGTAATACAAGATATTCCGGTGTGGAATATCGAGGTCGTATTGTTCTCGGGGTCGGATTGATTATTTCTACTCTTCCCTGGAGGGGACTATTATTTTACCGATAATTACTTGTCGGGTATTTTTCTATATATATAAGCAAAAAAAAGCAGAAAATAAAGAGCTTTAAAAGGTGGAGCTGAAGAAAAGCTTAGCTCGATGGCAGCGAAAATAAATTGAACTAAAACAAACTTTTAATAAAAAAGAGATCCTAAATTTCGAAATAATTAAGGTGGAGACTTGGTCGTGGAGGTTCCACTAAAATGAGCTCACCTAGCTATAGGGTTATCGCTCACCTGAACATTAATACTATTCGACCGAGATCTCATCCGACGAAGGACCCTCTTAATGCCCGCATTATGCTAAGAACCCTGCTATTGGGTGGGGAACCCAATCCGATAGAGTTGTCACGCCTCCTCTCTCGATGGTTAATGCGGAACTCCATTTACCAAGGGGTGATCGGTTCATATGCACGACCTCTCGGCTAGCTAGCGTATAGACTACGGAAATAGGGCCCACACATCGATATGTGGTCCTACGCATCGTAAACCCCGGGCAAACCTTAAGTATTTTTAATTAATTAGAAAAATAGGACCTTTAATTATTTAAAGCTATTTTATCTGTCCCAATGCTCTTCGATACTGAGGGATAAGAACGGTTAGCCACTCATCGGAATGGGGACGGTATGCGAGGAAAGCAATAAATAAAGCAGTAAATGAAAGCAGTAAATAAAGTAGTAAAGAAAAGCGATAAAGGAAAGCAGTAAATTGCAAGTCCCACTCAAACCAGTGAGACTGAAATGAAAGCTGTAAAATGCGAGTCCCCGTTCAAATTAGTGGGCGGGAGAAATAAAGCTGTAAAATGACAAGTCTCACTCAAACGAGTAGGCGGGAAATTGCAAGTCCTACTCAAATGAGTAGGCAGGAAAATAAAGTAAGTCCTACTCAAACCAGTAGTAGTAAATAAATGCAACACCCACGCACACACTATACTTGAAAGTAAAACTCACAAACACACACTCTCGACATAAAGTAAAACACACGCACACGATAGAATGTAAAAACTCACACACTCTACTGAATGAAATAAAACAATGCGCCATTTAACTCTTAACGAGTAGGCAAAAATAAATGCGCATACGTACAAAAATGAATAAAAGCTAAGTTACCTAAAAAATTAAAACAACTGCATTTCTACCGCTAGAATGCGGTAGAAATGCATTAAAAACTGAAATAAAAAAAAACGAGCAAGAGGGTTTGCAAATAAATGCAAAAACGAAAGTGCTCGGAAAAATGAAATGAATACATTTCTACCGCTAGAATACAGTAGACATGCGTAAAAAGAAGATGGAAAAATTAAATGAACAAAAGTTTAAAACAAAATTAAAGTGCACAAAAAAGTAAAACAACTATATTATCATTCCTATAACTCCGTAAAAATGCTAAAAGAGTGCGAATAAAGGGAAAAGAACGAAAAAGTATTTATACATAAAAACAAAAAGCTAAGTAAGAAAAAAATGAAAAGCACTTATAATCGTTTTTACGGTTTTATAGGAATGGAATAAAAGCTATAAAAACACTAAGTCTAAACAAAACTAAGTCAAAAAAAATAACGAAAACATAAAACTAAAAAGCTATACTCATACACACACACACACACACCCATTTTAAAGACAACAAAAAAGAAAGTAAATACAAAGTTAAATAAGATTGCATAAGAGTAAGTTGTTTAAATTCATTCCAAAGCCAAATAAAGAGATGAAAACACATTTTATTATGTTAAAATGAACAAGTTACAAAGGAACGAAAACAAAAAAACTAAGGAGAGGGGGAGAAAATATCCCTTACATAGCATTGGAACTCATCTAGGCAGCATAACTCCTATACAAAATGGATCCAAAAGGGGAACATGAACTCAAGCAGAACACAGCTATTTATAGAGAAATTTTTCATGGGACACACCCTCTGACATGGGCATGTCAGGGGGCGTGTCAGCACTGTGCATGATATGATCCGACGAATTGATGGCTTAGTTAACTTCGGGCTGGACACATGACAGTCAGGCGGCGGTCACGCCCCAGGTCACGGGCGTGGCTCTACTGTACAAGATTCGATCCAGCGATTTGATGACAATTTTGACTTCGGGGTTGTCCATGTAGCAGTCACGTAGCGGTCACGCCCCAGGTCACGGGCGTGACGTTGGGCATGTCGGGGAGGTAGAACTAGGCGTGGGTCGCGTCGAAAGTGGCCGCGCGGGTCTTGTCAGGCCAGGTGGAGGAGTCGCGCCCTAGGTCACGGGCATGACGCTGGGCATGTCGGGTTGAGTCGACGAACATCGAGCTGAAAACATCGAGCGTGAGTGACACAGGCCATGGTCACGGGGTGTGTCAAATGACACGGGCGTGACGCTAGGCGTTTCCATCAATTTCTTCAGAAATTTGTTGATTTGATGGGTTTTGAACTGTCACGCCCTGGTTACGGGCGTGACCCAAAGTACACAGGCGTGTACTTCCAATTTTTTATAATTTTTCCTGAAATTTCTGGAAATCAAAAATAAGCCTAAGTTAGAAAATATTTATAAAAAGAAAGTAATTTATTAAGGAAAATTAACTAAAAATAACAAAAACAAACTAAAATAACTAATTTAATGTACATAAATATTGGTGTATTTACAACTAATCATTTGGCATATTAGGAGCACATTGCCCTTAATTAGGGCACCCTGCCCAATTTAGGACTAGGATGGTTCTAGGTCAACTTGGCCACCCTGGGTTGACTCCAATGTACCCTTAGGGCCATTCAATAGACTGGTGAGGTTATGGTGGTGTCTTGGAGTCATGGTGAAGCCCCTTGATCATCCCAACCTAGTATTTAGAAATCTACTATTTGCAGATCATAGTGATCCCACCTACATTCCTAGGTCCACTTGGTATTCTTGGGCTTCCTAGGATTTGTCATGATCTAGTCATGACAAAATCACTCCTAGGGGGTCTAGTTTCCCGAGGGATGTTACACATGACCTAGGGCGTGACCTCCCCGAAACTGCCGAATTGATGCAGATTGCGTCGTTTCCAGCCATTTGCTGACCCGGTGAGTACACGCCCTAGGTCACGGGCATGACCTAGGGGCATGACTTCCCGCAACAGTCAGAATTTATTTCTCGCCATTTCTCCTTCCCGCCTTTTCCAGCAACACACTTGACATGCCCTAGGTCACGAGCGTGACCTAGGGGCATGGCCCGAAAAGCAGCGACTTTTTGCGGTTTTTCTCTAACATTCCTGGGCTTTCAAGACAGCAGATTCAGAGCCTTATACGCCCTAGGTCACGGGCATGACCTAAGGCATGACCTTCTAGAAATTTTACTATAAATTCCAGAGTAAGCCAGGAGCTGGGGGCATCGAAGGAGGCATCTACGAGTAGTTCTTAGCCAGTTTTAGTAGTTCATTTTCTTATCTTTTCATATTAGTTCTTTATGTAATTTCAATTTCATAGATTAGTTTTGCTTTGCTCTATTTCAATTCAAGCACTTTTATATATCATGTTCTTGTCCTTCTTTTATTGTAGTTACTTCATCATGATGAGTAGCTAAACTTTTTTTAGCACTTGATCATGTTGAACTTTGAAATGAAAGAAACTTTCTTAATTTTTCTCAAAATTATCAAGTTTTCTATTTTTGCTCACTATCAATTTACCTTTGATTATTTTTGTGTCAAATTCATATTTCGCGGATATGTTCTTTGATTTTAGATTGGTATCTTAAATGACCGAGAGGTTGCGAATACGAGAAGATTGCTCAAAGATAAAAGGAGTTGAATGCACTCCTCGAGAGAGGACGACATAAATCCGCCTGATTGGAGTCAAATCCAATAATGGGTTCACTGCTTAAAGCAAGCATAGGGGTTTCGACTGGCCGAGGGGTCTTAATTAATCAACCTAAGGTTAATTAAAAGCATGAGCTCGAGAGAGATGCTTTTGTATTCTTGGAAACTCCACGGTCGAAGTAAGTGATTGGGAGCTTGTGCTTTTATCATTTCAAAAAAGTCTATTTTAATTCAAAGGGATTCTAGGTCAAGTGTTGATTTGCATTCCATAGAAATTTTTCTTTTTATTCTCTATAATTATCATTAAATAAAATAATATTAATTTGCGTGAGTAGAAGTACTCAACAGGCCCCGAGTCTAATACGACATTTTCTATACTATATTTAGATAGGTACACTTACCTATTTGGGATTTTAGTTTGGATTAATTTTTAAAACTATATAAAATTTTTAATCAAGTTTTTGGCACAGTTGCCGGGGAATTTTTTTTGAAATTTTGAAAGTGCAAATTTTATTACTTTTATCGTTCTTCATCTCTGCCTTAATTCTCTTTTCTTTATCTTATTAAATATATTTCCAATAGGTAAAGGTTATTTTTATTTTCTTTCTTAAAAAAAATGATATCTTCATTGGCCGCTAACATTGCCGATCTTACACACAAAGTTAATCTTTTGGAAGCTGCAAAAAATTGCCAAAGTTTTTGTTATTATTGTGGTGCTCCACATCGAAGTGAAGATTGTTATTATTATTATTATCAAAAAAAATTTTATGAAAATAATTTTGCAATTAATAATTATTCTCACTTTGATGATAATTCTTCTTTATATTTTCATGAAAATAATTTTTCCAATTTAACTAATATTAATGAAAATACTTTTTCAAGTCTTCACGAGAACACTTTTTCTGATTTGAATAATTATTCTTTACATTCGGATGCTACTTCTTCTTGTTGGCAAGATCAGCTGGGAAAATCCCCGAGTAACGAGAATAATTATTAAAATTTTAATTCTTGTTCTTCTTTTTACGCACCTCAAATTGAGTCTTCTAATTTTGGGGAACTTTTTCATTCTCAATTTTCTCCTCCCCAAAATCTAGCTCCAATTAATACTTGTTCTAATGATTCTTCTTCATCTTCGAATATTTCACCTATTGCGGAACATGAATCCTCATGTGTCTCCTTAGTGTCTTATTTCGAAGAAGAAGAAAAACTTTTATTTTAAGAGTTTGTTAGGTGTATGGATGATCTGGGAGGAGTAGAAGACGAACATATTTCTCCTCCAGCTACTCACAATATTTCGCCTATTAATGACTCCCCATGCACAATTTATGACTTTTTAGGAGCAAAAATTTATGAACATGATGCATCCGATGATTTTATTTTAAATGAATTTTCGGATGTATTTTTTATTTTTGAAAACAAACAACCGATACATAATCAAATAGCTTCGCAAGAAGCTCCTCATTACGAAGATTTTTCTGACGCGCTATTTTTTTTTATTTCTCTTTAACTAACAAATTTCAGGAAGAAGATGAGCCGTTGCAAAACAATGTTTCCCCCGATCCATTTGCCGCTCATGTACAAGGATTCAAATCACCTCAGGTATAGAGAGGTGATTTGAATCTATATTTTCAAGTTGCATGTTCAAAGAAGAAAAATCAAGGACAAAGCGGAGGAGTAGCCGGGCGAGCGACTTTGGCATCTTCGACAAAGCGCGAATTAAGGGAGTTGCCCGTTCACGTCAATTTTTATATTTCTTTCTCCTAACCCGAACCGTCTAACTTAAAGACGGGGAAAAGAAAAGAGCTCTTGGGAGACACCCCTTATTTATCCTTGCATTTTACTTTATTTTTTAAAATATATAAAAATTATTACTTTTTTTCTCCCATTACTTGGCTTATAAACATTGGGAACAATATTTATTTTTATGTATGGGGGTGGATTCTTATTTATTTTTTATTTAAAAATAATAAAAAAATTCTTTAAAAATTAAAAAATTATAAAAATTGAAATTTTTGTTTTCTTTTTATTATCAAAAAATACAAAAAATAGGAAAAAAAGAAAATACAAAAAATAATAATAAACCCATACTTAATATTTTTGTGATTTATAGAAATTTGTTTGATTTTATTTATAAGAATTTTTATAATTTTTTATTTTCTGGTCTTTTATTTCATCATAGTTAGTTAGATTTAATTTTTAGGTGATTTGATTTTAAGAAATAAATTTATGAAGTAAATTTGTTTAGAGAAATTTATTTAGTCATTTTCTCTCAAATTCTAATTAGTTTCAATTTCATAGTGCTTAGTTTAACAATCCTTAGATTTTAATTACATTCACTTAAGCTTTATGATTCTTAAAAAATTTTAATTTACTATAGTTGGTCTCCAACAACTTTAATTTAATCTAATTTTTTGCTAGCCTTTCCCTTGTTTTTTTTATTTTCTTGTTAGCTCATATGTCATGGGGATAAAAAGATAAATTTTATTATCCCCTGATACACATATGCATTTTTTCTTTTTTGTTAGATCATATGTCATGCCAATCAAGTATTCCTTGGTACACATATGCAACCCAAAAAAAAGAGTAAGAGGATAAAATTCATTACTCATAAGCAATTTTATTTGAAGAGAAAAAAACATCAAAAAGAAAAAATTGTGTGGGGTGAGAGGATAAAATTCATCACCCTCAATCTAAGATCTCTTCAATTGTCTCTTTCCCAACCCAAAATCTAATATAATTGCTTTAGGCTTTAATTAAAATTGTAAGAGAGAATAAGTAGTAGTTTGAATTTCTCTTGAAGTTTCTTTTTAGTGAAAAAAAGTGTTTATAAATTTTAATCTAACTTTGTTTGCTAAAAAACTTAATTTTGAGTTCTAATTATTTTATTAGAGAAAACTTTCCTAAATATTTGGCACTTCACATTTTACTTTCATATTTTAGGACTTCAAAAATTTTGGATCCCTAAAGTTAATTTTTAACTTTCTTTTGATTTAATAAATTTTTAATTTAATTAAAAAATTATATTAATTTCTTATAAGTACTCTCATAGTTTTGCTCTGGAATAGCAAAACCTTAAGTATGGGGTATTTGATAAGTCAATATTTATAGTTATTTTTATATAGTTTTTATTAAATAAAGGATCAATTTTTATTTAGTTTAGATTAATATTGTTATAAATTACTTTATTTTCTAATTTTAGGTATAATTGGGCTTTAAATATCAATTTTAAGTCCATGCCCATGTTCTGTAGGCAATTTGGAGAAAATTAACATTTTTGGATGCGGATAGCTGAACTTCAAATGGTCATAACTTTCAAACCAGGAAGAGTTACGGGACGTGCAACCAGTCAACAAAAAGTGGATGACGTCCTCTACAAATCTAGAGAGTTTCAAAGGTACATACACCAGATTCATGCCCTATCAGGGCATGACAAGAGGGCGTGTCTCGGGCAAAAAAATACAACTTTCCGCAGAAAGCATCCGTGGACAATTCTGGGACTTTTTCTAAGTACACGCCCCCATGTCACGGGCGTGACCCAGGGCGTGACCTACACGAAACTGCCATATTGATGCCAGATTACGTAGTTTCCAGCCGTTTGCTGACCCGGTCAGTACACGCCCTAGTTTACGGGCGTGACCTAGGGGCGTGATTTCCCGCAACAATCAGAATTTATTTCCCGTCATTTCTCCATAACACCATTTCCATCAATAGACTAGACACGACCTAAGTCATGGGCGTGACCTAGGGGCATGACCCAAAAAATGGTGACTTTTGGCGGTTTTTCTCCAAAGTTTCCGGGCTTTCAAGACAACAGTTTCCTAGCCTTACACAGCCCAGGTCACTAGCGTGACCTCGGGCGTGACCATCTAGAAATTTTACTATAAATTCCACAGAAAATCCAGGAGCTGGAGGCATCGAAGGAGGAAACTAGGAGTAGTTCTTAGCCAGTTTTAGTAGTTTATTTTCTTATCTTTGCATTTCTGTTCTTTATGTAATTTCAATTTCATTGATTAGTTTTTGCTTTGCTGTATTTCAATTCAAGCACTTTTTATATCATGTTCTTGTCGTTCTTTTATTGTAGTTACTTCATCATATTGAGTAGCTAAACTTTATTTAGCAATTGATCATGATGAACTTTGAAATGAAATAAAATTTCTTAATTTTTCTCAAAATTATCAAGCTTTTTATTTTTGCTCTCTATCGATTTATCTTTGATTATTTTTGTGTCGAATTCATATTTCACGGATATATTCTTCAATTTTATATTTGTATCTTGAATGACCGAGAGGTTGCGGATACGAGTATATCGTTCAAAGATTAAAGGAGTTGAATGCACTCCTCGAGAGAGGACGACATAAATCCGCTAGATTGGAGTCAAATCCAATAGTGGGGTTCACTGCTTAAAGAAATCTTAGGGGTTTTTAATGGCCGAGGAATCTTAATCGATCAACCTAAGGTTAGTCAAAAGCATGAGCTCGAGAGAGACATTTTTGTATTCTTGGAACCTCCACGGTCAAAGTAAGTGATTAGGAGCTTGTGCTTTTATCATTTCAAGAAAGTCTTTTTTAATTCAATGGGATTCTAGGTCAAGTGTTAATTTGCATTCCATAGAAATTTCTCTTTTTATTCTCTATTATTATCATTAGATAAAATAATATTAATTTCCGTTAGTAGAAGTACTCAACAGACCCCGATCTAATACGACATTTCCTATACTATATTTCGATAGGTATAGTTACCTATTTGGGATTTTAGTTTGGATTTATTTTTAAAACTATATAAAATTCTCCAACAGTACAACTGCTTAGGATGTAATGACATATAAGCATCAGCATTAAAAAGATTATGTACCTGATATTTGCCTAACTCTTTCTTTCTATAGCAGGACTTGGTAGTGTACTGTGAGGTGTCTTGTCCTTCTTCCTTTGCTTTTCTGATTTGGGAAAGAGCTATTAATTCTTGAAATCTGGCCATTCTAGAGTTGGGATCCATTTCTGGATCACAAACAGGAGATAGAGGCCTTTCTGGACTTGCTTTATATAGTTAATTGTCATCAGATATCTTAGGTTATTTGATGTGCTTTTGATATTGTTATTGTCTGTTGTTGCTGGTAGAACTATGCTGTTGTATGCTGTAGGAAGGTTTGGACTGATGAGAAGATATAGATTTTTGAACTTGAGCAACACTTCTAGAAGATCCTGCTATAGGAGAAGGAGGAGGAGGACCTCTACTGAATTTAGTAGGTGGAGAATATCTCCCGCTCTTATTCCTGGATTTCTGTTCATTTTTGGAATATCTCATCCAGTTTGGGGTGTCTGGAGTGAGTGTTATATTATGCAGGATATAATAAGGAATATCAGTAAATGGATTAGGCGTGGGAGCAGCCTTTGGTGGAGAAGTCATAGCAGGAGCCTTTCTTTTCATAGTACTTGTATTTTCAGAGTCATCTGACTCATTATCATTATCATCAGAAGAATTTTCTGGATTATCATAAAGAGCATCCAAGTACTTTAGCAATTCAGCTGAGATTCGTGGAACCTGTGCCTGACCTTGACTTGCTGACTCTGTAATATTATTTATAGCAATTTGAACATTTTCTTCTTCTTCTTCTTCCATGTCTGCAAACAATATATCATCCAGATCTGGCATTGGAGATTCATACCTGCCAAATATTGTTGGAGAGAATGTCTTATGCACAGGAACTGGCTCATTAACATCTTCAACGACTAAATGTTCTGTAGTTATAGGAACTACAAAACTTGCCTTTAGTTGATCCACAACTGCATGACTTATTGGAGCAGTATAAACTATAATTACTTTAGAGTACTGAGCAATAAAACTTGGTAAAGCATTTCTGTACACTGAATTAAAAGAATTTAGTAAAGAATCTAAATCAACTATGGGATTTAGAATAAATTCACCAGCAATGGTTATTTCAGCAACAGTATCACAAGTCATGTCAGTATCTGAATCATCAATTATATCTATTATTTTTGTTGGAAATTCTGACTCTGTTGAATCATCAATCATATCTGAATCTGCTGCTACTGCTGCTTCTACTACTAGAGCCGGAGGAGGAACTTATTCATGGAACATCTCCCCCTGGCTGGTTTTAGAGGGTCCTGAAGCCAGTCCTCTAGAAGAAGGAACAGAGGTGAGAGCAGCAACTTTGGTAGAGAGAGAAGAGATGGAGGTAGAAAGAGGAGCAATAGCTTGTGCTATTAAGTGCTCCAGAGTTGGAGAAATGAAAGCTAGAAGATCTTTGGCAATGTCAGAGAAATTTAAGTAGAGAGGTTCAGGAGCAGAGGTTGTATAAGGGGTATGATGTCCACAATTTGAACATACAGAGAAGGCATGGGGAAATCTATATCGGTGTATTCAGGGAATATGGAAGGAGGGTTGGATGGAAGTTCAGTAGGGGAGGTAGGAATTATGGTAGTGGGTGTTGAGGTGTTTTCCTGAACAGGAGATGGAATTGGGGAATGATGTAGAGAGGGCGGAGGAGGATATAATAGAGTGAAATTTGGCTGAGAGGAGGTGGATGGAATATCAGATAGATGAGTGGGTGGAGATGGAATTTCCTGATGGCTGAGGATTGGAGAATGTGGAGGTGTTGATGGTGAAAGAGGTGAAGATGGTTCTTGTTGTTGTGGAGGAGGTGAAGGAAGTCTGGTGGATGGAAAGACTTCTTCTAAAGATGGTGGAGAGGATATTACTGCCCTGGTGTCCTCAGACGTTATGGAGGAGGAAGGCCTGGATGATATTGGGATAGACCTCTCCCATCTGCCAAATAAGGCAGAGGTTATTCTCTTGGAGGCATTTACAAATATGGTCTGGGAGACCAATAATGCAGGTGCCTTTGCCTGGAGGAAAATTCCTAAAATCCTCTCAAAACAAACCTCTTTCTTAGAATTTTTCTTCTTAATCAACTTAAATATTAACTTTCCCCAGTTTACTGCTTTCTTATTTACCAGAGCACACATGACCAAGAACTGGTGCTTGGTTATATAGTCATGGGCTGTGTGTTTGCCAAACAAAACCATTCCAACAACATCTGCCAGAAATTTATACTGAAAAGATAGATTCTTTTTCAGAAGCTTAATAGTGTTTCCTTCAGAGTGACCCATTTTAATAAACATGTTATCATATTCAGAATTATATATTTCAATATCCTCATCTCCATTTGCCATACCAAAGACTTCTGTTAAAATATCAGGGGTTAGGGTAACCTGATTGCTGCTGATGGTTCCTGTCATAGTTTCTGTGTTTGGAGAGGTTGAAGTGTAAACCAATTCCCTTATATTAGTTGTTGGCAACTTTATCCTAGTGGACATGATTTTCTTCAGTTGATGTTCTTCAAACAGTTGGAGAATGTCTGTGAAAATCTGATTGGTATGGTTGAAAGAATCAAAGTCGATGTCGAAACCGGTGTCATACTTCATGTTGGAGAGGGAGAGTGCCGGAATCGCCATTGCTTTTCCTACAAAAAAATGAGAGAGATCAAGTGTAAGAGAACAGAAAGCATGGGATAGAGCATGACGAAAACCTAGTTATAAGGTTTTTAGAATATGAAGCAGTGTGCTCTGTCATGCGGAAAATAAAAAATCTTTGTTCTCAGGTCGACAGAAAAATTTCATAAGGAAATGATATCATCGATCTCAGTTGGAAGAGGGGAATACTTTTCGTCATTCTCAGGTCGACGCAAACTTTTCTGAAGCAAGATCATCGATCTCCGCTCGACGAAATAATATCATGCAGAGAGTTCATCGATCTCAAGTCGACGAAATATCTCAAGAATAGTTCTCAGATCGTCGATCTCCATTCGACGAACTGTGATCAATACTTCGACCTTAGACAGAAATCAAATTAAACTTCTTCATTAGTCATACCTAACTGATTCAGAAAGAATAGATGTTTCTTCTCATCTAAAGGTTTAGTGAAACTGTCTGCTCTTTGTAAATCAGTAGAGATAAAGGCAAGATTAATTTTCTTTTTGTCCACAAAATCTCAAATGAAATGATGTCTAATCTCTATATGCTTATTTCTACGATGCAGTACTGGATTTTGTGCAATAGAAATTGTACTGTTATTGTCACAAAATATAGTTGAATTATTTAAGTTGAGAACATAATCCAGAAGTTGGTTTTGAATCTACAATATTTGTGAACAACAACCGGCAGCTGCAATGTATTCAGCTTCAGCAGTTGAAGTTGACACAAATGTCTGCTTCTTACAAAACCAGGACACAAGCCTATCTTCAAGAAACTGACATGTTCCTGATGTACTTTTTCTATCCACTCTGCATCCATCATAGTCAGAATTTGAAAATACAGTTAAGTCATATTCTAACTTTGTTGGATACCAAAGTCCTAGATTAGGACAACCCTTTATATATCACAAAATTTTTTTAAGGAAAATAAGGTGAGATTCTTTAGTGTTCACCTGGAACCTAGCACAAAGACATGTAACAAACAAATTATCTTGCCTACTAGCTATGAGATATAATAAGGACCTAACAATAGCCCTATATGTTTTCTGATCAACTAGCTTGCCATGTTCATCAGAATCAATCACAGCATTGGAAGCCATGAGAGTTTTCTTGGCTGAGGCATCAGTCATCCCCAATCTTTTAATTAGCTCTTTAGCATATTTTGATTGGGAAATGAAAATGACATCAAGAGATTGCTTCACTTGGAGACCAAGTAAGAAAGCTCAGTCATACTACTCATTTCAAACATGGAATGCATCAGGCCTAAAAACCTTTTGCATAGTTTGGAATCAGTATAGCCAAAAATGATGTCGTCTACATATATTTGTACTAATAATATTTTATCTTTATGATGCCTAATAAATAAGGTTCTATCTACAATGCCCCAAGTGAACTTATGCTCTAAAAGAAAGCAGCTAGGTGTTGAAGCCAGGAAAATTCCCAACCTCAGAATTCAGAACAATGCTGCCTAAGTTACCGGTTCAGGGGTAAGTTCAGACGGCTAGGATGACTAGGATGAAGAACAAAGGAAAACAAGACCCCAGATGTTGCATCAGAAAGGTCCCACCATGTAAACGGATGCTCGAAAGGAGCAGTCCCTTCTCAACCAGAAATGGTCGATCTTGGTACGAGGGAGACTAGCTGATAACTAAGTCGCAAGGTCGCGACCTGGTCTCTATGGAAAAGGAATCCAAAGGCTCGGGTAGTATCTTGAAAGGAGAGCTTGTGAGTGTCCTGCAGAGGATTTCCAGTGTCTCACCTCGTACCGCTGGGGTCCTATTAATAGGGAAATCTAAGGAGGGGTGGTCATATTTGTACCCCACCACCTGTCGACTAGGATACTTCCAAGGGAAACTCGCACGGGCTGGGCGAGTATCGAGCCTAGTCGCCTACCTGGCGAGTATGTGAGGAGAGCTCTCCATACTCGCCCTAGCCTTCTACGATATTGCGCGATTAATTTGACTTCTATCTTGACTTGTTGACCTTGACTTCTGCTATCCTGTCTCTGGTAGGACCCATCCTCGACGAATATGGGTTGTACATAATCCCCGCTCTTTTCGAACGACGTAGGAGCTCGTAAAGAATCATCCAACACCTATTTGGTGAGCTACTATATCAAGTATCAGGGTTGGTCGCACTCGACGAATTCCTGTCGATATCTATAAATAGGGGGGCCTGGTTTTTGAGGCGGATCTTCAGAGCTCGCACATTATGTCGTACGACAACGCAAAACTTCTTTAAGATAGCCTTGCCGCTCTGACCGGCTTTCTCGGCAGTGTCAGGTCCAAGAGGCCATGGGAATAAGACGTCGCTGCCAACTTAGCCCCCCCCCCCCCCATAAAAAAAAGAAGACCAAAAAGTCTAAGAAGAAACCTGCCTCCAACGCGGTCGACCCGCTTCCACCACACACGCAAGTCGCGGCTTCAACCAGCAATCTCGCATGCTCTGCAAGTACCTTGAAGCTTTTCAACGACCTTGGGCTAGATGACATCCCAAAAGTGGTCCCACCTTACTCGATCCTCCTCAGCTCGGTAGACATTCCCGAAGTCGCTACTACCCAGGCGCTACAGTAGATTGAAGTCGTCGCCATGCTAGGTCGCCATGTTGTCGTGTCATTATTCTAAATCGGCTGGTCGCCATCTACTTATCGCTGACACGTTTTATTTACTCGCTGATTCTCCATCGAATGTCGCCAACACGGCTCTGAATGTCGCCCATCTAAACTCCGCACCACTACTCGCCCTCACTAGCGAGAAACCCCTCAGTACCGCGCACACGGTCCGGATTAATCTTGGAGCCAAGAAAGTGTCTGAAACCTCGGTTCCCGCAGTGAAGGTGAATCCCCCGACGAGCAAGGAACTATCGACGAAGGAACCTCCGACAAAGAAAGTTGTTCGGGCGAGCAAGGAACTTCTGGCGAGCAAGGTCCCACCCGTTCCCGTGTGACATTTTGCGCCGCCAGCGGCGAGTTCCCTATTGCCACTGCCACCTCATCTGAACGTCGCTTCACTACAGGAAGCGACTGCTTATTTTCTGCTGCCTCCACGTCTGATCGATCAGCAACAAGCTGACTTGTTGCAACCTCCCCCGCCTCCTACGCTGAAGTCCCCGCATCAACCGGCGAGTACGACGCAGCCTCCGTCGCCTCTATCAAATCCTTTGGCCTAGAAGCATGATAAGACGTGGCCGAGCTCCTTCCCACCGAGAGTCGGGGACCTCGGTCATGGAGGTTGCGGGCAGGGTAAAGCGACCGAGCATGCTGGTGGCCCATCTTCTGGTTGGCGAGATGCCCCAGGTCATGGCCCTTCTCCCCGTCGATCATGGTCTCCGCGTTATTGTAAAATCCGTCACTGGTGCTTCGTTTGTTGACTTAGGCATTTATTTCTATTCTGGTGACTTCTTATATGTTTTGACAGATCACCTGGCGACTCTAGGGGCGGCTTTCATCGACGTCATCGGGTTATCGGGAAGCGAGTATCGTCACGCCGCTGCTCGCGCCTATCTGGAGCTGGAGAGCAAGTTTGGCCAGTTGGTGATTTAAAAGCCACATCGCCGCATCTTATCTCTAGAGGTGAGGGTGGCGAAGATAGAAGAGCTCCAGACCACCCTGAAGAGCTACGAAGCCCGCTTACACATGGTGAAGGAGAATGATCGCGAGATGGCGATAAACAACCATCACCTCCAGCTCATTCTCAACGAGCTGGCCGACATTCGGGCGACTATGGGCTCCATGGGGCGACTGATGACGATGGTGGAGCAGCTGTGCCATGGTGACAGTTGATGCATGAAAACGGCAACGCCTAGTTAACATGGAGGGGTGGGGGGTGTTCGGTCTCACGGGAAAGGTGAAGAAGTTGGTGAAGGTTGTGGGGAAAGAGGAAGCTTCTGAGTTCTCGAGAGTGGAGCAAACGCTTGTTCGAGGGCTGCGGGGATAGAGAGAGGTTTGCTGAGAACAGCCGGGAAGGCTGATGATCAGCGGAGGAGGTTGATCAGGAGCTGTCGAGCAGACGCTTACTATGGCGGTTTTGCTTGCAGGTTGATGCCGAGGGAGCTGGGCTGAGATAAGAAGAAGAAAGAGGGGCCGCTGGTAGCAGCAACAGTAGACTTTGCCCGCCGTGGCTTAAATTCCACTCTTGCGACGGGCTTTCCTTTGATTAATATAGAGTTATTACAGCTTGCTAATACACCTTTATAAGGAAGCAATAAAGTGGTACAAAGAGGAAGCTGGCGGCAAAGGAAAGAGTGCCCGAGGAAGCCGCACGGACTGAGCTTGGAGGCCGGTGACCGCACAGTTAAGGGAAAGGAGACCTGCGGACTGTAGAGCCAGGTAAGTAGGCCACACGACTAAGAGTAGAGGGAATGGTGTAACGCCCCGTATTTTTTCGTTGAATGAGTGCATATGCTTGATGGGCGTTATGTTGGTTTTGACCATTGTTCGAGCATGGTTTCCCACGGGCTTTCGAGTGGCTGTTTTGGTAGCCGAGTTGCATGATTCCCCAGCAAGCCGGAGTCCAATTTGGGGACTCGGTGAGGCCTCTTTGGGAATGCTTGCACTTTTTCGCGCCCGGGTAATGTTGCTCAAAACGGGTTGCGTGTACAGCAAACAACAAAAAGGGTAAAAAGGTCTTAAGGCAAAAATGGTCTAAGACGATACAGAAACACTTTTCAAAACAGGGAAAAATGGTCGTTTTTGTGCATGACACGCCCCCCGACACGGGCTTGTCAGGGCGTGACCCAGGGCGTGACCAGGGCGTGACCTCCTTGACTCGACGAATTTCTTGCGTCGAGTTGAGCTCGACGAATGGGGTACACGCCCTGTGACACGGGCGTGTCACGGGCCGTGTCCCGCTGTATCGAGTGTCGAGTGTCGATTGTCGAGTGTCGAGTGTCGAGAGAGGGGACATGGCCTGTGACACGGGCGTGTCACAGGGCGTGTCAAGTTTTTTCGAGTGTCGACACTTTTGGTCGACGAGGTGTCGAGACACGGGCTACACGCCCTAGGTCACGGGCGTGACCGACCAGTCACGGGCGTGTACCCGGCCGTGTACCGTGTGGATAAACTTGGATTTGCCGACTTTCTGCGCCGCTTAAGGTACACGCCCTGTGACACGGGCGTGACACAGGGCGTGACAAGGCCGAAAATCGACTTTTTCCAGTTTTTTTGTGCCGTTCATTTCCCTGATTCTGAATCTAACGGTCCAGCTCTATTCTGGAGGAAATAAGGCCGAAACAGAGATTTCTCCTCCTCATTTCACCTTCTTCTTCATCTTCTTCCTCATTCCAAAAGAATATCAAGGGAGCAAAGCTAAGACAAGGGAAGGAAAGAGAGGAGCAGCCGTCGCGGTGTCATCTCGGTTCAGGCAAGCGGTGTTCTTCACCCTTGCCAATCTTGTTTTCTTGTTCTTTGATTGTGCAAGTTTAGCTAATTTTCCTCTTTCAATTTTATTAGCCTTGTTCTTCTTGTTTTTGTTTAGTCATGAATCCTCTTGATTCTCATGTCTCACATGCTTACCGCCTTGTTATCAAATTGCCCTATGCTCAATTATTTCTTATGCGAAATTGATTCATGTAGCTTTTCTTGTTCATGTCATGATCATGTTAAAATCACTTATTGGTTAAGTTAGCATTATCCTTTGAGGAGTTAGTAAAAATGATGTTAGCATACTCATGTTAGCATACACATGGGCAATTTGTCGTCATGTGTGAGGATGAAGGAAGGGAACGTGTGTACTTGAGTTATGGTGAGATTTGCTTATGGTGTTGAGCTTGGGTTCGTTTATGGTACGTTTTGCGAGGTGAATTGTGAACCATGGCAGGAGCGTTTGTGTGAGGATTCGGTAAGGAGTGGTGTGGTTTAAGCCTTTGTGGCCACCGGGTTTGCATTTGTGGTGTAGAGCACCATTTTGGCCCCGATTTTAGCTGCCTTTTATTGGTGCGTTCCACTTTAGGGCTGCCACCAAAAGACCCTTGCGGAATCGCATTTAACCGCTGCTTATATTTCATTCGTATAGTTGTTTCTTGTACTAAGGATGATGGAATGGGCATGTGTTTTGCCTTTTTGCTCCTGCGGGTTGAGCTGGGCTTGAGGAGAATGGCACACACTTGGTGCATTTTACACTTGTTTTCCACCTGTTTTGTTTACTCAGTTTACTTACATGAAACATTGCTACGGGGTCGGTAAGCCCCTTCATTATATTTTCTGAACTTCATACTCTGTTGTATAGCTTTGATGATTGCTGAGGTGTTCTTTCTTGAATGCCTTAGGTGCAGGTTGTAGCCGGTTGAGCGGCTAGTGCTTGGGTCGAGTTTCTTTGGAGCTAGCCGAGCTTACGAGCGAGGTAGTTCTTTCCTCTGTTGTACAGACATACTTGCACCCCAATGGGTTCGTGTCAGCTTGTTGGCGCCCATTGGTGGTTTTCTTTACTTGTGATATATATATGAATGCTAGACTGCTAATGTGACTCATTTGGCTAAGATGATGTCTACTTGCTCTTGGGAAGGATTTATGGTAGGTTGCATTAGGTATTTCTAAGATAAACAAAACCTATGCTAGGATAACATGCATAACATGTTTTGGTCACCGAACAAGTATTTTCGAAAGAACATAAACAAAGATGATTTCTTATCTTATTATAAAGATAGACTGCATATAGGAGATCGTCATAAGTAAACAAAGTATTTCCGCCACGTACAATCACGCATTTTGATGCCTAAGGCCGAGGGATACGGCCATTAAACTAAACGGTTTTCTTGCATTGAACTGATGGATTTCAACTCATAAAGTGAGCGTCAAGGGTTTGCCTGAGCGTGTGCAGTTATCCCCTGCACGACGTGGCATCATAACCCGTAGTTCCTCTTGCTCTGATACGATGTACTTGTTGAGGAAATGAGGGTTGTGACAGTTGGTATCAGAGGGAGGTTTGCTTGACAATTGGTCGGGCAAACTTTCCTTTTTGTCCTTGTCATAAGCATCATATCATACACACACCGAGGTGCCATCAGTATGTCTTGGCCGAAGCACGCACACTACACTCATGGCATGACCAGAAGTATACGGGGCATATTATGTAGTATGGGATGCATAATATGTGGTTATATATGGATCCACCATAGGGGCAACATGTGCGGGTTATGTAGTATAGGATGCATAACCTTACCACATGAATGCGACTAACATGTTTCTTTTCTTCGTTGCATGCAATGCTATGTAGTATGGGATGCATAGCATTGTGATGCATACGACCGCTCATGGAATGCATTAAGGCCTTTTCTAGATTGCATAGCACAGCACGCATAACATAACATTGCATGAGCACAACGTGCCAAGCGAAAGATGTACATGATGACACCTGTACACTCATGGTTTTGGGTCAAATAAAGTCATGCATTCATCGGTTAGGCATAAGTTAGTGGGATGACGGTGAGTCATCTGTAGGCTAGGCATACCATCATTCTCAAACTCCCAGAGCAAGTTAGCAGTTGATGTTCATATTTATATATGTATGGTCTGTACATAGCCGTTGTTTGTTTTGTTGGGTTTGAGCTTGACAAGAGTGAACGTGTTTATAGGATGTCGAAGCGTCCAGTGACAAGGCAAACTCCCCAATCCGAGGGCGAGTCTTCGGGCGCCCATAATAATGCCCTGATGGATAGTCTACGCCAAAGTAATGAGGTGTTGACAAGGCAGGTGCAGGATGTGCAGTCCCAGCTCCAAGCTATGTCATCAGCGATGTCTGGGCTGGCACCAACAGGGCAAGAGACTGTCAGAGGCCCCACCATTTCTACTCCTTCCGTGGCAGTGATACCCCCAGTTGTGGTTCCTCCTGCGATGACTTTCATCTCGCAGTTTCAGCGACTTGGACCACCGACTTATGATGGAAAAGCGGACTTTGTGATCTTGGATGATTGGGTGATGACGTTGGAAGAGATGTTTGTCTATTCTAGCGTTACCGAGGACCAGAAGGTGATTCTTGCCGCCTATCAACTCAAAGGGTTGGCTAAAGGTTGGTGGTTGCGAGAAAAGGAAAGCCTAGGGGCGGGATGTTCGTGGGAAGCCTTCAAATAAATGTTACAGCGCAAGTTTCTGCCGTCAGTGGAAAGGGACCGCCTGATGAATGACTTCTTGTACCTGAAGCAGAGGAAACTCACAGTTAGTGAGTATGAAATTGAGTTTAGCAAGTTAAGTCGGTTCGCTCCGAGCTTGGTGACTACGGAAGCTGACCGAGTAAAGAGATTTCTTGGCGGACTCCGCAGCGACGTGCAGCAGTTCGCAAGTGCTTATGGAGCGACGAGTTACACTACTGTGGTTGATGCTTCTTTGAAGGTTGAAGCTATAAAAAATGCAAAACAAAGAGGACAGCTGATGAGGAAGGATAAGAGGAAGCTGGTGGGAGGGAAAAGCTCCCAAGAATCAGACGTAAGGAAGAAGAACAAGGAGACGTGTAGCTTCTGTGGCCGGTCAGGCCACCCATTTGAGAAAGGTTTCAAGCGGTTGGGGATGCAAAAGAAGGAGCAGGTGCACGCCATTTAGGGTGCGCCAACCAGAGACTTGGAGTGTACAGCTTGTGGTGGAAGAGTTCATGATGTGAGCCGCTGCTGGGTCAAAGACAAGGTGTGCTTCCAGTGTGGCAAACAGGGACATCTTAAGGCAAGGTGCCCACAAAACCAGCCCGTGCTGCAGCCAAGCCACTCCAGGCTTTGCCTCCGCCTCTGCGTTTGGACAAAGGAAAAGGGAAGTTAAATGTGATCTCGTCAGAGCAAGCGCAGTTGTCACCTCAGGTTATCTCAGGTTCGATTCCTTCCTCTGGTTCACGTTTTGTTTATGCATCTTGTGCGTAGTGCTTAGCTACATATGTACCCTTATAGGAAACTTTAAGGTAAAGAACCAGTGGGCGCGTGTTCTCTTTGATTCTGGCGCGACCCATTCATTTGTGGCTCAAACCTTTCTGGATCGTTATCATTTGACAACAGATCGAGTGGGGAATGCCTTTTTGGTGAAGTTTCCTTCCAGTGCTTCTGTGGTTGTAGACTGGGGTCTTCTTGATTGTCCCATTTTGTTGGGGGATTTCCTAGCGAAGGCTGATTTCAAGGTGCTCGATTTGGAAGATTTTGACGTCATTCTGGGTATGGACTGGTTATCCCGCTATGACGCTGTCATCCAGTGCAAAGGAAAGCGCTTGGATTTTATCAAGGACAATGGTCAACCAGGAAGTGTTTGTGGTGATTCATGCCAGGATTCTCTAGGGATTTCGACGGTATGTGTTCGGACGTTGTTTGTTTCCGACTGTTTTTCTTGTCTAGTCTCAGTTGTGGGGACTAATGCTGTTTTTCCGCGTTTGGAGGAGATTCCTGTTGTGCGTGAATTTCCAGATGTTTTTCCTATTGATCTTCCTGGTCTTCCCCCTTATCGTGATGTCGAGTTTGTCATTGATTTGGAGCCGGGTACGCGGCCTATTGCGAAAGCGCCGTACAGAATGGCCCCGCGTGAGCTCACATAATTGCGTACACAGCTGGATGACTTATTGGCAAAAGCGTTTATCAGGCCGAGTTCATCACCTTGGGGTGCATCGGTGTTATTTATGAAGAAGAAAGATGGGTCGATGCGGCTTTGCATCGATTACCGGGAGTTAAACAAGGTGACGATTAAAAACAAGTACCCACTGCCAAGAATTGATGATTTGTTTGATTAACTGCGTGGCAGTTCAGTATTCTCGAAGATTGATCTCCGCTCGGGCTATCATCAGCTCAAGGTCCGGGAGTCTGATATTCCGCGGACTGCATTTCGATCAAGACATGACCATTTTGAATTTCTGGTGATGTCGTTTGGTTTGACCAACGCACCATCAACCTTCATGGATATGATGAACCGGGTGTTCAAGGACTACTTGGATAAGTTTGTGGTGGTTTTTATTGATGATGTTCTTGTCTACTCCCATAGTGATGAGGAGCATGAACAGCATCTGCGATTGGTATTGGCCACTGTGCGAGACCAACGGTTATTCGCCAAGCTAAGCAAATGCGAGTTTTGGTTGTCTCAAGTTGCCTTTCTGGGTCATGTCATTTGTAACATCCCATTTCCAACTAGACCCCTAAGAGTGGTTTTGGCCATGACTAGGTCATGACAAAACCCTAGGAAGCCAGAAATGGGCTAAGAGATAGGGGACAAAATGTGGAAAATCATCATGGTCTGTAAATAATAGAACTCTGAGCAATGGTTTAGGATGACCATGGGCTACACCTTGACCTCAAGACCCTACCACAACACCCCCTAATACCTTGGGAGGCCCATTAGAGCCATAAGGACCCATTAGGGGCAACCAAAGAGGCTCAGTTGACCAAGGTCAACCCTAGCCCTAAATGGGTCAAACTAGCCTACTTAGGGTCAATTGACCTACTCCTAGCCTAGAGGACCCCACCTATGCCCTCCTAACCCTAAAGTGAGGTCAAAGGGTCTCTAAGGACACATTGGGGCCAGCCCTAGATGCTAGGTTGACCCAGGTCAACTCAAGCTCCTAATCTGGTCAAAGTACCCTTACTAAGGGTATGTGACCTCCAAAGTGCAGGGTAACCCTACATAACCCTACCTAGACCTTAGGGGAAGCCAATGGGTCACCAAGGACCCAATGGGGTCAACCCCGATGGTCAAATTGGCCCAGGTCAACCCTCATTTAGGTCAAGTCAAACCAAGCCCAAAAGGGCTAACCCAAGCCCAAGCCACTTCCTCATTAGGCTAACCCCATTTCCATGACCATCATAACTAAGTGGGCTGCATTTAGCTTGTGGGGTTGACCAGTCAACCATAGGTGACTAGGAGAGAGAAAGGAGCTCCCTCCATGTTAATGGAGGAGAGAGATGATGGGGAAGAGGAAGGGGAGAGTGGAAAACCGGCCAATGGAGGCTAACAACCACCTTTAATGGCTTCAATCAACTCCTCTAGGGAAGAGGAGTTGATTCCAGCCGTTTTCCGGCCACCAAGGGGTGGATTCAGCCACCCTCCACTCTACCCGAGCCACACCATAAATGGTGTTGATGGCCATTGAAGAACCAGCCACCCCCCTTCCCCAATTGCCATTTAAACACAATCAGTGGGCCAAGGGGAACATTTTCGAGCATTTACCTGGAGGAGACGGGCCATCCCACTGTACTGTTGCAGAAGCCGAGCGCCGCCGCCATCGTCAATGGCATCCCGCCGCTCTTCCCGCATCCAGGCCGCCAGGAAGGTCCTCCCCCTCTCCTTAACTCTCGGGAAGATCATAGGACTTCTTAGGTTTAAGATTCGGGCTCAATTGAGCCCGATCAAATCCAGCATTTTCATGGCTTCGGCATGAAAAATTTCTTGCTATAGCCACCGGAAAACGCCTCTCCGGCGGCAGAGCCATCGCCTGGCGATAGCCCCCACCTCAACGGAGGTGGTGGTGGCGGTGGCCGGCCGGGGAAGGGGCTGGATGGCCGGCGGCAGCCGCTTGAAGTCGGCCCAGGAAGAATGCATCCTGGCCGTCGGCTCAACGAAGGAGATGAACGGATCCCGTTCATCTGCGCCAAGATTCGTGCTCCATCAGAAATTAAACTATAGGAAATTATTTCTTGATTATTTTATTTCTGTCACACAAAATACACTAAATGGTTTTAATTTTTAAAAATACCTGGGGCCCTCTGGTGGAAAAACTGTCAACACAAACGTTGTAGCCCTCTGAGTCTATTTTATTTTAAAATTTGTTTGAACCCATTTGGGTGCATGGTTTGACCAGGGCACCCATTTTTGTGGGACATACACTTAGGGCTAGGCAGTCATTAAACTGGGTGCCCACACTTCATCCCTAGCCCAAATCAGTTGAAATTTTGGCAGGGAACCTAAACTAGCTATACCTAGGGCCTGCCCAAAACGCAAAATTTTTGGACACAATTTTCCTAAAGTTTTTGACTTTATTTAATAAAGATAGGGTAATTTAATTAAGTAGTCAAATTACCTCGAAACCCTCCCAAATTTTGTTGAGTGGTCCCTGGGCTCATGTTATGTATCTGTATAAAGTTTCACCTAATTTGGATGTGTTTTGAATAGGTATTGACCCAACCCTAACTTTACCTTAATTAGGGTATTTTGGTCAAAAAGTGCACATTTGATTTTGAGAGACCAAATAACCTCAACAGAGGCTGATATTTGTACCATTTACTTGGTATGGCACTTAGCATCTCCCCATGGAATGTGGGGTAGAGTGGAATTGATTTGCCCTAGGTTCCTAGGCCAAACCCTAAGGAGGGACCTTTTTGCCTTGAGAAGGGCATGAGTCCTAAACCCCTTGGATGAACATCAAATTTTGCAAGGAGGTTCCTAGGATATATAAAACCCTCTGTTAAAAATATTAACTAATTTTGAAAAGGGTAGGGTCCCCAAAACCCTAACCCTAGCTTAGGACCTAAAACTTGTAGTGTTAGTTTAGGCTAGCTAAACATCTTGAAATTTAATCAAATTTGGGTACTGAGGGTATAAGGATATTTTGAGCCTCTGGTAATTTATTTGGGAAGTTTTGATCAATATTTGTAGCACTTCATTTGTAACCAATAGGATTTCCCTAATTAATAATTTGGCTATTGTGATCTCACTGCCCATTGAAAGGGCATGAAACATTGGCAGAGGTAGTTTTAGACCTTACTGATCATGTATGATTTTTGATAGAATTTTTGGATACCTAGTTAGGGCATCTACTTCACAAGTGCATTACTTTGGATGCATACTAAATAATTCTTACAAGAGCTCAATACTTGTTGAAAAATTATGAAACTTGATACATAGTGTTCCTAGTTCAATATTATCATGTGGAAATTGTTGATGGTTAATTAGTATACTTTGTTCATTAACCCATAAACTTGAAATTTCATGAGAAAATCAAGTATAGCCTTATTTTTAAATTATAAATTATGAAACTTTTTCTAGGGTATTTTTAGGCCATCATAATCATCCCTGAATTTTCTCTGAAGTTTTGGAGGTATTATTGCTGTAAAATATTTTAAAATGATTTTTTATTAGATATCTTTGAAATTAAATTTAAGGGCCTAAACCTTGCTGAAAAATTTGAAGACTTAGGCTTTAGAGTTGATTATGCATTTTGTAATTAACATAAATTTATTGGAATATTATCTTGTCTGAAATTGCTACTTCATGTTCAATCTTGGGCTTTTTGGATACTAGAATAAATAAATTAATTATCGGACAAATTAGGAAAATTATGGATTTCTGGATTTATGCTACAAATGTCATTTTAGCCCTCTAATAATTTTAATAGGGGTACTGGATGAGTATTTCATGTACTTCCCTTTTTACGGGTCATGTAGCTTAAGTGGTCTGCATATAGCAAAACTGTAGGAAATCATTTTGGATATGAATTAGAGCACGTGTGATGGGTCTTGATGGTTTGCTGGAAGGATAAGTAGAATGGGTTGCATCTATGGAAGATGAGTGAGTAGAGTGTGGTTTTTGTCTTGGGTTTAGAGGCGTTCGGGTCCAACGAAAGATCGTCCTACCCAAGGAGAGTTGGAGTCAAATCACCCTAGGATTAGCATATCGGAATATGAGAAAGTAATGGGTAAGGGAATCAACCAATAACAAAATAAGTAACTTGCTAAAGGGAACGCTGGGCGTAATCCCAACACAGTTCCTAGTGCCCCTTGAGAGCCCTTCACAGGGAATACCGGGGGCAGTCCTGGGTTAACGTAAACTGTTTTAACAAGCTGAAAAGAGTAACTTAGTAATTAGGGTTGCACATTTCACAAACACTGTTGGCACCAGAAGTTAGCTGAGAGCTTCGGCTCGGATGGTTAAAAGACGGACTTTGGGTCCGGGGAGCTTCGGCTCGATTGTTTGTGACGGACGTGTTGGTCCGGGGAGCTTCGGCTCGGATTTTTGTTTACGCTAAATTTGCATATGCATAAAGGAAAGGAAATTAAGGTGGTGGGTCTTCGGTATTGGAGGGTCGATGCACCGACGCCAATACGTTGACTCGGCAAGTGTGGTTAGCACTTCGCCAATAGAAATCCGGTGCGCCAGCCGGCAAGAGTACGCAGGAGTCCGCTTCGTGCACCAAGCGTTGATGCGTACGATAGGTCTGACCGGTAGTGCTTTACTGGTTTAGAGGTGGGCGAGGCCCAACCCACCGCTTCCGTCTGCCACTACGGAGGTATCCTGGGAGGTTACGGCTCCAGAAAGGGGGAACTAAAGGTCTGTGTGCACATAGTCGGGTGTGTGTGTTGCACTTACATGATCCATCATACCCACTTGCATGCCATAGCATAATCGATTCTTTTAACCCTGACACCTAAAGTATAAGTGGAATGGGACGCTTATACTTTAGGACCTGCAAAACGACCCCTTGGTCTATACGCTTGTGTCGGCAAGTTTATAAATTAAGGTTAATTTTGATATATATATATTTACTGTTGTTTGATAACCGACACCCCAACGTATAAATTGGTATGGGACTTTTTATACGATGGGAGCCTTGCAGAAGACCCCTTGACTTATGTATTTTCACATAAGTAAAGGTTACTTTTCATTTTTCAGCTTATTGTCTTTACATGCTATAGAATTTGCTAGTATAGGACCGCTGCCATCTGCATTTGATTTTCTCCACCTTCAAGTCCTCCCCTTTCTTCCGCTCCGCTCGGTGCCTAGGAGCCGTGGGGGAAGGGGCGGGGGATGATAGGACTTAGTCTTTTAGACTAACGGTTTTCGAACCGCATCATTTAGTGGATCGTGGAGACCAGCATGGAGGAGCAGCCCCAGAGACTGGTGCGCTTGGAGGTGGGGCAGTCTAGCTCTGGAGTTCATACAGCCGGGACCGTGAGTCTCGACCTTGAGTAGTTTTTCTGCTTACGCTTAAGTGATTTTGTAGTGAGGATATGATGTACCGGGCATAAGCCCGTATTTTTGCTACTCTGATGTTTTATTCTGTGCACACTCCCTTCGTGGAGTTATATTTATTATGACATGTGATTCTCTGTGGACTGCAATTTGCATTTACATTATTGTGCTACTTTTCTGTGATCGAAAGCGGCCGGCAGAATCGGCGCTTTGTGGTGATGACCCTTCAGGGCGTGAAGGAGTCACCGCAAAATGGCGGTTCTGGGCCTAAGACCACGGTGTCGATAAAAAAAAGGGGGGGTCTTACATCATTAATCATCATGGAATTTCAGTGGATCTCGAAAAGATTGCTGCAGTCATGGAGTGGAGAAGACCAGAGACACCCAAGGATATTCGGAGCTTCTTGGGCTTGGCCGGCTATTATCGCATATTTGTAGAAGGTTTTGCTACGTTGGCTGCACCTTTGACTCGCTTAACCTAGAATATTGTGGCGTTTGAGTGGAATGAAAAGTGTGAGGCCTCATTCCTTGAACTCAAGAACAGGTTATGTACCGCTCCTGTGTTGATCTTGCCGACAGAAGGGATAGATAATGACGTTTTTTATGGATGCGTCGCATGTTGGACTTGGATGTGTTTTAATGCAAGACAAAAAGGTGATTGCGTATGGGTCTCGACAGTTGAAAAGTCATGAAAAGAACTACCCAACTCATGATTTGGAGTTCGCAGCGGTGATATTTGCATTGAAGTTGTGGAGACACTTACTTTACGGTGCGTAGTGTAAAATCTTTACGGATCATAAAAGTTTAAAGTATGTCTTCACGCAAAAGGAACTTAATCTGCGCCAACGGCGATGACTTGAATATGTAGCTGATTATGATGTGGAAATTCAGTATCATCCGGGGAAAGCTAATGTTGTGGCCGACGCGTTGAGTCGGAAGACAGGGAAATTATTTAATCTTTCAGCCGACCGTCTAGTGGAGGATTTTCTATTGATGGATATTTCCATGGGAAGCTATGACCCGCAAAGTCATTCGACAGTAGGATAACCTTCATGGCTGGTGCTTGCAAGACAACATCAAAAGGATGATCCTGATCTTTTACATTTCTTTCTTCGAACTGAAAAGGGTGAATTACCGGATTTTTCTATTGATAATGGGGGCACGTTAAAGTATCGTGGTCGATTTTGTATTCTCGCAGTTGGAGACATTCGCGAGATGGTGTGTCGGGAAGCACATGGCTCAAGTATGGCCTACCATCCAGGCTCAACAAAAATGTACCGTGATTTGAAACAAATTGTCTGGTGGTATGGAATGAAAAGAGATATCGCGCAATATGTATCTGAATGTCATACCTGCAAGCGGGTGAAAGCTGATCATGGGAGGCCTGGTGGCAAGTTGATGCCATTGGACATTCCAACATGGAAGTGGGAAAGCATCTCAATGGATTTTATTACAGGCCTACCAAGATCTCCACGACGACATGACTCTGTATGGGTAATCGTGGATAGGTTGACCAAGTGTGCTCACTTCATACCATTTAAAGTCAACTACCCGATGAAGACAATAGCGGAGTTATATTTGAACGAGATCATCCGACTGCATGGTGTGCCAATCAATATCATTTCAGACCGGGATTCCTGATTTACTTCTCATTTCTGGAAGAGTCTATAATAGGGTTTGGGGACGGATTTGCAGTATTCCACTGCTTACCACCCTCAGACGAATGGCCAAACGGAACGAGTAAATCAAATCGTGGAAGATATGATTTGCTGCTATATTCTTGAGTATGGCGGAGCATGGGATGAACGTTTGCGGCTTATGGAATTCGCATATAATAATAGCTATCAAGAAAGCTTGAAAATGGCTCCGTTCGAAGCTTTATATGGGCGTCGATGTCGGACTCCCCTATTTTGGGTTGAGGTTGGCGAGCGGCCTTTGTTGGGCCCAGAGGTGCTCGAGGACATGGAAGTTGTCGTACGACGTATTCGGGAGAAGCTCCGGATCGCCCAAGAGCACTATGAAAAGTACGCCAACCGACGAAGGTCGGAGTTAGAGTTTGCAGTGGGGGATTACGTCTTCTTGAGAGTCTCCCCAATGGTTGGAATTAAAAGGTTTGGAAAGGAGCGCAAATTAGACCCAAGATTTTTGGGTCCCTTCAAGATTCTTGCGCGAGTTGGTGCATCCGCTTACAAAGTAGAATTACCCGTGAACGTTCCTGGTGTTCACGACATGTTTCATGTCAGCCAACTTCGCAAGTGTGTGAGACATGACAAGCAAGTGTTGGACGTGGTGCCGCAATTGGCGCCAAACCTTTCTTATGTGGAGATGCCCATCCGGATATTGGACTCCCAAGATCGCGTGTTGCGAAAAAAGAAGATTCTAATGGTCAAGGTGCTATGGACAAATCAAAATGTGGAAAGCGCGACGTGGGAGCTCGAGTCAACGATGAGGGCGGCTCACCCTCATTTATTCCCGTAAACATGCGGGTATGTAAATTCGTGTTTCTGTTTGGTTACTTCTTTTGTGTTATATCAAAATGATTGAAAAGTTTCGAGGCGAAACTTTTTGTTAGGGGGAGTGACTGTAACGCCCCGTATTTTTTCGTTGAATGAGTGCATATGCTTGATGGGCGTTACGTTGGTTTTGACCGTTGTTCGAGCATGGTTTCCCGCGGGTTTTCGAGTGGCTGTTTTGGTAGCCGAGTTGCACGATTCCCCAGCAAGCCGGAGTCCAATTTGGGGACTCGGTGAGGCCTCTTTGGGAATGCTTGCACTTTTTCGCGCCCGGGTAATGTTGCTCAAAACGGGTTACGTGTACAGCAAAGAACAAAAAGGGTAAAAAGTTCTTAAGGCAAAAATGGTCTAGGAAGACACAGAAACACTTTTCAAAACAGGGAAAAATGGTCATTTTTGTGCGTGACACGCCCCCCGACACGGGCGTGTCGGGGCGTGACCCAGGGCGTGACCTGGGCATGACCTCCTTGACTCGACGAATTTCTTGCGTCGAGTTGAGCTCGACGAATGGGGTACACGCCCCGTGATACGGGCGTGTCACGGGCCGTGTCCCGCTGTGTCGAGTGTCGAGTGTCGAGTGTCGAGTTTCGAGTGTCGAGTGTCGAGAGAGGGGACACGGCCTGTGACACGGGCGTGTCACATGGCGTGTCAAGCTTTGTCGAGTGTCGACACTTTTGGTCGACGAGGTGTCGAGACACGGGCTACACGCCCTAGGTCACGGGCGTGACCGACCCATCACGGGCGTGTACCCGGCCATGTACCGTGTGGATAAACTTGGATTTTCTGACTTTCTGCGCCGCTTAAGGTACACGCCCTGTGACACGGGCGTGACACAGGGTGTGACAGGGCCAAAAATCGACTTTTTCCAGTTTTTTTGTGCCGTTCATTTCCCTGATTCTGAATCTAACGGTCCAGCTCTGTTCTGGAGGAAATAAGGCCGAAACAGAGATTTCTCCTCCTCATTTCACCTTCTTCTTCATCTTCTTCCTCATTCCAAAAGAATATCAAGGGAGCAAAGCTAAGACAAGGGAAGGAAAGAGAGGAGCAGCAGTCGCGGTGTCATCTCGGTTCAGGCAAGCGGTGTTCTTCACCCTTGCCAATCTTGTTTTCTTGTTCTTTGATTGTGTAAGTTTAGCTAATTTTCCTCTTTCAATTTTATTAGCCTTGTTCTTCTTGTTTTTGTTTAGTCATTAATCCTCTTGATTCTCATGTCTCACATGCTTACCGCCTTGTTATCAAATTGCCCTATGCTCAATTATTTCTTATGCGAAATTGATTCATGTAGCTTTTATTGTTCATGTCATGATCATGTTAAAATCACTTATTGGTTAAGTTAGCATTATCCTTTGAGGAGTAAGTAGAAATGATGTTAGCATACTCATGTTAGCATACACATGGGCAATTTGTCGTCATGTGTGAGGATGAAGGAAGGGAACGTGTGTACTTGAGTTATGGTGAGATTTGCTTATGGTGTTGAGTTTGGGTTCGTTTATGGTACATTTTGCGAGATGAATTGTGAACCATGGCAGGAGCGTTTGTGTGAGGATTCGGTAAGGGGTGGTGTGGTTTAAGCCTTTGTGGCGACCGGGTTTGGATTTGTGGTGTAGAGCACCATTTTGGCCCCGATTTTAGCTGGCTTTTATTGGTGCGTTCCACTTTAGGGCTGCCACCAAAAGACCCTTGCGGAATCGCATTTAACCGCTGCTTATGTTTCCTTCGTATAGTTGTTTCTTGTACTAAGGATGATGGAATGGGCATGTGTTTTGCCTTTTTGCTCCTGCGGGTTGAGCAGGGCTTGAGGAGAATGGCACGCACTTGGTGCGTTTTACACTTGTTTTCCACTTGTTTTGTTTACTCAGTTTACTTACATGAAACATTGCTACGGGGTCGGTAAGCCCCTTCGTTATATTTTCTGAACTTCATACTCTGTTGTATAGCTTTGATGATTGCTGAGGTGTTCTTTCTTGAATGCCTCAGGTGCAGGTTGTAGCCGGTTGAGCGGCTAGTGCTTGGGTCGAGTTTCTTTGGAGCTAGCCGGGCTTACGAGCGAGGTAGTTCTTTCCTCTGTTGTACAGACATACTTGCACCCCAATGGGTTCGTGTCAGCTTGTTGGCGCCCATTGGTGGTTTTATTTACTTGTGATATATATATGAATGCTAGACTGTTAATGTGACTCATTTGGCTAAGATGATGTCTACTTGCTCTTGGGAAGGATTTATGGTAGGTTGCATTAGGTATTTTTAAGATAAACAAAACCTATGCTAGGATAACATGCATAACATGTTTTGGTCACCGAACAAGTATTTTCGAAAGAACGTAAACAAAGATGATTTCTTATCTTATTATAATGATAGACTGCATATAGGAGATCGTCATAAGTAAACAAAGTATTTCCGCCACGTACAATCACGCATTTTGATGCCTAAGGCCGAGGGATACGGCCTTTAAACTAAACGGTTTTCTTGCATTGAACTGATGGATTTCAACTCATAAAGTGAGCGTCAAGGGTTTGCCTGAGCGTGTGAAGTTATCCACTGCACGACGTGGCATCATAACCCGTAGTTCCTCTTGCTCTGATACGATGTACTCGTTGAGGAAATGCGGGTTGTGACAAATGGTGCAGACTGAGACATGGAATCCACAGGGGTTGATTGCTTGGGCTTGCTGTGGGCTGTCTTCGAGCGTGAGCACCTTGGCGAAGATGTGTCCCATCCAAATGAGAGGATTGGGTGCTATTTATAGGACTGAGTAGGTAACGGCTCGCGGTGACATTACCCCTGGTGAGACGGTAACTTGAGCGAGAATAGGAAGGAGTCCGCCGAGTCCGCAACAGGCCGAGCGGACTGAGTCCGGCTTCTAGAATTGGTCCTGCCTAATGGCGAACTGGGAGATGGAGTCCGCGCCTACTAAGCTGATCGAGCTCACGTCAAGAATATGCGAGTTGAAGGACTTCCTGCCCGCTGCTGGGAAGGGTGAGTTGGAAGCTATACGGTATACTGTGAAGAGTATCCACGGAGTCCGCCACTGCTGAACTGAACGAGAGTTAAGAAATGCGAGCTGATAAGTGCCCGCTGAGTCCGCACGAGGCTATGCGGTCTGGGACTGCCTTGAGGAGGTTCTACTGCCTAGAGGACTGTGAGGATAATCTGTGGAGTCCGCCACTACTGATTGAGCCCGCGCCAAGCTGCGGGCTGAGGGAGGCTGACCCTAATGCTGGAGAGTAGCGTGCACTCGAGTCTGAGGAATGGCGGCTGCATAGCGAGTCCGCCGAGTCTGCGCCTGTTGACAAGCGGAGTACGCCGATGCTGGAACGAAGAGGCCTGCTGCTGAGGAACTGTTGTTCATCAACGTAGGTGGATTGGAATGTTTGACTGCACTTCGAGTCCGCCCAGCTCGCGAGGAACTGGATTCTGCTGATCTTTGCGGGTAGCCAACTGGAGCGTCCGCGCTTCTTAGGCAGACTGAAGAAACTAGCTGCCTTTGGTACTGGAGTTCGCCATTGTTGAATGGAGCTAGCCGCACCTGCTGGATGATAAGGGATACGCAACCTGCCGGACGGACGAGGCAGGCCATGCGTGTTGGTGAGGCGGAGACTCGTGTAGCTGGCTGGCACCCTGGGAGAAGGTCGCCACTCTGTTTGGTGGTTTGAGCGTATAGATATCCGAGTTCGTAAATATTGGATATCATCTGTCAGAAGCAAGCTAAGTAGCGGTTTGTTGTCGGCCTGGGCTCGTAGATATCCTAGTCCGGCAAAGTGTGTACCTGTTGAGACAAGATGTGGTTAAGCTAACAAGGCGCGCATTCTGCACGGGCGGACTGAAGAAGCAGTCCGTAGCCCCTACCGACCAAAGGAACGAGGAGCTCAGCCTGGGAGGTCAAACTACGGAGACCTCCCAAGCCGTGCGACCTGAGCGAAAAGAAAATCCTATCCACCCACGCTAAGGCATTGCGACCTCCAGGAAGAACCTGGAGTAGGCCGCGACTGGCGAGCTAGCTGCCTTGGGAAGGATCACTGATTTTGTGGTTAACAGGAACGATGCGATGGCGGTGCCGATGGAGCATTACCGGCGAGCGCGATAAATGGGCTGGGTCGGGCAACATCCTCACCCTCATGAACGGCCACCTAGAACTTGGGATTTTTTTTTCTTTTTTCTTTATTTTACCTCGCCGTAGTCGACTATTTATAATAAATGATTATTGTATTGTAATAAGAGATTTTGAATCTCGCCCTTAATTTTTATCCTTTGCTATCTTGTTTGTTTTTATTCTGCGATATGTCGAGTTTAGCATGCAGGTTCTGACAATGTCACGACATTCTCCGCTGCACTGTGCGACATAGGGCTAATGCAGGGATCCGCTTAGTCTCAAAAATAGCATCTTAGGTTGATACTCGCCGGAACGAATATATACCCCCCCCCCCTGTTGCCTTCGCCTATAAATAGAGGGGTAGGTAGAACGTAAGTACGCCATTGGGATTTTCCAACCCTAGCTCGCGAGTATCTTTTTTTGCTCGCACATTTCTATATTTCTTCTCTCATCGTCTTATTTCCACTTCAACTTTGGCTTGCAAAAATGGTTGGGGATGACGCTAGTTGATGCTAAAGATCACGGCAGTGAACCGGTCGCACAAGTAATATAAAATGGTGGTTTTACCAAGTATCGACCTCACAAGGAACACAGTAAGGTGGAGTTAATTTCGAGGAGGACTTGAGATTGAAGTCCTCAGGTCGGAGCTAACTAAGGGGGGTTTTGATATTGCGGAAATAGAAAATAAAAGGCTAACAACTACTCCTATGCAACGCCGCTATGCGATGCTTCGCCAGGCGGGATGTAAGACTAGTCGGGCCGCTATGCACCGAATCACGAGGCGGATGGACGAGAAGGCTAGCGGATGAGGTGGTTAGAATGGCGGAATGAGGGTCGTATGCACCTCTTCGCAACGCACGCCACTAGCAATTGCTAGTGCGGCAAGGGTGAATGGTGGTGGATGGATTGATAGGCGCACCTCAAGTAAATAACGAAAACATACAATCACATAGACATAATTGTATAAAAAACGTTTGACAAATAAGCATACATCATCTATAAATAAGGTTTACAACAACACATAAACAACAATAAAGGAAGAACAAGTCAAGAGATCGACCGAATCCGAAGTCTTGCTGAGGATTCACGGTTGGAGTCGTCGGGTTGTCAATCCGCGTCCAAGCTCGATCCTCAACTGCGTCCAGGATAGAGAAGGGATGTCACCACCTTCCAATGGCCCGTCTTCTTCATCTCACGACAGCGGACGAAAGTTGAAAGATTCCCTTTGCTTGATGGCTATGGCGTTGAAACTTGAAATGAATCCAAGAGATGATGGAGGAGGCCGAGAGGAAGCTCCGGCTTGGATTTGGCCGTGAAAACTTGCCCGGAGCACCTCCCTAGGGTGGAAGATGAAGGGGAACGGTGGAGAAGGCGGAAAATGGCGGAGGAAAACGAGCGATCTCCGGTTCTCCTTGATTAGGGCGAGACCTGCACTATTTATACAAAAACAGAAATGAACAATGCGCACGATCACAGGCGCACGACCAGTGGTCGTGCACACTATGTCTTGTGCTCGTGCGCACTGGCATGGAAAATCAGGAAGAAGAACTGGGATAATGCGCACGAGTAGTGGCGCACGACCAGTGATCGTGCGCATTAAGTCCAATGATCGTGCGATTACCCAGACAGGACTCCAAAAATGAGGAATTAATGCGCACGATCAGTGGCGCACGACCGGTGGTCGTGCGCAGTATTTCCAGTGGTCGTGCGCTTACCCCAGGCTGATTCTTTAAAACGAAGAGTAGTGCGCACGATCGGGGGCGCACGACCAGCGGTCGTGCGCATTAGATCCCATGATCGTGCGCAGTATTCCTGTTTCACCACCATCCCGGAACACGCGCACGACCCCTGTACCGAAAGGAAAAACCAATCACTAATCTGTGCAAACATTCCAGACAATCACAAAAGGGAGTACAAATTATAAAAATAACAAAATACACAACCACGGGCATAAATATGCACTTCCTCTGGAAATAAAGATTAGATGAAATAGGAACGATAAAGAACTAAAAGTGAAGTGCAACCTCTTGAAAAGTAGCCCAGATGAGTCCGAAAATAGGTATATAAAGTGGACTCATCACACCCCCAGACTTAACTGTTTGCGCGTCCCGAGCAAACAGAATCTAAGCAGATAGGGAAAAATACTAGTTAACAAAGAAATTGCGATACGAAGTACCATGCGAAGTCGCATGCTCGCGCGCGTAAAAATATAATAGAAGAAATTTCTAAGTATACAAAATAGTTTATACTTTTCACAATGCGTATCAACATTTTATTATTACTCAAAAAATAGAATCACGGTAATCATCCGGTCATGCGTAGGGAGAAAGTAGACCAATCGCTAGGCGAGCTTTGCCAAAGATCAGGGCTCAGGATAACCTCCAAAGGAATCCACCAATGTCAGTGACCATATGCTTGCCTTTTCGCATTCTCTCCACGGTACTGGTTTGGTTCACACACAAATCAGTAGGACTTTAGGTGAAGAGATGGGGCTTGGGTTTCGGTGAGGTAAACAAGGATAAACAAGAAGGCTATGCACCTAACCCAAAGGAGCTAGTATGAAGGGAATCCCTCAGCTAACCAAAATATATGCGGGTACACCACACCCCCAAACTAAACTTTTAACATATGGGTGTGTGGACCGCCTACTCCAAAAATAATCACATTTCCCAAAAAGATTTTCAATTATACTTTTTCTTTTCACTTCTTTTTTTTTCTTTACAAATATTGTTCTCTTTTTTTGTTTTCTTTTTTTCAAATCATCTTTTTATTTTTGCAATTTCAGCAAATATAACATTGGATCACATCCACATAATCACAAGTAAAATCACCACATCACACCCCAACATTAAAATGTAAACACTAAAGCTCAACTTGGGTGTGCGACTAGGATTGGCTATGAGGCTTTAGTGAAATCATGGTGGAGCTGAATCAAAAGAATGGGTAGGCACAACTGGGCTAGCGAGGACAAGACGTTAGGAACGGCACAAAGCTCAACCGGGCCAAAATGATGGCCTACATCACACTCATGCGAGTGAACTAACCTATACCCATGCTTCAAGAATAGCTTGGGGCAAGTTCTTAGCCAACGAGAAAGACTATCCATCCTCCCGACTCGAGCAATACAAAACTAACGACCGTCTACACACATCCCTAAGCTACCGTCGGATTAACACCGGATTCACCAACTTTTGAGTAGAATAAAAAGTATTTACGCAATTAGAAAAATATAAAACTAAAAGCATACTGAAAAATTAAATCTACTCCAATTTCTACACGAGACGAGAGCAGTTGACTAGGATCACAACAAGGCCAATATTTTACTCCGTCTCACAATCCTATGTCAACACCATAATTTTCCCAAATCTAACGAAGAAATGAGTTTAACTCGCAGCACGCAAAAAGCTAAGCACGCGCCCATGTGGGTGCAGTGGTGTGTGATACAGTGAACTAAGCAAAATAAAACAATAAAGGCTTCTAGTATGCACATGAAATGTGCACGTGCAATAGGTAACAGATCTCTCCCCCAGACTTAAACTAAGCAAAACAACATATAATAGAGAAATTAAAATCATAAAAAGCTAAGGGAAGAGGTTACCCAATGCTCAGCTTGTGAGCATACCAGAAGACGCGTGGAAACCTGAAGGAGGCCCGCCATACGAAGAATCAGAACCCTGCCAATGCAATTTTCCAAGAATACCTGCAGGGGTGAGCTCCGCAAAAACAAAACAAAATATACAAAAAGAAATGCTAAAACTAAAGATAGACAAGAAAAATAAAATGCAGAAAATGAAAGATAAGTACTGGGGTCATTGTCATCCCAGCACGACTTATTAAATTCTAAACAGTTCTAGCTAATGGGCCTATGAAATAAAAAGTGCACAGGTAACTGTTCCAATATCCATTTCGGTAACGGGTACCGATACGGTGATAGAGCAGTTACCCCTCTACCTAAATAATAATACCTGCCCAACACAGGTAGAGGAAATAGGAAGTAGGATGAGGAGGAGGCCTGGTCCTCACTCATCTCACCACAAAACAAATCCTTGCCTAGCAAGGTATCGTCTATCACAGGTGTGCAGGATGTGATGGCAACGGCAAGAATACCAAGCTCATCATCATCCCAGCATACCCGTGGAGACTCAGCCTGCACAGGCTCAGATAGAGAAGGGGGATCAAGAAATAAAGGAGACGAAGAACTAAAATAATCAGAAAATGGGAGAGTGATCCCGGTGTCACTCTCAGCAGGATCCAAGAATAGATCATCGTCGGTATCATACAAGTCATACCGAGGGGAATCCAAGAACTCGAGGTCCGCGGTGGTAAGAGGAATGACCTCATCCAATAAGGAGGTGCAAACCTCCGCATCAGAAAGGGGATATTCCTTATCCCACCGGGGTGCGTAAAAGTGTTCCGAAGATCCACCTTCTCCGTCGGAGATAGAGGAATCATCATCCCACTTCGGCACAACCTCGGGCACGGAATCATCAACAAATACAACATCATCAACCGACTCACAAGAAGGAGGAATAGCACAATCCAGCAAAAAATGCGGAGGGGCAAGGCTGCTCTCAAAATCAAGCACTGAATGAGCAGGTCCCATCGCAAAATCATTTGTTGATGCCACCCCGTCGACGACAGGAACAATCTCATCGTCCCATACAGGAGCGTCCATGAGTTCCTGCTCCTCTTTTTGTTGGCTAACACCAGAGTGATCATCATCACTCAAGGAAAGCTCGTAAAAATGGATCGAGGGACCCATGAAAGAGCTGTATGCGGCTAGAGATTCTTCGGTAATCTCAACGGGTAGAGAACGAGCATAGTGCGTTATGTCAGTGTATGGGCCAGACAACACCCTGGTAGGCCTGTCCACAACAGTCTTCCGCGAACGGGAGGTTGTTGTGCACACGCCCTCAGAGGGAGAAGGCTTGCACAAATGAGGGCAATCCTTCAACATGTGGCCCACACCTTAACATAACAAACACCGAATGCAATGCTCGGCATTCATAATAGCAATGTCATCGATGGATCGGCACAAAGTGTCAAGGATACGGCACTCAGCATCAGGATCCATCACGAACAAAAATAATTGCTGAAAAAGTGCTACACATCTAAAATAAAAAAAATAGCACGGATCTGCTATCTAAATCAAAAATCAGAAACGGGGAAAAAATAAGCAAAATAAAAATTCTAATAACAAAAGCAAATAAAAAAAATGATATGCACAAATGGAAAAAGGGCTTCAATCTATTATCTCCCTTTCCAAAAACTCACACGACTGTGTTCCCCGGCAACGACGCCAAAAACTTGATGCTAAAGATCACGGCAGTGAACCGGTCGCACAAGTAATATAAAATGGGGGTTTTCCCAAGTATCGATCTCACAAGGAACACAGTAAGGTGGAGTTAATTTCGAGGAGGACTTGAGATTGAAGTCCTCAGGTCGGAGCTAACTAAGGGGGGGTTTTGATATTGCAGAAACAGAAAATAAAAGACTAACAACTACTCTTATGCAACGCCGCTATGCGATGCTTCGCCAGGCGGGATGGAAGACTAGTCGGGCCGCTATGCACCGAATCACTAGGCGGATAGACGAGAAGGCTAGCGGATGAGGTGGTTAGAACGGCGGAATGAGGGTCGTATGCACCTCTTCGCAACGCACGCCACTAGCAATTGCTAGTGCGGCAAGGGTGAATGGTGGTGGATGGATTAATATTCGCACCTCAAGTAAATAACGAAAACATACAATCACATAGACATAATTGTATAAAAACGTTTGACAAATAAGCATACATCATCTATAAATAAGGTTTACAACAACACATAAACAACAATAAAGGAAGAAGAAGTCAAGAGATCGACCGAATCCGAAGTCTTGCTGAGGATTCACGGTTGGAGTCGTCGCGTTGTCAATCTGCGTCCATGCTCGGTCCTCAACTGCGTCCGGGATAGAGAAGGGCTGTCACCACCTTCCAATGGCCCGTCTTCTTCGTCTCACGATAGCGGACAAAAGTTGAAAGCTTCCCTTTGCTTGATGGATATGGCGTTGAAACTTGAAATGAATCCAAGAGATGATGGAGGAGGCCGAGAGGAAGCTCCGGCTTGGATTTGGCGGTGAAAGCTTGCTCGGAGCACCTCCCTAGGGTGGAAGATGAAGGGGAATGGTGGAGAAGGCGGAAAACGGCGAAGGAAAACGAGCAATCTCCGGTTCTCCTTGATTAGGGCGAGACCTGCACTATTTATACAAAAGCAGAAATGAACAATGCGCACGATCACAGGCGCACGACCAGTGGTCGTGCGCACTATGTCCTGTGCTCGTGCGCACTAGCATGGAAAATCAGGAAGAAGAACTGGGATAATGCGCACGAGTAGTGGCGCACGACCAGTGATCATGCGCACTAAGTCCAATAATCGTGCGATTACCCAGACAGGACTCCAAAAATGAGGAATCAATGCGCACGATCAGTGGCACACGACCGGTGGTCGTGCGCAGTATGTCCAGTGGTCGTGCGCTTACCCCAGGATGATTCTGGAAAACGAAGAGAAGTGCGCACGATCGGGGGCGCACGACCAGTGGTCGTGCGCATTAGATCCCATGATCGTGCGCAGTATTCCTGTTTCACCACCATCCCGGAACACGCACACGACCCCTGTACCGAAAGGAAAAACCAATCATTAATCTGTGCAAACATTCCAGACAATCAAAAAAGGGAGTTCAAATTATAAAAATAACAAAATACACAATCACGGGCATAAATGTGCACTTCCTATGAAAATAAAGATTAGATGAAATAGGAACAATAAAGAACTAAAAGTGAAGTGCAACCTCGTGAAAACTAGCTCAGATGAGTCCGAAAATAGGTATATAAAGTGGACTCATCACTAGTGCTCACCGACAGGAATACGCCTCTAACTTTGCCGACGCGGACTTCAAGAAATCCATAACCACAGAGCGAGACTTGGAGACGTTCAGGGAGTGGCTTCTGCCCGATGGCTACTCAGCTAGGCTACCTACTTGCAGCGAGCGACTTAACACCCACATCGAGGGTGCAATGGTTTTGTCGCTCCGCCACGTCGACATCGGCCTGCGACGCTTTTGCTAGAATATCGCGATATCA
The DNA here is from genome assembly GCA_039583875.1 of Platanthera guangdongensis. Classification (NCBI taxonomy): domain Eukaryota; kingdom Viridiplantae; phylum Streptophyta; class Magnoliopsida; order Asparagales; family Orchidaceae; genus Platanthera; species Platanthera guangdongensis. Next base: position 42,230,882 of record CM077148.1, on the reverse strand, counting down.
TGCTTTATTTTGGGATCGTCCCCGGGCAAATCAACCCCAATGGAGTGGATATCATAATGGGGTTCCTCTGCTACATGCGGGAAGAGTGGGTCGCCTTCGACCACTCAGTTTTCCGCAAGATATTCGTCTTTGCCACGACCGCTAAGGCGGTCGTTTACTTCAGCAGCCATGTCTGCACCTTGGTGGGGACGGCGAATAAAGTCAACCGGTTGAGCGAGCAGCTGCTCGTCATCCTTGGCAACCTCGCGGGTGTTCTGGGGAGGCCGCATCAACCCACCGATGTCTCCTTCCTCCGGCCGATCTTGGAAGGCATCCGTGAGCAGCTCTTCGAGACCTTCCGAGGTCGCCGACTCGATGTTATCTACTAGCAGCTCAATGTCAGCACGCTCCTAGAGATCCACCCCAACGAGGGTGAGATTTGAGCAGAGAATTACGTCTACTTGCATGCTCGCCTCCATTTATTGTATCTCGATACTGATATGTTTGCACGATGTTTGTAGTGGCTTGCGAGCTTCTATAGAAGTCGCTTCCTCCGGCGAAGGAAGTCGGCACCTTCTTCCCGGAGTCCAACCCCCCGCCCGACGTTGGCAAGAATAAGAAACTCGCTAAAGGGAAGGCGAAGTTCAATTCACAGGGCCTTGCGCCTAAGAGGGAGAAGGTTTCGTCACCTCAACCTGGCGATCAAGAGATGTCGGTGGACGCTCGACCCCCCCCCCCCCCCCCACTTCCACCCAAACATCAACCTTGGGCGAGGGGTGGTGGATACTTATGGCCGTCCTCTTATGACTTGGTCGGAAGATGACCATTTGGTGATGCTGAGCACCAACATCCCCTCCTGTTCGGTAGACTGGGAGGACAAGGGGGAGTCCTTTGCCGTCCTTCATGCTCTATACGGCGGGCTGAGGCCAAGTCCATGCTGGAGCACAGCCCGGAGGAAGTCGCTCAGCAGACCGCATGCTTACTCGCCGGGATGTCGAGCTAGGGCATTAATCATCATGGAAGCTGCTGGAGACGACCGAGGCCATGAATGTCGTCACCAAGAAGGCCATCGATCTCTACATGCAGTCGGTCCGCTAGAGAGACTATGAGGTAAGTCGCTTCTCGCGTGCTATGTTGATGGCATTGGACTTGGATTTATTTTGTCGACTGTCTGTTCTTTATCATAGGTTGCCGAGATTGAGGCCGCTAAGAAGCTCGCCTGACGGTGCTCGAGGGCCACACAAGTTCTTCCGCTCCTTTACCAAATGCGCCACGGTTGGAGGACGACCCTCATTGGGCGGTCAAGATGTCCCGTATCCTCTGGAAAGAGAGGTCGTCGATTCACCGCGTGATAGTGCGAGCGGCGAGGAACATCATGCTCATGCAGCTGAGGATCAGCGACCAACGCATTGTGGGGGAGAAGAAGCTCACCGTCGACGAGCTCATCCCTGAACTGCTCGCCGAGGAATCGACCTCTCCCGATCGCCTCCCTTCTTCGACATCGGGCTCCAGTAGCAGCGGCAGCCGCAGCGGTGAAAGCATTGATAGGGAGGAGAGAGATGAAGGCGGTGAGGAAGAGGATATGGACATTGTAGATGACGAATATCGGCCCGACACTGGCAACGATGAGTCCTAGTTGCTCGCCGATTTTTGTCTTGCTCGCAGTTAACGTATTGACAGATTTTTGTAACTTGTAAATTTTGATATACATATTTATACAAGTTTAAGTTACCGCACTTTGTTATTCTATGCTTGCATGTTTGTTAGTTGATGATGCTTGCTAGGTTCATAGGCTCGGGGAGGATGAGTGTTTGTGACGCTTTACCCGCGCGTTGACATCGGTCATAGTCGCGCAATTATTACTCATTCGGCCATAGTCGCGCCTGCAATTTACATCATGATACTCGCCTGTGTCCGCGCATATACTCGCCATAGCCTACTCACATGCTTGCCAAGATGTACTTGCATACTCGCCAAGACAAACTCGCACCTGCATAATTGTTTATCTCTCCGGAACTGAACACAAATGGTTTGGAGACCAGAGTCGATACCCATCTAGAGTCGAGCTCGACTGGTGGTGGGAAGAGGTCAACACCCAGCGGGAGCCAAGCTCAACTAAGGATGGGAATCAGTTGACACCCAGCAGGAGCCAAGCTCAGGTGGGGGTGGGAATCAGTCGACACCCAGCAGTAGCCAAGCTCACCTGGGGGTGGGAATCTGTCAACACCAAGCAGGTGCCAAGCTTAACTAGTGGTGGGAATCAGTCGACTCGGGGATGCAACTAGTCGGTCTGTAGGAGAGGAGCTCATACAGAGTTCACGGACTACGACATCACATCAATGAGGATCTTGGTTTCACTTGAGGAGGTCGATGAACAATATGTAGGAGAGGAGCTCGTGTAGGGACTTGGACTTACGATGACACTGCCACTTGAGGACTTTAAACATTGTTAGAATCGACTGCTCTCATGAGCCTTGCTCAACTAGAGTGGTTTAAACCGACTCAGGGAGGCAAGTAGTCGGTTTGAAGGAGAGGAGCTCGTACAAAGTTCACATACTACGACATCACTCCAACGAGGAACTTAGTCTCACTCAAGGAGGTCGTTGGCCAATATGCAGGAGAGCAGCTCGTGCATGGACTTAGACTTACGATGACACTGCCACTCGAGGACTTTAAACATTGTTGTAGTCAACAGCTCTCAGGAGCCTTGCTCAAATAGAGTGGTGTAAGTTGATAGGGGGAGGCAAGTTGTCGGTTTGTAGGAGAGGAGCTCATACAGAGTTCACGGACTACTGTATCACTCCAACGAGGAACTTGGTCTCACTCGAGGAGGTCATTGGACAATATACATGAGAGAAGCTCGTGCAGGGACTTGGACTTATGATGACACTGCCACTCGAGGACTTTAAACATTGTTGGAGCCGACAGCTCTCAGCAGCCTTGCGCAACTAGAGTGGTGTAAGTCGTCTCGGGGATACAACTAGTTGGTATGCAAGAGAGGAGCTCGTAGAGAGTTCACGGACTACTACATCACATCAATGAGGATCTTGGTTTCACAAGAGGAGGTCGTTGACCAATATGTAGGACAGGAGCTCGTGCAAGGACTTGGACTTACGATGACACTGCCACTCGAGGACTTTAAACATTGTTGGAGTCAATAACTCTCAGGAGCCATGAGCAACTAAAGTGGTGTAAGTCGACTCGGGGAGGCAAGTAGTCGGTCTGCTGGAGAGGAGCTCATATAGAGTTCACGGACTATGACATCACTCCAACGAGTAATTTGGTTTCACTCGAGGAGGTTGTTGGCCAATATGCAGGAGAGGAGCATGTGCAGGGACTTGGACTTACATTGACACTGCCACTCGAGGACTTTAAACATTGTTGGAGTAGTTTTCTCTGTTGCTTAAGAGATTGCCAATGATTTAGATGCATAAATATCTTTGAGGATGAAGAAATTATAAAGAGAACGATAATCCCGCCGCCGTCGAGTTGGGAGGTTGGCGTCCAGCCCTATTCCTGATAGTTCCTCGAGTTGGAGGAGAGATACAATTGGGGGTAGCTATGCCGACATGCAAGGGGGGAGCTAATCTCGGTCGTCAATGTAGGGGTTCAGTCTTACAAGGACGCTTACATCCCGAGGCATTGTCCCATCATCCGCTCTGGGCTATCTAGGAGAATCAGGTTGAAGGCTCGTTTCCAACTCAACCGTGGAGATCGTTTTTAGCTCTACCTCCTGGCTACGAGCGTAAGTGTATGAGCGAGGTGTAATGTTATTCCGAGGGTCCTCCAAGACGCACTAGAGACAAACATCTTCCCTTGGGCCTATCCCTGCCCTTTGTCCGGTTATCCTGTCTTTGAAAATAATCGAAGGGTTTTTGCCCAAATGAGAGCTTGGCAAGGTCGATCCTTCCTCAAATCTGATGGATTGTATACCAAATCTGTTACTGATAGTTCCTCCAGATGGAGGAGAGATGCAGTCGGGGGTACCTATGCCGACATATAAGGGAGGATCTGATCTCGGCCGTCAATGCAGAGGTTCGGTCTTATAAGAGCGCTTCGGGAGGCATCGTCACATCATCCGCACTGGCTTATTTAGGAGGAACAGGTCGATAGCCGATTTTTTGGATCGAGCACGGAGCCGAACCCTAAAGCCTTAGATATCTTAAGATGAAATAGCATAAGGAGAAACTATATAGCTACCACAGTCGGTATATATATATGTGAAAATAGGATTTACAAGGAAAATATAGCATTACTTCTAGGGATAAAACATCTTCAGGTCATCCCAGCTCCAAGTACTTCCCAGTTACTCTCCGACTTGATCCTGAAGATAATATCCTCCGGTGACCAAGGCTTCTTGGACAATGACGGGACCTTCCCAAATAGGATGCAGCTTGCCAACCGTTGCTCCCCTTCCAAAAGCATCCACCTTTTTCATGACCAGATCCCCTGCGAGGAAATGTTTTTGGCGGACTTTTTTGTCGAAGTACTTTGCCGTGCACCGCTTAATCTCCTCCTGGCGAATAGCGGCTAAGTCACGAAGCTCTTCAACAAAATCCAGCGAGATACTTTGAGCGTCCTCATTTTCCAAGTGCCATTCTTCGCTACCGTCTCCAACTGCTATGACTCTCGGGCTCCAAACCTCAAACTCCACTGGGATGAGTTCCTCGGACCTGTGGGATAACATGAAGGGAGTTTCCCCCGTAGCCGAGTTTGGAGTTGTTCTCAGAGCCCAAAGGACTAAGTGGAGCCGCTCTGCCCAATTTCCCTTCAAGTTGGTGACATTCTACTTTAGAAGGTTGATGATCAATTTGTGGGTGGCCTCCACTTGTCCGTTGTTGCGAGGATGATTTACAGAGACGAATCGAAGATCCATCCCTAGCTACTTGCCGAAGTCCTCTAACTCCAAGCTGGCTAACTATGGACCATTGTCGGTGATGATGGCGAGAGGAATCCCGAACCTGCATGCTATCTCTCCCCAGATTAAATTCTTTATTATTTGAGAAGTGGTCATGGCCAAAGCTTTCGTCTCGATCCATTTGGAGAAGTAATCAATCATGATGAGGGCAAACTTCCTCTATCTGCTGGCCTATGGGAAATGGACGATCAAGTCCATTCCCTAGATAGCGAAGGGCCATGGAGCAGTGATCGAGCGAAGGTGCTGAGCTGGTTGTAGCTGAAGAGGCGCGAAGTGCTGACATTGTAGACATTTCTTGGAGAAGGCTTCCGCATCCTTTCAAATGGTGCGCAAAAAGTATCCATGCCCTAGAATTCTCTGTTTGAGAGTACGAGACCCTGCGTGACTGCCACACTCTCCCGAATGAATCTTCTCCAGAATACGAGGGACTCCAACCTCTGACAGACACCGGGCGAGAGGGCCTGAGATATTCTTACGATAAATGTCTCCTTCCTACAGTAAGTAATACGCAGACTTGTAGCGAAACTTCCTCTGATCCCCCTCGCTGACAGGAACCTGATATGTTGCCAAGAAAGAAAGAAACGGATCCCTCCAGGATTCCATATATTCGATCTCCATCATCTCCCCTTCTTAGATGGATGGTCGGAACAGCTCGGTCACGGTCTCCCCAGCCCTTGGACCGTACTTGGCGAGGTAGTCGTCCTCTGAATTCTATTCTCGGGGTATGTTCTCGATGAAGAAAGATTGAAATCCCCTGATCAAACCTTTCACTTTGACTAAATATTTCTGTAGGACCGCATCATTCACTTCAAACACGCCTCTTATCTGGGACGCGACTACCATCGAGTCGGTGAAGGCCCTGATATTCCGAATCGCTAACTCCTTGGCGAGACGTAAGCCAGCCACCATAGCTTCGTACTCCGCTAGATTATTTGTAATGGGGAAGAGGATCTCGACTGCTTGCTCGATCCTAGTTCCACGGGGGCTTACTAGCATGACTCCGGCTCCCACAAAATACCTGCCCGAAGTCCTATCCACAAACATCTTCCAAGAAACTGGGCTAGAAGAGCCTTCATCTCCTTCCACCTCGACTGAGAAGTCGGCCAGGAAATCTACTAATGCCTGCGCCTTGATCGCTACCCTTGGAGAGTAAGAAATATCAAACTTGCTAAGCTCCAACGCACACTTTGCCAGTCTGCCTGAATGCTCCACTCCATCCAGGATACTATGCAGAGGGTGATCAGAGATGACCTGATGTAGCCCGTGAACAGAATCTTATGTTGGTGGTTGGTTCGATGAGTCGATCGTCGCGGGCTTGCTTAGGTAGGCAAGTGCACCTATCGCAAGTAATACAGAATATTCAGGGGAATATCCAGATCGTAAATTTCCTGGGAACGGGTTGATTATCCCTACTGCTCCGAAAGCACTATTATTTTACCGAAATAGTAAGTTGTTGATTTTAACTAAAATAGGACGAAAATAGATTAATATTAAAGACAATGAAGAGATAGCACTCGGTATCGAATTACGTTAGGATTTAAAATTGATTTAAAAAACTAGAGATCTATAGTTTCAATTTAATTAAAGCGGAAACTTGGCCGTGGAGGTCCCAAAAGTATGAGCTCACCTATCTCTAGGAATATCGCTGACCTGGACATTAAGACTATTCGACCTGGCTCTCGTCTAACGAAGGATTCCTCTTAATGCCCGCAGTACGCTAAGAACCCCGTTATTGGGTGGGGAACCCAATCCGGTAGAGTTAGCGTGCCTCCTCTCTCGAGGGTTAGTGCGGAACTCTGTTTACCCAGGGGTGATCAGTCCATACGCACGGCGTCTCGGCTAGCTAGCGTATGGATAACGAAAATAGAGCCCACACATCGATATGTGGTTCTACGCGTCGTTAACCCGGGGTAAACCTTAAGTTTTTAATTAAATAGAAAAATAAGACCTTTAGTTATTTAAAACATTTTTAAATATCCCAATGCTCTTCGATACCGAGGGCTAAAAGTGATTAGCCACTCATCAGAATGGGGATAACTTATGAGTTTGGTTAGGCGAGCATTCTAAAATATTTGCTAAAGGATTATAAAGAAAATAAGAGTAAAAATCAAGATAACCTCATATTAGAACAGTTACTACAAATAAACGCACTCGCACTAGTCCAAAACACATAATAAAGAGACAGAAATAAAACTAAGTTACAAGTAAGCGAAAATTGCATAATTGAAATTGCAAGTCCCACCCAAACGAGTGGGCAGGAAATATAGGCTGAAAATTTGCAAGTCCTACTCAAACGAGTAGGACTGAAAGGAAAGCAAGTCCTACACAAACGAGTAGGTGGAAATAAATGCGATTACAAGACCATCTCAAATATTTACAGGGAAATAAAATCCATCCATTTAACTCCTAACGAGTAGGCAGAAGATAAAAACCTGCCATTTAACTCAAATGAGTAGGCGGTAAATAAAAATTGAAAATGACATGTCTTACTCAAACGAGTAGGAGTGAAATGAAGTCCGGTCATTTAACTCCTAGCGAGTAAGCAGAAGTAAAAACAATAAGTCCTACATAAATAAAATCCAGCCATTTAACTCGAATGAGTAGGCGGAAAATAAAAACACACAAGTCCTACTTAAATAAAATCCAGTCATTTAACTCAAATGAGTAGGTGGAAAAAAAAACACACACACACTTGCTGAAATTAAAAGACACACACACACGACAAAAAATGAAATACTCACACTGCAGAAAGAAAATACGCACACTTGTAAATCATACTCAAATGAGTAGGGGAAAAATTAAAGACACGTCATTTAACTCTTAATGAGCAGGCGGAAATAAATGCGCACACGCACACACTCTACATAATTGGAGAAAGCAATAAACTTATCCCATACACGCACGCACGCAGGCGAAAGAAGTAAGAAAAACAAAGTTATCAAAAAATTATAACAACTGCATTTCCACAGCTATAATGCCGTAGAAATGCATAAAAAGGCAAAATAAAAATTGTTTGATCAAATAGTTTTCAAATTAAGGTGAGAAAAGCAAGTGCTTGAAAAATTAAAACGTTTGCATTTTTACCGTTAGATTTTGACTGAAATGCATAAAAAGTGAAAATAAAAATTGTTCGAGCAAAAATATTTTTTTTATGTAATTACTAAAATCAAAGTTCTAAAAAATTTATAATAACGCATTATACATTCTTATAACTATGTAAAAACAGGTTAAAAGTGGAAGAAAGCTAAAAAGATGTCGCAGATTTATATTCAAAACAAAAAAGCTAAGTTAAGAGGAATGAAAACCACTTTTTTATCGTTTTACAAGTTCATAAATACGTATTTGGAAGCTTAAAGATCCTAAGTCTAATCAATTTTTAAAAGGAAAAACGGCTATAGTAACGGCTAGGAAGTTTGATAAAAATGAAAATAAAGCAAGCAGTTTTTCATTTTAAAGTATAAATTTTGCAATTTTAACTCATAAACGCACACACGCATTATGAAAATGAAACGTAAAGTACGTAAGATTGATGAAAAGGAGGACTTCAAAGACATTCTAAAGCATTGTAAGGATAAAAAAACGATTTTATTAATAAAACATGTTGATTACAAAAGCTTAAACAAACAAACTTCAAAAGGAGGGAGGGAAGACTCTTACATAACAATACAATAGCTCCAAACAGCAGCCCTTACTCATCAAAATGGTTCAAAAATTTGGAACCCTGAACTCATACAGCAGCTGCCCTTTTATAGGCAAAAATTTCCACGTACACGCCCTCCGAGACGGGCATGTCGGGGGGGGGGGGGGGGGGGGGCGTGTCAGCACTATTTATCAGCAGATTTCGGTGGTCTACGGTGATTTGACATTGTGGCTGAAAACGCGACGGTCACGCCCCCGGTAACGGGCTTGACGTTGGACGTGTCAACTTTATTTATCATCAGAATTTGGCGATTAGACGGCGTTGTTGACTTTGGGATCTCCACGTGGCAGTCACGCCCCTAGTCACGGGCGTGACCCAAAGTACAAGGGTGTGACGGGGAGGTTTAAGTAGGTGTCGTTTGCATCGAAAGTCGCCAGCGGATGTTTGTCGGGCCAGGTGGAGGAGTACACGCCCGTGTCGCATCTTGACATGGGCGTGTCGGGTTGAGTCAATGATCGTCGAGAGTAATATCGTCGAGCTGGAGCCATGAACATCGACCGGAATGACATGGCCGTGTCGAATCATTGAACAAGGGCGTGTTCCTGTGGCTCGACGAACGTCGAGCACAAAACGTCGAGCTGGCCAGCACGGGCCTAGAACACGGGGCGTGTCCTTGAACACGGGTGTGTGTCCAGGCGTGTCCATCAATTTCATCCAAAAATTGTTGATTTCCGCGGTTTTGACGTGTCATGCCCTTGTCACGGGCATGACCAACAGTACACGGGCATGACACATGATTTTTCTGGCAAAATTCTGAAAATTTCTGAAAAATAAAATAAACTAAGTTAGCAAAATATATACAATAAAAGGAGCATTTTATTAAAGAAATTGAACCTAAAACAACAAAAGAAAATGAAAACTCCTTAAATAATTTACATGAAAATAAGTATATTTACAACTCATCAAATACCGCCATACTTAGGCTTTTGCTATTCCAGAGCAAAAGTTTGAGTAGAACTTATAAGGAATAGAAAAAATTATAAGTTTAGCTACCGCTTAATTAACTATAAGAGAGATCTAAATAAATATACGTGGTGTTACAGTTAAGTCCTAAAATCATGTAGATGATTTAAATACTTCTTTATGTAATCAAATAGAAAGCAATAATTGAAATGGTTAGATTAACAAAAATAGTTCGGAATTATATGAACTTTAGCTTATAGGAGTTTTACTGGACATAATGCAATTTACAAATTATGCTCTCAAAGGGAATTTTGAATTAATTTTAGAATCGTGAAATTGGCTAATGGCAGTTGATGTTGGTTTATGAAGAGGGTTTGGTTTTTGAGGTGAGGTAGATTTTTCTCGAACCTCCATATTTTTCTTTTTGGATTATTAGGAAAATGAAATCTTATTTCCCTAATATCATATTGTTTTCTTCATAATAATAAAATTAACCCAATGCATATGTGTGGGAGTAAAGAATTTTATCCTCTTACTCTATAACATATAATCTTTTTAAATTATTGGGTGCCTATGTTTACGGAATGAAATCTTATTCTCATTGATATAGGATCTTTTAAGGGCAAAAATTTTATCATGCCAAGTAAGTCATGATAAGTGAGGGGAGAAAAGAAAACTAGATTTTTAATTAAAAAAATATTTGAGAGCAACCTTAATAAATTGTACGTTCCAATTTTTCAGAAAGCTAAAAGTAAACATAATTAAATTCTATAGTCGTTATTCTCTAACATAATACAAATGCTTCTATCATTGAAAAATTAGAAGTAGTGTCTAAAACGAGTTCACTATTTTTAACAAAGCATAATGAATTCTTTAAAACTTAACCCCGAATATTTAAATTTTTCAATCAATAATTAACAAACGAACAACAAACAAAGAATTAATAAAATTCATATATAAATAAACTCAAAACAAAATTTTTGGATTGCAAGAAAATTAATTATGGAATATTTGATTTATTTGTTTCAAAATATTTTTTTGGTTTTTTAGAGTTTTTATCATTTTTTTGTGTTTTTGATCTATTATCTTTTTTTTGAATTTTTGCTTAGTTTTCCTCTTTTTTTTGAATTTTTTTTTAACTTATTATCTTGTTTTTAGATTTTTAAGTTTTGCAAAAAGTGCGAGAAAAAGAGACGTTATTTACAAGAATGTTGGTGAAAAGGAAGGGAGAGAGAGAGAAGATTATTTACAAAAATATTTACAAAGATTTTTATAAAATGAAACTAAATATTTATGGATTTTTGTTTTATAATTTTTTTTGGAATTTTTGTTTTATAATTTTTTTTGGAATTTTTGTTTTATAATTTTTTTGGAATTTTTGTTTTATAATTTTTTTGGAATTTTTGATTTAAAATGTTTTTGGAATTTTTGTTTTAAAAAAGAAAGGAAAAAAAACAAGACCTTAAGTTTTTGGGATTTTCATTTTCAAATTTTTTGTTTTGTTTTGTTGTTATATATTTTTTTCATATATATTTTTTTTAATTTTTGAAGTGCGGAAAATAGAAATACAGTGCAGAAAAAAGAAGCGCGAAAAATAAAGCGAGAAAACACCCCCACACTTAAGTTCAACATTGTCCCCAATGTTGTAACATAAGTATGCGGAACAAATAGGAAGAGCAATATGTACAAAGAAAATAAAGAGAGGGGGGTAGAAGCTTCCCTGAAAGGAGGTTGGGAAGGCACAGTTTAGGAACCCTGCATTATGAAGAAAATAACAAAGAAAATGTAAAGAAATAGCGAAAAGGATAAACATGGTGTGCCTCCCAGGAGCGTTTTGTTTATAGTCGTATAGCTTGACTATTTTGGCGGTTTATAAATCGAGGAGGGTTATGGATTCGAAAATACCGCCCATAGGATCGCCTGCTATGTATAATTTTAAGCGATGATTGTTCACGTTAAACGAGCTTTTATTCGGGTGGGAGACGAGTATGGTCCCATATGGCCAAACCTCTTCAACTTTGAAAAGACCAACGTGATCTATGTTTCCCGGGGAAAAGTCTAAGTCGTGAGTTATAAAGAAGGACAAGATCGCCCGGAGAAAAAGTTTTTTGGGGCTTTAGTTTTTGGTCGTGATAAAACTTAGAATGCTCTTTATAGAACTTATTGCTCTCATAAGCGTTTGCACACCATTCATCGAGCTCGTTTACTTGCAGTTTTCTATTTTGGGCGGCTAAGTTTGCGTCGAGATTTAAGAGTTTTAAAGCCCAAAGTGTGCAATGTTCTAATTCTACGGGGAGATGATATGCTTTGCCATAGACTAATCGATACGGCGTACAACCAATTGCAGTTTTGTATGCGGTACGATACGCCCACAACGCATCGTCGAGTTTGATGGACTAATCTTTCCTATTAAGTGAAATAGTTTTCTCTAATATGCGCTTTATCTCTCAATTTACTACCTCTACTTGGCCACTTATTTGCGGGTGGAAGGGGGGGGGGGAAGTTTGTGCGTGACGTCGTATCTAACTAACGTGTTAGCCATCTGGGTGTTGCAGAAATACGTCCCCCTATCGCTTACAATAGCGCGCGGTGTACTGAAGCGAGAAAATAGTTTTTTTAAGAAATATAACGGCGACTCGCGCATCGTTGGTGGGGAGAGCTTGCGCTTCCGCCCACCTTGATACGTAGTCGACCGCCACTAAAATATAATTACTTTTGAAGGACGGAGGTAGGAGCCAACGAAATCTATGCCCCATAAATCGAAGACTTCGCATTCTAAAAACAAATTTTAGGGCATCTCGTCGCGAGGAGAGATGTTACCCGACCACTGATAGCTATCGCATGCGTGCACAAAATTGTTAGCATCTTTGAATAGAGTGGGCCAAAAGAAGCCCGCCTCGAGCGCCTTCCGCGTGGTCTGGTTAGCTTGATAATGCCCACCAGCCGGACACTCGTGGCAGTGCCTAAGGATTTACGTGCACTCCACACGCACGACACATCTTCGGACTGGTTGGTCCGCGTAGATACGAAAATGAAAAGGGTCCTCCAAAAAGAAATATTTCAAGTCAGAAAAGAATTTCATCTTTTGCTGGCTCGAAAAGTCTTTTGGAAGCACCCTCGAACCTAAATAGTTTGTAAAATCTGCGAACCAAGACTGGGAAGATGAACTAGTAGTAATGACAAGGAGGCATTCCTCAGGGAATCTATCATTTATGTCAGATCCCCGACAATGGCACCAAAAACATGATGTAGCCCGCGAACAGACTCCTATGTGGGTGGTTGGTTCGATAAGTGGATCTCTGCGGGCTTGCTTAGGTAGGCAAGTGCACCTATCGCAAGTAATACAGAATATTCGGGGGAATATGCAGATCATAAATTTCCCGGGAATGGGTTGATTATCCCTACTACTCCGAAAACACTATTATTTTACCGAAATAGTAAGTTGTTGATTTTAACCAAAATAGGACGAAAATAGATTAATATTAAAGACGATGAAGAGATAACACTCGGTATCGAATTACGTTAGGATTAAAAATAGATTAAAATAACTAGAGATCTACGGTTTCAATTTAATTAAAGCGGAAACTTGGCCGTGGAGGTTCCAAAAGTATGAGCTCACCTATCTATAGGAATATCGCTCACCTGGACATTAAGACTATTCGACCGGGCTCTCGTCCGACGAAGGATTTCTCGTAATGCCCGCAATACGCTAAGAACCCCGCTATTGGGTGGGGAACCCAATCTGGTATAGTTAGCGCGCCTCGTCTCTCGAGGGTTAGTGCAAAACTCTCTTTACCTAGGGGTGATCAGTCCATACGCACGTCAGCTACCTAGTGTATGGATAATGGAAATAGAGCGCACATACCGATATGTGGTTCTATGTGTCATTAACCCGAGGTAAACCTTAAGTTTTTAATTAAATAGAAAAATAAGACCTTTAGTTATTTAAAACATTTTTAAATATCCCAATGCTCTTCGATACCGAGTGCTAAAAGTAATTAGCCACTCATCGGAATGGGGATAGCTTATGAGTTTGGTTAGGCGAGTGTTCTAAACTATTCGCTGAAGGATTATAAAGAAAATAATAAGAAAAACCAAGATAACCTAATATTAGAATAGTTACTACAAATAAATGCACTCGCACTCATCCAAAACACATAATAAAGAGACAGAAATAAAACTAAGTTATAAGTAAGCGAAAATTGCATAATTAAAATTGCATGTCCCACTCAAACGAGTGGGAGGGAAATATAGGCTGAAAATTTGCAAGTCCTACTCAAACAAGTAGGACTGAAAGGAAAGGAAGACCTACTCAAATGAGCAGGCGGAAATAAATGCGATTACAAGTCAATCTCAAATATTTTCAAGGAAATAAAATCCGGTCATTTAACTCCTAACGAGTAGGCGGAAAATAAAAACCTGACATTTAACTCAAATGAGTAGGCAGTAAATAAAAACTGAAAATGACATGTCCTACTCAAACGAGTAGGAGGGAAATGAAGTCCGGCAATTTAACTCCTAGCGAGTAGGCTGAAGTAAAAACAACAAGTTCTACTTAAATTAAATCTAGCCATTTAACTCGAATGAGTAGGCGAAAAATAAAAACACACAAATCCTACTTAAATAAAATCCAGCCATTTAACTCAAATGAGTAGGCAGAAAATAAAAACACACACACTTGCAGAAAATAAAACACACACACACACACACACGACAGAAAATGAAATACTCACATTACAGAAAGTAAATACGCACACTTGCAAATCCTACTCAAATGAGTAGGTGATAAATTAAAGACACGTCATTTAACTCTTAACGAGTATGTGGAAATAAATGCGCACACGCATACACTCTACATAATTGGAAAAAGCAATAAACTTATCTCATACACGCACGCACGTAGGCGAAAAAATTAAGAAAAACAAAGTTATCGAAAAAATTAAACAACTGCATTTCTACCGCTAGAATGCCGTAGAAATGCATAAAAAGGCAAAATAAAAATTGTTTGAGCAAATAGTTTTCAAATTAAGGTGTGAAAAGCAAGTGCTTGAAAAATTAAAACGTTTGCATTTTACCGTTAGATTTTGACAGAAATGCATAAAAAGTGAAAATAAAAATTGTTCGAGTAAAATATTTTTTTTATGTAATTGCTAAAATCAAAGTTCTAAAAAATTTATAATAACGCATTATACATTCTTATAACTAAGTAAAACGGGTTAAAAAAGTGGAAGAAAGCTAAAAAGAGAGTGCAGTTTTATATTCAAAACAAAAAAAAGCTAAGTTAAGAGGAATGAAAACCACTTTTTTATCATTTTACAAGTTCATAAAAATGTATTTGGAAGCTTAAAGATCCTAAGTCTAATCAATTTTGATAAGAAAAACGGCTATAGTAACAGCTAGGAAGTTTGATAAAAATGAAAATAAAGCAAACAGTTTTTCATTTTAAAGTATAAATTTTGCAATTTTAACTCATACACGCACACACGCATTATGAAAATGAAACCTAAAGTACGTAACTTGATGAAAAGGAGGCCTTCAAAGACATTCTAAAGCATTGTAAGGATAAGAAAAATAACGATTTTATTAATAAAACATGTTGATTACAAAAGCTTAAACAAACAAACTTCAAAAGGAGGGAGGGGAGAATCCTTACATAGTACTACAATAGCTCCAAACAGCAGCCCTTACTCATCAAAATGGTTCAAAAATTTGGAACCCTGAACTCGTACAGCAGCTGCCCTTTTATAGGCAAAAATTTCCAAGTACACGCCACCCGACACAGGCATGTCGGGGGGAATGTCAGCACTATTTATGAGCAAATTTCGGTGGTCTACGGTGATTTGACATTGCGGCTAAAAATGCGGCGGTCACGCCCGCGGTCACGGGCGTGACGTTGTTTGTGTCGGCTTTATTTATCATCAGAATTTAGCGATTTGACGGCATTGTTCACTTTGGGAGGTCCACGTGGCAGTCACGCCCCTAGTCACGGGCATGACCCAAAGTACACAGGCATGACGGGGAGGTTGAACTGGGCATCGTTTGCATCGAAAGTCGTCGGCGGCGGTTTGTCGGGCCAGATAGAGAAGTACACGCCCGTGTCGCATCTTGACACGGGCGTGTCGGGTTGAGTCGACGATTGTCGAGAGTAATTTCGTCGAGCTGGAGCCGTGAATGTCGACCGGAATGACACGGGCGTGTCAAATCATTGAACACGGGCGTGTTCCTGTCGGCTCGATAAACGTCGAGTGCAAAACGTCGAGCTGGTTGGCACGGGCCTAGAACACGGGTGGTGTCCTTGAACACGGGCGTGTGTCCAGGCGTGTCCATCAATTACATCCAAAAATTGTTGATTTCCACGGTTTTGACGTGTCACGCCCTTGTCACGGCCATGACCAACAGTACACGGGGCGTGACACATTATTTTTATGGCAAAATTCTGAAAATTTCTGAAAAATAAAACAAACTAAGTTAGCAAAATATATACAATAAAAAGAGCATTTTATTAAAGAAATTGAACCTAAAACAACAAAAGAAAACAAAAACTACCTAAATAATTAACATTAAAATAGGTATATTTACGACTCATCATGACCCTGATGGAATGATCCTGAAAATAAGGATGGTGCCTCTGAGCCGAAACCACTAGAGCAAACACCAACTTCTCCAAAATAGGATATCTCATTTCTGCCTGTCGCAGCACTCTACTGACATAGTGGACGGGGAGTTGCTTCTTGCCTTCCTCTATAACCAACACCAAACTAACTGCCTCTCCTCCTACTCCTAAATAGAGTAAGAGGTCTTCATTTCCACATGGGCCTTGTAGGAGAGGATCTTGGGTTAGCTGTTGCTTGAGCTTTCCGAAGGCCTCCTCACACTCCGCGGTCCACTCGAACTTCTGATTCCCTGAAGAGTCATGAAGAATGGTGAGCACATCTCTCCTGCCTTGGATAAAAAATGACAAAGGCATGCCAGCCTTTCCGTCAACCTTTGGACCACTTTGGGATCTCTCGGGGACGCCATCTCCAGAATGGACTTCACTTTGTAGGGATTAGGTTTCACCCCCCCCCCCCTAGTAGTGAGGAGGTGACCTAAGAACTTCCCTCTTCCTTCACCGAAGATGCACTTGGCCGGGTTAAGTCACATCTTGTACTTCCTCAGGGTAGAGAATGTCTTCACCAGATCCACTACGTGCTCCACAATGCTTTTTCTTTTGATAAAGAGATCGTCCACATAGACTTCCAAGTTTCTCCCGTTCTGCTCCTTGAAAATTTGATCCATCATTCTCTGGTAAGTTGACACTACGTTCTTGACGACGAAGGGCATAATCTTGTAGCTATAGCAGCCATCGCTTGTTATGAAGGAGACGTCGCGGCAGTCAGGGTGATGCATCCGGATCTGGTGATACCCTGAAAAAGCATCATGAAAACTCATCACAGGAAACTAGATGGCGGAGTCAACCACCGCATCGATTTGAGGGAATGGGTAGCAATCCTTCGGGCAAGCTTTATTCAGTATAGAAAAATCAATACAAAGACGTCAGCCCCCTCCGGGCTTCTTCACCATTACAACATTGGAGACCCAGCCTGGATACTGGATCTCCGAAACAAAACCTGCCTTCAGCAACTTCTCCACTTCCTCCTTGATCGGTCCATCCAACATGACAGCGATCTTCCTCTGCTTTTGACGGACGGGAGCCAATGAGGGATATAGGTTTTGGTGATGACAGGCAACATCGACATCAACCCCTGATATCTCGGGGGTTCTCCAAGCGAAAATGTCGATATTGTCCTGCAGGCAAGCGACCATCTCTATCTTCAGCAGACCAGGCTCTCCTTCTTGATAGATCATTTCCATCTCCTCCACCTCCTCAGCAATACACAATCCATTCTCCTTTTACAACAGCTCCTCCAACCTCTCCTCATCACACATCCAGGTGATGGTATTGATGGCATTCAGGTAGCATTCCCTAGAGGCCTTAGGATCTCCCCTGATCCTGATTTGGATGTTCCCCCGGCAGTACTTCAAGCACTGATGATATGATGACGGAACGGCCTTGAAATTGTTAATGAGGGGCCGCTTGAAGATGGCATTGTATCCGCTTGGCGCATCGACGATGACAAAGAGGCATCAGTTCGAAGTCCCGCCAAGAGTAACCAGAAGCTCCACTACCCCTTCCGCCTCTTTCTTCTCACCTGAGAAGCCAAATAAGGGTCCATCTGCAGCCTGGACCCGTGACACTTCCACTTGAAGCCCGACGAAAGTTCTCTTGAAGATGATGTTCACCGAGCTCTCGTTATCCACGAGGATTCGGTCGACGGTGAAGTCTTCGATAATATCTTGAATAACCAGGGCGTCGTTGAAGGTGTTCTCATTCCCCAACATGTCCTCCTCTGAGAAGGTGATCTCTTCTAACAGTGGCGGATTCTGCGACGTCGAGGCGATGTTCTTCTTATAGATCTGATGGAGGCTCCCCTTGCGGGAAGCTCCAAGCCCGGCTCCTTCGTTGAATACCCCTACATGCCCACCTCCTGGGCCATGTATCACCTATCGACGACCTCCCAGGTCGACACGATCTTCATTCCTCCTCCTAACCGGGGCTTGGAATGCCACTTACCCCGCCAGGGCCTCCTGCCTCTGCTGCTCCCTCTCCAATACTCCTGCCTCCAATCTTCTCCTCGCTTCACAGAACTCCAGGCAAGCCAACATCCCATGCCGCTCTACACGATGTATGTCGCAGTAGAGGGGAATCTCCACCTCCTGACGCATCGCCTATTGCTCCATCCAACGATGCTTGTTTTAGTGACGGGCGATGGCCATTACATCCCTTCTTCCTCCTCCTCGGCCTCCCTCCTGCCGGTTGTCATTCCTCCTCTCCTCTTGGAAATGCTGTCTCACCTGTGGCCTCCACTGGGGGCGATTCTCGGGTTATTGGAATCACCAATCTCACCATCTTCTTATCTAGGCCTCCGCCGGCCTCCTCTCCTCTTACCTTTGAGGCCTCTCCTACCTCCTCTCCTCGACCCTCCTGGGTTCTTCTCTCGTCCTCCTTTCATCTCTTCTACTCGGCTCTTCCTTCCTCCTTTCTACCTGCCTCTCTTGCGTCCTCTTAGCCTTCGCCCCCGAAGGTCCTGTTCTCCACCTTTCCATCAGACCATCTCTGTCCAGTCGTGCCAAGAAGTCTTTGTTCTTTACTTCTCCTCTAATGAAGGTATTTGCCCTCTCTATAATCTCCTCAAAAGGCCTCAGGGGATTAGACCCCATCTCCATGATGAACAGAACCTGCTTCAACACGAACTTCAGGGCAACCATCAAAGTGAAGCTATCCACCTCCTCGACCTCCAAGATCTCTTCCTGAAAATGGTCAATGTAATGGCCTAAGCTCTCATGCTGCCCTTAGGTAATCTTGAAGAGAGCTGTTGTGACCTTCTTCCTTTTCTTGGATGTCGCAAACCTCGCAATGAGGCCCCGACGCAGATCGGAGAAACAGTAGACAGAACCTGTTGGCAGTTGGTGAAACCAATCACTTCCATTTCCTTTGAGGGTGATGGAGAAGAACCGGCACTTGAAGACGTCAGACATTTTGCAGTTGGAGACGATGTTTTCAAACCACGAAAGATTCCTGATAGGGTCATCACTGCTAGAGTAGTAGGTGAGAACGGGCTCTCTAAACCCTTCGAGAACGGGGGCGGCGAGGATCTCGTCAGAGAAGGGGCTCCTCCCTCCCTAGAGGTGGCGAGTTTCAACCTCGCTGGAGACATCATACTCACTCCACTAGCGAGTATCACGTTATCTTGCCGGCGACATCGGATCCCAAAAACGCACCCCTTGGCTGCTCGTCGGATGATGTCACGACTACATCGGTCGCTCTTCTCTTGCCCAACCGGGCTCCTTCCCAGCTTGCCTCGGCTGCGCTTCCTCATCTAGCGGTGTCATGCGACGAGGGGATGTCGCCGTGACATCGGGGCGATGAGAAAACCTAGCGAGGATGGTCTTCTCAATCCTCTTCGCGAACTCCTCGAACGTAGCAACTGTTACGAGCTCGCCACCTCGCGTGATATCTCCAACTCCTGCTGAGTTACTGATCAACTCTCCATGCTCGCCACCATTGGTCATCTTACTAAACCACAAAACTTTCCTCCTTGGCTGTGATCCACGCTCACTGCACCAAGTGTTGAAGCCAGGAAAATTCCCAACGTCAGAATTCAGACAAATACCGCCTAAGGTTACCGGTTCAGCTGTAAGATCAGACGGCTAGGATGACTAAGATGAACAACGAAGGCAAACAGGACCCAAGCTATTGCAGCAGGAAGGTCCCACTACGTACCCGGATACACGAAAGGAGTAGCCCCTTCTCAACTAGAAATGGCCGAACTTGGTACGAGGGAGAATAGCTGTTGACTAACTCACAAGGTCGCGACCTGGTCTCTAAGGGAAAGGAATCCAAAGGCTCGTCTAGTATCTTGAAAGGAGAGCTCGCGAGTATCCTGTAGAGGATTTCCAGTACCTCACCTTGTACCACTAGGGTCCTATTTGTAGGGAAATCCAAGGAGGGGGGGGGGGGTCATATTTACTTACACCCCATCCCCTAGCGACTAGGCGACTGCAAGGGGAACTCTCACGGGCTGGGCGAGGATCCAGCCTAGTTGCCTACCTATTGAGTATGCGAGGAGAGCTCGCCATACTCGCACAGGCTTCCGACAGTCTTGCGCGCTTATTTTGACTTCTATCATGACTTAGTGACCTTGACTTCTGCTGACCTTGCTGTGGTAGGACCCATCCTCGATGAATACGGGTTATACACTAGGGTCTCATACCAAGCTCTTAGAGCTTGCTTTAAATCATAAAGAGCTTTATGCAATTTAAAAGCAAAAGTGGGATGAGTTGGAGAGATAAATCCTGGTGGTTGTTCCACATATACTTCATCTTTGAGTTCACCATTGAGACAGACACTATTGACATCCATCTGGTAGACTTTGAACTTCTTGTAGGCTGCATAAGCAAGAAAAATTCTGATAGCTTCCAGTCTTGCAATAGGTGCAAAGGTCTGATCATAGTCATTTCGTTCTTCATGTCTATATTATTGTGCTACTAGCCTTGCTTTGTTTCTGATGAAAGATCCCTGTGCATCTAATTTATTTCTAAATACCAATTTAGTTCCAATGACCGAGAAGTCTTTGGGTCTTAGAACTAAATCCCAAACTCTGCATTTCTCAAACTGATTGAGTTTCTCTTACATTGCAATAATCTAGTGTGGATGTTGCTCTGCATCTTTTATGGATTGGGGCTCAAGTTGAGATATGAAACAAGAATAAATCAAGTCTTGGTTGAGTTGATGCCTTGTTTGCACAACAACTGATACGACTCCAATCACTTGAGATATAGGATGATCTCTAAGTGTGACAAAATCAGTTGGAGGAGTTGGTTCAGCAATAACATTGGAATTAATTCCTCTTGTGGAATTATATTTGTTATTGGTGGTTCATCAATCATTTCATTTAAATCTTCTTCACTATCTTCTTCAATATGTGGAGAGGGATGTGATGTAGCCTCATTGGTGAGGTTTAAATCATCCAATTTCCCACATAGTTGGGGTACCTGCAATAAATCTTTGGTAGAAGAATCCTTCTCCTTATAATACATGTTAGCTTCATCAAAGGTTATATGTACAGATTCTTCCATTTTTAAGGTTGATTTAATAAAAACGTTATAGGCTTTGCTGACTTGGGAATATCCAAAAAAAATTCTCACTTCAGCTTTGCCTTCAAACTTTCTAAGATGTTTCTTATTATTATTATGAATATAGCATCTATAGTCAAAAATTCTAAATTAATCTATTTTAGGTTGCTTCCCTTTGAGTAGTTCATAGAGAGTCTTGCCCTTAAGTTTGTGTATTAAACTTCTATTCAAGACATAATATGCTGTGCTTACAGCCTCTGCCCAAAAAAATAGGGGTCAGTAAGCATTTGCAAGCAATGTACATGTAGCTTCAATGAGGGTTTTATTTTTCATTTCTGCTACCCAATTTTGTTGATGAGTTCTAGGAGCAGAGAAGCAATGCCCGATACCTTCCATCTCATAGAATTCTTACATAGGAAGAAATTCAAATTCAGTACAATGATCACTTCTGATCAATGCAACTGGAGTAGAGTACTCAATCTTTATGCTCTTAAGAAAGTCTATAAGAATTTTAAAGTTATCTGACTTGTTTCTCAAGATGAATACCCAAGTGAACATGAAGAAGTCATCTACAATAACTAAGATATAAGATGTCCCTCCCATGCTCTGTACAACAATGGGTCCAAATAGATCCATATGCAGCATTTACAGAATTCTGGTGAATCACTCTTATTAATATATTTAAAACTATTTTTGGTTTGCTTCCCTAATTGACAAGACCTAAAAAGGCTTTCCTTCTTGTAGGGGCAAGAAGGCAACCCTCTAACCTTTTAGCAATATTTTTATGATTAACATGTCCTAATCTCTTATGCCATAATTCATTATTATTACTGATTCAATTAAATAAGCAAATTTCTGACCTAGCAGATTTGAATTTTTCTACATAGATGTTTCCATGCCTAAGACCAGTTAAGACAGTTTTATTATCTACATAAGATATAATGCAAGAAGAATGGTTAAAGGATACCTGATAACCTTCATCACATAATTGGCTTATCAATATCAGGTTATTTTTTAGACCACTCACATAGGTAACTTTCGTTAAGGTGACAACTCCAATCTTGATATTTATATAGCCTTCAGTCTGGACACAGTTGGAGTCACCAAATATCACCTTTGGTCAAAGCTTGGACTTCTACTTTGTTAAATTGTCCTTACTACCTATGATGTGCTTTGAGCATCCACTATCTAGGTACTATTGTTCCTCTGTGGTAGGATAGTCTTTCAACTGATAAAAAAATTAGGTTTTCTTGACCCAAGTAACCTTGTATCCTTGATTCTTTACAAACTTAAAACTAGAAATATGAGAACATTCAGGTTGGTTTTTATATCCTAGGGGGTGAAATTTCCTAGGCTTAATTATCCATTGGGTAAGTGAGATAACAAATTCTTTTGATTGATTAAATGTTCTGGGGTAGTTAAAGTTTCTGTTAATTTTAACTGGAGTTGACGAATTCTGATAAGTTCGTCAAACTGAGTTCGACTAATAGGGTTGAGTTTGTCGAACTCCGCTCAGAGAATGAAAATATTCATTCTATGTGCCCCAATTTCGTCGATCTCGGCTCAACAAACCATATTGGTTTCGTGTAGTTCGAAGAATAATTATAATAAAAAACTGCGTTTAGAGTTCGTTAACTTGACTTCTACGAACTGTATACATTTCGTCGATCTGAGTTCGATGAAATCTATTGAAAATTGTTATGCTTAAGGCTTTTCTTGTTCTTTCTCTTTTCTTGGGTTTCTGATTTAATTCAGTTGGTTTATTTTTCTCATCTATCTTTTATTTACTCTTTTTAGATTTGAATTTAATGGGGGTTGAGAGAATGTTTTTCTAAATTAAATGAGGTTGGCTTGATGAAACACCCAAGCCTAGCTTGTTATTAAGCCTGGCATTTACAGTTCTTGTGATGTCCATCAATTTGATACTTCTCTCAATTAGGGATTCCTCAAATTGCTTAACCTCATTTAGTTTAATTTTTAGTGAATTAATCTGTTCAGAAGCTACAAATAATTTTTTTTAGTTCAATATTTTTAGATAACAATTTTTCCTGTTCAGGTGGCTTATCTCTGAGAAGTTTGATTTCTTTCTCAGATTTTATTAGATCATTACATAATAATTTAAATTCAGTTTTTAAATGATCTGAATTAAAATCAAATGAGGATATTAACTGATCCTCTTCAGTCACAGTATCGTCTGCTTCTAATTCTTCAACTTCTGATTGATTGCTTGATGCATTGATAACCATCAAGCAAGTTTCTTTTGCTTTAGCTTCTTCCTCATCTTCACTGGAGCTGGAAGATGAAGATTCTTCTTCTGTTTCACTCCAAGTTTCAGCAACAAAACCTTTATCCTTCCTCTTGTGCTTTCTTGAGGAGGGCTTCCTGTAGTGCTTCCTGGAGTCCTTGTCTCTTCTTCTCTCCTTCTTCTGCTTCTCTGGACACTCAGGGAGAATGTGTCCAAGCTTTCTGCAACCAAAGCAGAAAATCTCCTTGGTAGAAGTTTTGTCATATCTTGGTCTGCCATCTTATTTGGATGACTTCCTTCCAAAATCTTTTCTGGCCATCTTATAGAATCTTTTAGCTAGCAAACTTAGGAGTTGATCATTTGCTGGAGGAGCTTTTGGTTCATCAGATGCCTTAAAAGAAATATTCTGGTCCTTCTTTCCTGATGAGGAGGTCATCTGCTCAGCTGCTTCTCTTGTCTTAATAAGCTGCTCATAAGATTTGATCTTACCTAAAAGAGCCTCAATAGATATTTCATTTAGACTTCTAGCCTCCTTGATTGGGCAGATCCTAGAATCCCAGGAGTTAGGGAAGCACATAAGAATCTTGTCATTTATCTCAATCAGTGAGATCTTTTTGTCCAGGTTCTTCAGCTCATTGACAATTAAGATGAGGTATATTATACATGTTAGCTACTAACTCAGATTCATCTTTCTTGAAATTTTCATATAAAGATATGAGATGAAATCTTCTGTCCTTTATCTCATCATCTTATCCTGCAACCATTTGGTTTAGAGAGTCCCAGATGTCATTTGCTGATGTGCATTCTGCATCCTTTTGAAAGATGTCATCAGAATTAGTCTGAGTTAGGATGTTCATGGCTTTAACATTAGCCATCTTCAACTTCTTCTGAGCATCTGTCCACTCAGGTGGTGGAACTGCTGAGGTGCTTATTGATGTAGAGGTAGAAGGATTAAGGGGACCTGTCAAGATTGAATTATAGATATCTTCATCAATTGAGTTTATATATAATCTGATTCTTGCCTTCCAGAGTGTAAACTTATTCAGATTCCAGATTGGAGGTCTGGTGCTTGAGTATTCTTTATTCTGTGCCATGATATAGGAAAGACACTAGAGATATTAAGATCTATCAAAGGAACCTTTGGTTCAAGTATTAGCCTGTGAAATCAAACAACCTTACCCTCTGATACCAATTGAAAGTGAGAGATAGATCTGTTTAACTCTAGAGGGGGTGAATAGATTATTTTAAAACTTTGATTAATTTTTACAGTGGATTAAAATAAGTGATAAGTATATCTATAAAGAGAGAATAAAAATAGAAACTAAACAATCATAACACACATAAATGAATAACAGAGCAGTCCAGACGATACAAGAAATTTATAGTGCTTCCCCTAAACTTGGGTACATCCACTCTTCTATCACCAGGGTAGGAATCTAATAACAGGTTTTTGATCAGGTGCCTTGCCACCACTGGTTTTTGCTCAGGTGCCCTGTCACCACAAGATATATTTTTTCAAGGGAGATCTCACAACCCCTTTGAGCTTTTGATCAGGTGCAGAAAAACCAAAGGGGTTAACTTTTGAAGGGAGTTATAACCCTGTACACAGTTGGAAATGAAAAGTTATGTTGTCTTCTCTTTCTCAGACAACTGAGAACACTTAGTGGATGATGTTGTCAAAGCTCCGCCTGAGATAAAAAAGAGGGTTTAGGAAGATGAGAGCTTTGCACAAGGTGTAGGCCTTGATGGAGATCTTCAAAAACTTCTTAGACTGGTGTACATGAGTTGTCCTTTTGAAGTCTGAAGCAGAAACTAAAGAAGACTATAGATCTGTGTGTAGATGTTATTCTTCAATTTCCTGTAGACAGCAATCCCTCTTCTCTATAAAACTTGTATCACTTGTTGACAAAAAATCTCTTGTAATTCCCTTGACTGTCTTCTGAAGAGAAGAATTTGCCTTTTATATTCTGAAGGATCTCTGTCATTTTAAATTTGAAAAAGAACTTCTGAAATTAATGCTGAAATCCTGGGACTTGAACGGCTGAAATTAGTCTTAAATGTGTTTCCTCAACTGTCTCAGTAAATAAGTCAATTAATTACTCTGTGAAAATCATAATTAATGTTGCCAAGCAACAGTCATATTCTTGAAAATATGAGCATTAATTATCAGAGAATTATAGCCTTAGTATAATCCAAACTGAAACCAAAATGAGAGAAAATGCCAAACTAATACTGAGAGAAATCGTCGAGCTCAAGAGAGATTTCGTCGACCTGAACTACAAGTTCGCCTAGCTGAGAAATCGTCTTTGTCAAGCTGAGCTCAGAGAAAGTTGATCTGAAAACAAAACTGTCAAGGCTGAGCTCCAAGTTCGTCGAACAGTGATAGAATTTAGTAGACCAAAGAACTTGAGAGAAGAGGAATCATCGTTGACCTGGGCTCCAAGTTCGTCAAGCTCAGCTTATAGTAAAGACTATGAGTTCATCGATCAGCGATCGACGATCGTCAAGCTGAGTTTCAAGAACTTCGAACAGATTCTCTGAACTCTTAATGACTGCATTTCTTCTATGTCTGGATCACTGAATTTCTTCCGAGGGCTGGATCAATGTTTGTCTAACCTAGTCAAACTGACCTATACATTAGAACTAACAATTTGACCCTAGGCTATAAATGAATGGTCAAAAACCTAATAATGAACCTAGCCCAAATCCAAACTATGGATCCAACATATATGCTGAAAGTGCAAGGTAGATCTGAAATACTCTAGAGGGGGGGGGGGGGGGGGGTGAATAGAGTATTGTGCTCTCTTTTAAAAAATTCTTTACAACTTTTGTTGTATTCCTAAGTGAACAGGTCAGTTAATAAAACAATAAGCACAGCAACCTAAATAATCACATAGCACAACTAAAATGAAAAACAAGGGCAACCAGACAACACAAGAAGTTTTATAGTGGTTCCCCAACCTGGGTACATCCACTCTTCTACCACCCTGGTAGGAATCCACTCAGGTTTTTGATCAGGTGCCTGACACCAATGAGCTTTTGTTCAGGTGCTCAAAAACCAAAACCTCAAGTCCTTTGGAAGGAGACTTGCAACTAGGAATAATTTTGAAGGGAATTAAAACCCTGTATAGGAGTTGGAAGAGAGGTGATGGTGTCTTCTCTTTCTCAATAACAACTAAGAAGACTTGTGGATTGATTTCAGTAGATTTGCTCCCCCTGAAATCTTGAATGAATCAGGAATTCTGGAGCACTGCTTCAGGGTGATAGGTCATGAAAGCTTGAGTGCTTGGACTAGAGATTGCTTCAGGAACTTCTTTGACAGATAGAGTTTTGTTGTCCTTTTGAAGTTGTCCTGTAGGATTGAAGATGTTCTCTGGCCTGGGCTGATTGCAGAAAAGAACTTTTGATTATTGTAAGATTGTTATTCTGTGCAATCTCTATCTGTGTGTCTGTATTGCTGATTGTATCTCTTACTGATTAATCCTTTTCTTTCGTGTCTCTTTTTGTTGACTGAGGAACATTTGAAATTTGAATGTTGAGCAGTAATTGCAGTCGGCCTTGGAAAGAAGCGACAATCAATGATTTCCCTAACTGTCCCATGGAAAAATGGCATGTAATAATCCATAGTCAATGCATGTTCTAACGGTAACATTCCGAGAAGATTGACAATTGATTACTCAGGAATCATCGCCAAGAAAAGGGACGGGAAACTGGAGAAGACCTAATTTGGAATCGTTGAATGAAGAACACCAATCGTCGAGCGGAGTTCACAGTTCGTCGAGCTGAGCTGATGAGTTCATCGACCAGACAATAACAATTAGTCTTCCAGGGAAACTTGTCAATTTTGCTTTAACATTCGTCGAACTGACAATCTTCATTCGTCGAGCTGAGATCCAGATTCGTCGAGCTGAGAATGATTGAGGGCTTAGAATCTGAGAAGTCTCTGACTGAGAAAGAATCAAATCGTAGACCACAAATCATCGAGCAGAGTATTGAATTCATCGATCTGAGAAGTTATGAGCTTGAGGTCCAAGTTCGTCGAGCTTAGATTCTAGTTCGTCGACCAAAGAAGCAGTGAACTTGAGGTCTAAGTTCGTGGAGCTCAGATTCTAGTTCATCGACCAAAGCCTGAAGTTGGACTTAGAAAAAATTCTGAAGTTGTCATGACTTTAGCTTGATGTAGAAACTCAGTCTTCGTCGAACCGAGAACAAAGATCATCAAGCTCAGCACAAAGAAATGTCTCACGATCATCGAGCACAGAACACCTTTCGTCGAGCTGAGTTCGACGATCGTCGAACTCACTTTACTTAGTATTGAAATCTTCTAGGTTTGGAGTCTCTGATGGTCTTGTTGATAGCTGGTCCATCTAAAGTTGACTCTAAGGACTTGGCCTAGACTCTAGGACACAAACTTGAACCTGGCTATACATTAAGGGTCACATCCTAAGTTAGTGAACCTAGCCCAAATCAACTATGGATCCAACAATCTCCCCCTATTTGGGTGAGGTCACTAAGAGACTCAAAACAGAAACAAACAGAAAAACAAAGCAGGAAAAGAAATATATCTAGCAGAGAATTACTAATACATGCAGTAGATATATATAAACATGGTCTTTGTTTAAATAAATAGCATAGTTTGAAAACAAATGCAGAAAGAAAATTTGAAACAAAATAAAGATTACTTCTTCTTTTTCTACAAAGACTTGTCTTCTGTTTTCTTTTCTCCTGGCTTTTTGAAAATAATTTCTCTATTTGGATCTAAAGCCTGTGCTTGAGTCATAGTCAAGTCACTGCCCCAATGATCTTCAGTGATATAGCTCTGGGGACAACTGCTTCAGGATGGAGCTTCATATAATCATCAACATTGAAGAGCTTGTTGAGAGACCTGAGATGTCTTTTTCTTCATCTTTGGCTTTATTAATCAGTGACAGACCAATTACTTCTTGAAATCTGGCCATTCTTGCAGTGTTGGCAGTTTCAGGATCTTCAAATGGAATAGGAGGAGAATATGGACTTTTTGGACTATCAGCTTTTTGATCTTCAGATATTTGTTGCTTTTGCTGTTGATGTTGTTGTTGATGTTGATTTCCTGAGTATGGTTGCCTCTGCTGGCTGCTTCCAGAGGATCTCCCTGAATGTCTCTGATAGGTTTGCATGGGGGCAGATCTCTGAGAGATAGAGCCAGTGGCACCAGCTGCTGGAGGAGGAGGAGGTGGATCCTTTCCATATCTATGGACTGGAGGAGGAGAGTATCTCCTACTTCTTTTCCTTTCCTTCTGCTGGTTCTTTGATAACCACATCCATGCAGGCATTCCCTTATAAGGAGTGACATTGTGCAAAATGTAATAAGGGGTGTCAGCAGTTGGATTAGGCTTAGGAGTTGGAGGAGGAGGAGCCTTCCTTTTCTTTGACAGCATTTTCTTTTTCTTCTTGGAGGCTTCTTCATCTGAATCATCATCATCATCATCATCAGCTTTATCATCTTCAGTATCATAACCCTGAGGGTTATCATATAAAGCATTCAATGCTTTTAAAGCTTTATCATCAATAATAGCTTTTGCTGTAGCAGGGGCAGAAGTAGAAGTTTCAGGAACTGGAGTATCAGCAACAGTTGAGGAGGAGACTGTACAGGAATCAAAAATAGTTGGGATAGAGCTTTCTGCTACTGCCTTATTTTTCTCTTCAATATCAGCTAGGATTACCTCATCCAAATCTGGCATATGAGAGTCATCCATAACAAAAACTGGTACTGAGATATCTTCTAGAATAACTGTAGATGATGGAGTAACAATTGGAAGAGAAAAACTGTCACAGAGTTACTTAGCAACTGCTGGACTAACTGGAGAGGTATAGGGAACAATAGCCAACTGTGGCTTAGTAAAGTCTGCTAGAAGAGACTGCATATGTACAGTATAAAAAACTTGCAGTAATTCTTGTAGATTAACTGTGGGATTGAGAATGAAATCACCAACAGTTTCAGCAGTATCCATATCAGTAATATCCATATAAGTATTAATAAACTCAATCAAATCAATTAAATCTGCATCTGTAGTGTCTGGATATACTTCTGTGGGGACTGAAAAATCTGCAGTATCTGCTGGAGAATCTGTATCTGAAGCCTGTGTTGCTGCTTCATCATCAGGCATCTCCCCCTGCCTGGGTTCAGGGGGGACTGAGGCCAGGCCCTGTACTAAGCAGGGGGCAACAGAAAGGGCAGAAATTTGAGCAGATAAAGAATTAATAGAATTCACAAGAGGTGTAATGGCCTCTGTGATAAGGGATTTTATGAGGGGAGTGAGAATGGAGAGGATAGATGATATGGTAATTGAATCAAGGGAGGAAGGGGAAGAGGATGGAATGGAGGATAGAACAGCTGATATGTGATGAGTGGAGGGTGATGAAGATGGAATGGTGACATCTGACATGATAATGTCTGTGGGTAGGGTGTAAGATGGAATGGAGGACAAATGAGGGGAAAGTGGAGACTGAAGAGGTGTGAGAATATGTGTCTCATGAGGTGAAGCAGGGGGTGTTCAATGTTGATTAGCTTGCAGAGGGGAAGATGGAGGTGGAGATGGGATGTTGGTGATGTCCAGTGGTGGAGATGGAGGAGGAGTAGGCACATGAGGAGGCTGCTTTGCTGGAAGGGGTGCTGGAAGAGATGGTGGAGGGGGAAGGATCTCCTCAGTAGGTGTGGGGGTGGCTTTAACAGCCCTGCTGCCTTCTGAAGCAGGGATGCAAGAGGAGGAAGCCTTGGATGGCTTGGAGATCATCCTCTCCCATCTGCCAAACAAAGCGCAGGTGTGGCGCTTGCTGGCATTAATGAAGATGGTCGGGGAGACCATGAATTCACTAGCCTTTTCCTTGAGGAAGATACCCAGGATTCTTCCAAATTAAACCTCTTTCTTGTTGTTCTTCTTCTTAATCAGATCAAAGAAGATCTTGCTCCAATCAACGGGACGCTTATTGACCACATCACACATGATAAGGAATTGATGTCGGGTTATGTAATCATGTGCGGTGTGCTTGCCCATCAGTATTTTTCCCACAATGCCCGCCAAGAACTAATAGGAGGCAGAGAGTTGTTTCTTTAACAACTTGTTAGGGTTGCTTCCAGAAAACCCCATCAACTTTAGCATCAATGTAAACTCTTCAGAATCCATATCTATATCATCTTCTCCATTTACCAAACCAAAAATCTTAGAGAGAATGGCGGGAGATAAAGAAACAGCATTACTCCCGATATTTCCTGTCAATGTATCATCCTCAGAAGCAGTAGAAGTGTATACCCATTCTCTAATTTCAGTTCCATGCAATTTAATCCTTTGGGTCATGAAATCTTTGAGACCCTGCTCGTCTAGTAGTTCCAGAATGTAGAGAAAATTGGGTCATAGTGTTGGAATGAATCGAAATCCATGTCAAAACTAGTGTCAAATTTCATGGCATCCAAAACTCCTGCTGGAATCGCCATTGATGACCTACAAGAAAGACAGAGAACACGGTGATCAAGAGAAAGAGAACTGAAAGCGCAGGACGGAGGTTGAAGAAAACCTAGATATAAGATTTTCATAATATGAATCGACAATCTCCATTCCACTAGAAAGAAACAATTCTTCGAACTGAGCTCGACGAAATAAATTATAGACAAATAATTCATCGATCTCATCCAGAAGAATCGAAAACAGTTCTTCGAACTCCGTTCGACTAAATATCTTCTGAAGCAAAGTTTGTCGATCTCCGGTCGACGAAAATTGTTTCCACACGGAGAATTCGTCGATCTCTATTCGACGAGAATCTCTCAAACTTTCCCTAATTCATCGAACTCCGTTCGATGAACTCTAGAAAATTCGTCGAATGCAGACAGAAATAATTTAACTCGTCTCCATTAATCATTTCCAGTTGATTTTTAAAGAACAGATGATTTTTTTCATCCAAGGGTTTGGTGAAAATGTCTGCTCTCTGTAAATCAGTAGGAATATGGATTAGGTTAATTTTCTTTTTGTCCACATTATCTCTAATGAAATGATGTCTTATATCAATATGCTTAGTCCTACTATGGTGAACTGGATTCTGTGCTATGGCAATAGCACTAGTATTATCACAAAATAATGTTGAATTATTTAAGTTGACACCATAGTCTAGGAGTTGGTTCTGTATCCATAACATTTGTGAACAGCAGCTACCAGCAGCCATGTATTCTGCTTCTGCAATTGATGTAGAAACAGATGTTTGCTTTTTACAAAACCAGGAGACAAGTCTCATACCCAGGAACTGGCAAGTTCAAGAGGTACTCTTCCTGTCCACTTTACATCCAGCATAGTCAGCATCTGAGTATCCAATTAACTCAAACTCTGACTCTATAGGATACCAGAGTCCTAGATTAGGACAACTCTTTATATATCTCAAAATTCTTTTTAAGAAAATAGGGTGAGATTCTTTAGGGTTCACTTGAAACCTAGCACAAAGATATGTGGCAAACATTATATCAGGCCTGCTAGCTATTAGGTATAATAAGTATCCAACAATTTCCCTATAATGTTTCTGATCTACAGTTTTTCCTGCTGCATCAGAATCCACAACAGCATTTGTAGCCATAGGTGTTTTCATTACTGAAGCATCACTCATCCCAAAATTCTTAATAAGCTCTTTAGTATACTTAGCTTGGGAGAGGAAGATACCATCAGGGAGCTGCTTCACTTGGAGACCAAGGAAGTAGGAAAGCTCACCCATGCTACTCATCTCAAATTTAGAATGCATGAGGTCAGCAAACCTCTTGCATAATTTGGGATCAGTAGACCCAAAAATGATGTCATTCACATATATTTGTACTAATAAAATTTGGTCCTTATGATGTCTAGTGAAAAGAGTTTTATATATGGTTTCTCTTGTAAATTTATGCTCTAAAAGAAAGCTTACTAAGGTCTCATACCAAGCCTTTGGAGCTTGCTTTAAACCATAGAGAGCTTTATGCAATTTAAATACAAAAGAGGCTTGAGTTAGAGAGATAAAACCTGGAGGTTGTTCTGCATAAACCTCTTATTGAAGCACTCCATTCAAGAATGCACTCTTGACATCCATTTGTACCACTTTGAATCTCCTGTGAGCTGCATAAGCAAGGAATATTCTTATGGCCTCTAACCTTGCAACAGGGGCAAAGGTTTGGTCATAATCAATTCCTTCCTCTTGCCTGTAGCCCTGAGCAACAAGCCTAGCCTTATTCCTCACTATGTTCCCTTGAGCATCTATCTTGTTCCTGTAGACCCATTTGGTTCCAATAACTGGGTAGATATGAGGTCTTGAAACCAAATCCCAAACTCTATATCTCTCAAACTGATTTAGTTCCTCTTGCATTGCAATGATCCATTGGGGATCTTGCTCTGCTTCATGGATGGAGAGAGGTTCAATCTGAGAGAGAAAACATGCATACATGAAGTCTTGGTTGAGTTGATGCCTTGTCTGTACACCTGCTGAAATGTCTCCAATCACTTGAGATCTGGGGTGATCTCTAAGTGTGACAAGATCAGTTGATGGAGTTTGTTCAGCAATAGCTTCTGTATTTAATTCCTCTTGAGGAATTGTACTAGCTGTTGAGGGAAGTTCAGTCACTTCCACTTGAATTTCTTCTTCACTGTCTTCAGCAACCTGTGGAGAAGGATGGGTTGATACCTCTTGGGTAAGGTTTAGTCCATCTATAGACTCACATAGTTGTGGAACCTGCAAAAAGCTATTAGTAGAAATCTCTTTCTCCTTATAAGACATGTTAGCTTCATAAAAGGATAAATGAACTGACTCTTCAATTTTAAGAGTTGATTTATTAAATACCCTATAGGCCTTGCTTACTTGGGAGTATCCTAGAAAAATCTCTTCTTTAGCCTTAGCCTCAAACTTTCTGATGTATCTTTTGTTGTTAGTGTGAATATAGCATATACAACCACAAACTTTAAAATAAGTGATTTTAGGTTTCTTTCCTTTAAGTAATTCATAGGGGGTCTTATTTTTCAGCTTATGTATGAGGCTTCTATTCAGGACATAGTTAGCAGTGTTTACAGCTTCTGCCCAAAAGGATAGAGGCATGTAAGCATCTGCTAATAATGTGCCTGCAGATTCAATGAGTTTCTTATTTTTCCTTTCAGCTACCCCATTTTATTGGGGAGTTCTAGGAGCTGAGAAGCACTGCCTGATACCTTCCTTCTCATAGAACTCATGTATAAGAAGAGACTCAAACTCTGTGCCATGATCACTTCTGATCAATGCAACATGAGTAGAGAACTCAATCTGTATGGTCCTGAGAAAATCTGTAAGAACCTTTAATGTATCTGACTTAGCTCTCAGAAAAGCTACCCAAATGAATCTAGAGAAGTCATCAACAATCACTAAAGTGTAAGACTTCCCTCCTAGGCTTTGTACTGCAATGGGTCCAAATAGATCCACATGAAGCAAATATAAAATCGTAGGTGAATCACTTTTATTAATGGATTTGAAACTACTTTTACTTTGCTTGCCTAATTGACAAGCCCTGCATAGGTCTTCCTTCTTGTAGTGGCCAGAAGGTAAACCTCTAACAAGATTGTCTTTAGATAACCTAGCTATATTCTTAAGGTTTACATGTCCTAATCTATTATGCCACAACTCATTTTGATTACTAGTGATATTGAGTAAACAAACATCAGTTTTGGCAGAAATAAAATCTACTAGATATATGTTGCCTTGTCTAATTCCAATTAAAACATTTTGGTTTTCATTATTGATAATAGAACAAGAGGTAGAGTTAAAGTGTACCTGATAACCTTCATCACATAATTGTCTTATGGATATTAGGTTATGTTTGAGTCCTCTTACATATGTTACTCTCTTGAAGGTAACTGTTCCAATCTTAACTGCTCCATATCCTTCTGACTGGCCACTCTTTGAATCACCAAAGATCACCTTTCATCCTTGCTTGGACTTGTAATTAGATAAATTTGCCTTGCTGCCTGTCATGTGTTTGGAGCAACCACTGTCCAAGTACTAGGTTTGACTCACCCTTGGACAGCTCTTCACCTGTACCTGTAATGAAAAACAAAGCTCAATTGTTCTTGACCCAAGTTACCTTGGGTCCTTTATTTGGTTGAAAAGAAAAGCTGGAAATAACTGTTAAGGTGGTTTGAGATTTATAACCTAAGGGGTGATATCTCCTAGGTGGAATAACCCAATCAGCTACTGGATTGAATGGTTTATTAGTTAGCTTAGAATTTCTGTAAAAGAAATAATTTAAGTTTGGTCCTTCTGGGTTCAACGATTTTCTGTAAGTTCGTCGACCAGAGTTCGACGAATAGGGCTGAGATCGTCGATCTCTGCTCAGAGAATGACAGTAGTCATTTTCTGTGCCCCAAGTTCATCGACCTCTACTCGACGAACCATACCAAGTTCGTCGATCACAGTTAGACGAATTGTTATTACTAAAGTTTGCGTTCAGCGTTCGTCGATCTGGGTTCGACAAAATGGCCACATTTCGTCGATCGGAGTTCGACGAATGCTGCTGAACCTGGTTTTTATTTGCTGTTTTTTTATTCCTATTACTCTTGTCTATGGGTTTTGGGTTGTTTTCTGACATTGGTTTGTTTATTATCTTTTCTTTTCCCTTGGCAGAAACAAATTGAATGGGTGTGGTAAGAATGTTTTTCTTAATTATGGGGGGCAAACTTGATGATGCACCCAAGCCTAGCTTGCCATTTAATCTGGCATTAACTGTGCTTGTTATGTCCATCAGTTTGAGACTTCTCCCATTGAGAGATTGCTCAAGTTGTTTTGCCTCACATAAATCAGATTTTAATTTGATTATCTGTTCATTTGCTAGATTTAGTTGATCTGTTAGTTTAATATTTTCTGAATTAACAGATTCAAGATTTCCTAGTCTTTCTCTAAGGGTTTTTATTTCCTTCTCTGAATTAATCAAATCTAAGCACATAGATTTGAATTCAACTTTAAATAAATCAGAATTAAAGTCAAAGCTTGAAAGAACCTGATCTGCCTCTGAGTCTGAGGCTGCTTCATCTTCAGATTCTCCTTCTGATCCAGAACAGCTCCTGGAGTCATCAATTACCATAAGGCAGACATCCTTGGATCTTGCTTCTTCCTCTTCTTCACTTGTGCTGGAAGAGAATGATTCTTCCTCTGTATCACTCCATGTCTCAGCAACAAAGCCCTTGTTTTTCTTTTTGTACTTACTGGAAGAGGGTCTGTTGCTGTGTTTTCTCGTGGAGTCCTTTTCTCTATTTTTCTCCTTCTTCTGATTTTCTGGACAATCAGAGATGTAATGTACAGGCTTTCTGCAACCAAAGCACACAACCTCCTTGGTTGGTGTCTTGTCAAATCTGGGCTTATCATCTTGCCTGGATGATTTCGTTCTGAAATCCTTTCTAGCCATCTTATGGAATCTTTCTGCAAAGAGGCTCATGAGTTCTTCATTAGATGTTGAGGTCTCACTTTGCTCAGATGCTTTGAAGGCTATACTGTGATCCTTTCTCACTGGAGTTGTTGCCTTATGTTCAGCTGCTTCTCTTGATTTGATCAACTACTCATAAGACTTTAATTTGCCTAGCAGAGATTCAGTTGTATCTCATTTAGGCTTCTGGCTTCTTTGATAGGCCAGATTCTGGAGTCCCGAGAGCTAGGGAAGCACATCAAAATTTTATCATTCACCTCTGTCAGGGTGATGTCCTTATCCAAGGTTTTGAGGTTATTGATGATTGAGCTCAACCTGTTGTACATTTCAGCCACTGATTCAGTCTCATCCTTTTTAAAATTCTCATACAGGGATATGAGGTTTGATCTCCTGTCTTTTTTTTCATCTGCTGAGCCAGCTACCATTTGGTTGAGGGAGTCCCAAATGGCCTTGGCTGAGGTGTACTCAGCCACCTTTTGAAATATGTCATCTGACATAGTCTGAGCCAAGATATTCATTGCTTCAGCATCTGCCATTTTGGTTTTCTTGTAGGCATCATTATTCTCTGGAGGAGGTATTGCAGTCATGTTAGTAGAGGTGCTTGTAGAAGCTACAGGAGCTGGAGGTACTCCTGTAAAGATAGAAGAAAAAATATCCTCATCAATACAATTCGTATATAATATGATTCTTGCCTTCCAGATGGCAAACTTGTTAAGATTGCATACTGGAGGTCTGATGTTTGCATAGTCTTTGTTTTGGGCCATTTCTGTGAAGAAATAAATCTAATAACAAAGACAAAACAATCTGATCTCAAAAGAGGGATCTTTATAGTTTATGTGTTAGCCTATACAACCAATTAAGGTGTGGTATTTTAACCAACGTAGCTCTAATACCAATTGAAAGTGCAACGTAGATCTGAAATACTCTAGAGGGGAGGGGTGTGAATAGAGTATTGTGCTCTCTTTTAAAAAATTCTTTACAACTTTTTTTGTATTCCTAAGTGAATAGGTCAGTTAATAAAATAATAAGCACAACAACCTAAACAATCACAGAGCACAGCAAAAACAAAAAATAAGGGCAACTAGACGACACAAGAAGTTTTATAGTGGTTCCCAAACCTGGGTACATCCACTCTTCTACCACCCTGGTAGGAATCCACTCAGGTTTTTGATCAGGTTCCTGACACCAATGAGCTTTTGTTCAGGTGCTCAAAAACCGAAACCTCAAGTCTTTTGGAAGGAGACTTGCAACCAGGAATAATTTTGAAGGGAATTAAAACCCTGTACAGGAGTTGGAAGAGAGGTGATGGTGTCTTCTCTTTCTCAATAACAACTGAGAAGACTTGTGGATTGATTTCAGCAGATTTGATCCCCTGAGATCTTGAATGAATAAGGAATTCTGGAGCACTGCTTCAGGGTGACAGGTCTTGAAAGCTTGAGTTCCTGGACCAGAGATTGCTTCAGGAACTTCTTTGACAGATAGAGTTTTGTTGTCATTTTGAAGTTGTCTTGTAGTATTGAAGATGTTCTCTGGCCTGGGCTGATTGCAGAAAAAAAACTTTTGATTATTATAAGATTGTTCTTCTGTGCAATCTCTGTCTGTGTGTCTGTATTGCTGATTGTATCTCTTACTGATTAATCCTTTTCTTTCGTGTCTCTTTTTGCTGACTGAGGAACATTTGAAATTTGAATGTTGAGCAGTAATTGGAGTCGGCCTTGGAAAGAAGCGACAATCAATGATTTCCCTAACTGTCCCATGGAAAAACAGCATGTAATTATCCATAGTCAATGCGCGTTCTAACGGTAACATTCCGAGAAGATTGAGCATTGATTACTCCAGAATCATCGCCAAGAAAAGGGACGGGAAACTGGAGAAGACCTAATCTGGAATCGTCGAATGAAGAATACCAATCGTCGAGCTGAGTTCACAGTTCGTCGAGCTGAGCTGATGAGTTTGTCGACCATAAAATAGAAATTAGTCTTCTAGGGAAACTTGTCAATTCTGCTTTAACATTCGTCGAACTGACAATCTTCATTCATCGAGCTGAGATTCAGATTCGTCGAGCTGAGAATGATTGAGGGCTTAGAATCTGAGAAGTCTCTGACTGAGAAAGAATTAAATCATTGACCACAAATCGTCGAGCAGAGTACTGAATTCGTCGATCTGAGAAGTTATGAGCTTGAGGTCCAAGTTCGTCGAGCTTATATTCTAGTTTGTCGACCAAAGAAGCTGTGAACGTGAGGTCTAAGTTCGTCTAGCTCAGATTCTAGTTCGTCGACCAAAGCCTGAAGTTGGACTTAGAAAAAATTCTAAAGTTGTCCTGACTTTAGCTTGATGTAGAAACTCAGTCTCCGTCGAACAGAGAACAAAGATCGTCGAGCTCAGCAGAAAGAAATGTCTCACGATCGTCGAGCGCAGAACACCTTTCGTCGAGCTGAGTTTGACGAACGTCGAACTCACTTTACTTAGTCTTGAAATCTTCTAGGATTGGAGTCTCTGATGGTCTTGTTGATAGCTGGTCCATCTGAAGTTGACTCTAAGGAATTGGCCTAGACTCTAGGACACAAACTTCACCCTGGCTATACATGATGGGTCACATGCTAAGTTAGTGAACCTAGCCCAAATCAACTAGGGATCCAACATATGCCCCCTCCAACTCTTGTCCGCCCAAAGGATTCGGAGCATCACGATGTCATGTCCTTTCGTTATCTAGGGGATGGATTTGGTTGGACCTTTCCCCCGGGAAGTGGGCATAGAAGTTTCCTTCTAGTCATGATTAATTATTTCTCAAAGTGGTTGGAGGTCAAGGCGTTTGCCAAGGTGACCTCGTTAATCATCAAAAAATCCGCATGGGGGGAGATCATCTGCCTCTATGTGTTGCCTCAAGCATTTGTCAAGGATAATGGACCCTAATTTGCCAGCAAAGAATTCATCAGTTTTTGTACCCAGTTGGGGATTGACCTCAGGTTTGCCTCTGTCCACCACCGAAGAAGCAATGGCCATTTGGAGGCGGCAAACAAAATCAACGTGAGCATTCTTAAGAAGAAGGTAAAAAATTTGAGGGGGGGTTGGGTAGAGCAACTCCCCTCGGTGTTATGGGCTTTGTGGACAACCCCCAATATGGCCACCAGAGAGACCCCCTTTAAACTTTCTCATGGTGCGAGGCGATCTTGCCCTTGGAGTTTGAGGTTCAGTCGCCACGAGTCATGGCTGCTAGTAGGGAAGACGAGGAATGGAGGGAAGAAAATGAAGGGGAGCTGCGGCTCTCACTGGACAATCAATCAGTTAAAAGAAGGGGATCTGGTTTTGAAAAAGGTCGACGCCGCTAGAAGGTCGGTTGTCGTTGGGATGCTCAATCCTAACAGAGAGGGTCCCTACATAGTTTAAAAATCACTAGGGCAGGAGGATACCACCTCCATAACGTGGAGGGGGTGACCATGAGCCATTTATGGCGTGGCGATGACCTGAAGCATTTCTACCCTTAGTTAAGGTAAGATTGTACATCATATTATGATGAATTTATTGAATTGTTTCAGGTTTGTTCCTTTTGAATATGGTAAAGAGGTCGTGATTTAAAAGACCTTGAGTAGATCCCACTAATAAGGCTCCCATTAGCTGGCAGGGCTGGAAGGCGCACTCGACCTCGAGTATACCCGCTGTTCAGGCTCTCAGTAGCTGGCAGGGTCGAAGGCTTGTTTGAGGGAAAGGTAAAGAGGTTGTGATTTGAAAGACCCCGAATAGATCCCGCTGACCAGGCTCTCATTAGCTGGCAGGGTTGGAATTCGCACTCGGCCCCGAGTAGACCCACTGTCTAGGTGACTAGCTGGCAGGGTCGTAGGATCGCTTGGGAGGTAAGGTAAAAAGGTTCATGGTTGGAATGATCCCGGTAGACCCGCTGACCAGGCACCCATCAAGCTGGCAGGGACAACGACTCGCTCGGTGGAAAGACATAAAGTGCTTGGAATAATTAGATTTAGAGTCGCTCCCACTGCCAGGCTCTCTCCTAGTTGATAGGGTCATTGGACTCATGATGAGTATTACGGAGCACTCTGATAGCAGGTTTTCAGATAGCTAACAGATATCCTGAGTAGGGATGATGTAATCCACACCCATCTAGGCACTGCCCTCTCGGTACACTTCTCTCGGTAAGGGGCTATCGGCTTGTCCCTTACGGCATGTCCCTCTCGGCAGAATTTATTTAGTCTAATCATCAAATGGGTGGCGATCCTCACCAAGGAGCCTAAGGCTTACGCAAATGTGTGGAATTCTTCGTGGATAATAAAATGCGAGATGCAGAGAAAAGTATGGAAAATAATAGTCATTTCAACAAATGTAAGATCATTTATATATATTACAAAAACAGTTACATTTGCTTGTGGGGTCTCGCCCCTTACAAAAATTCATAAATGAAAAAATTACAAGTTAAAACCAAAAATATGAAAGGCCTTCAGGAAGATTCGTCGGATGTCTTGCTGGATGACTTATCAGTAGATCTGTAGCAATAGCCAAGCATTATTTTGTCATCCTCACTCAGGGAGTCATCCTCTCCCGCAGGCTTAGGGATGGGGTCAAACAGCTAGGGGAGGATCCCGTGCGGCGTGAGTGATTCGCCGCCCTCGTTTAGTAACCCAGATTCTCACAGCAGCTGGATCATGCACTTGGCCGCCACATGTGCATTCTCCTGCATTATCACCTCTATCTCATAGTTTGAGTATTGGTGAAGTTTGACCTTCTTGACTGACGGTGGTAGAACTGGTGCCTTGCCCACCAGCGCTTGTTTAAGCTCGGCCTTCAGCAGCGTGATCTTGTATCGGAGAGCAGCCTCTTACTCACGCGAAAGCTAGCCTTGGGTAGAATCCTATAAGAAATTCATTAGAAATAAATAGGGCTAAATGTCGGGAAGTCATGAGGCGGAAGGCATCTAAAGTTTTACATACCTCAATCACTGGGCGGAGGGTGAGAAGTTTTTGGGAGGCCTCTAGGTAGGCCTTCAGGGTGGCGACCTCGGCAGCAGAGATATCCTGCATCTTGAGTGCCTCGCCCAGGCTATGCTCGATGTTGAGGCTGCAGCACACACACATGTGCGTAAGCTCGAACATGTACAGCTGGGATCGAACATCTTCATAGGCGAGAGACTTGGTCGACTCTTGGTCATCTAAATGCTCGTCCACTCGGCTGTAGATCCCGAAGCCGAGAGTGAATGCTACACCGCTGCTTGTTTCCTGCTCCATACACGAGGGAAGGAGCAATTGGATGGAGACCCGGTTAGCCTCCAGGTCCCACTGCAGAAGGGGTTGGCCCTCTTCATCTAAGTGCTTCCTGACCATGCCAAAAATCTAATGCTATCGCGGCACCGGTTTTGCTGGAACCACCTATGTAACACCTCCCCTGTAATGACCGTATAATATGGGTCCTGCCAGGGCCCCACAACATACAGATGCCACAACTATAGCATTATAAGATGATATAACTACCCAACTCAAAACTTATAATCAAACCACAGCGAAAACAGCAAAACAGACTGGAAGTTATCCACACATATATGAGTATCGAAACGGCCTTATGGCCTTACAATAAAAGAGAGTCTAAAAATCTATTGATACACAACACATCAATGTGCAAAGGCACTTCTAAGCTACCTCGGCATGCAAGCCGGAATAAAAAAGCATCAAACATACAATATCACAAAAGTAGAGCCAATTCAAAGATGGTAACACTTCATGAGGCTTAGGCCCGTTTGGCCGGCGAGCTAGCTCCTGCTTGTGATCCTTGCCCTGTAAAAATTTGGTTGTAATGAGGGTCAGCAAAGGCTAACCTCAAACTGTGTAACAAACACATCTCAACCCGGCCATCCCTAACGGACCCCGGAGTACCACTCCAACCTTCAAGTCAGCACTTCGTATACCATATACATAAAAAGTAAAGCACTAAAAGAACAGGCTTGGATGTCTCAAACAACATGCACGTTTTCTATTGTTGAGCATATAATAAAAAGTGGCCTACTATGCAACATGAATGCAAAACCCGGGCTTCACCCAAGGCACCCTATAGCGTATGCAACCAGTACATCATCACATCATCTGGGTACTCACCATTTCCCCATTGGCATTAAGCCACAAACAAGGGGGTACTGTAATTACCCCAACGACATACAAGACGCCCCCACGGAGCTCTTGTCAAGGCCCCACCCGCTCATGGTCTAAAACTCGGGCTTGCATGCAAGCTCTGACTTCTCATGTCAGGATTCCCTCTAACACACTGACCGATTCTAAGAACCCTTATTGGACCACACCCGCTCATGACCTCATTGCCCAAGGCTTGCCCCATGCTTGGCGTTATCGTCAGTCTCACAAAAGGGGACTAGTCTCGTCGGGACACTCTCCACACATGACTTACATGTCACGGGATAGCCAGCCGACCACGGAGACAAAGCCATGCCTTAGCACATCACAATCCAATATCATTTCCAACCTAATCCCTCATTTATACTGCAACGTCCCCGCGCACCAAGGAAACCATCTACCGCCAATGCAGAGCTAACCTTATCCACCAAGGAAACCATCTACTGCCATTGAAGAGCTAACCTTGTCCGATTCTAATTACACGTACTCACTCGAGAAAAGGGGAAAACATAAACATCACAAACGACATCTTGCCGCAATGGATTTCTACAAAATCCTTAAAGCTCGTATGCAACATCACCGAGACGGACTAACGGTCGCGACCACGGCTTCACCCACCATGCCTAATATACTAACGGAGCAGATCTCTAATGCAAAATCATGTCGGGGACGGACTCAATCGATCAGGATGTTCCTCTTGAATCATGGCGACCTTAACCCCTCTCATTTGAGAGTTTGGTGCCCAAAAACTAGAAAGAGAAAGATGCTAAACACGCATCCCAAAACCAAGAAGAGAAGTGTCGTTACCTTCCGACCCCGCTTCCTAGACATGAAAACTTAGCCGGATGAAAACCTTCGCAATGATCTTACCTCGATGGATCCAGACTCGGCTCGCGATTTGGAGCACCGAAGCTTCTCCAGCATCCGAATCTCTCCTTCACCTCCTTCCTTGCTCTCCC
Organism: Platanthera guangdongensis; assembly: GCA_039583875.1. Lineage (NCBI taxonomy): Eukaryota > Viridiplantae > Streptophyta > Magnoliopsida > Asparagales > Orchidaceae > Platanthera > Platanthera guangdongensis. The sequence continues at coordinate 42,187,956 of CM077148.1, read as the reverse complement.
TTCTCTCTAGAACTTAAAAAGAGAGTGTTTGAAGAAGAATGAGGGTTTCTAAACCCAATTCCCGGACTTAACTTAGCACGGACATCCCTGAACCATCAGATCCCAATAGAAGGAAATGAACGGCCACGATCCGAACTGAAAATCAAAATACCTGGGCCGAATACGGCTTGTGACACGCTCATGTCCAAGGCCGTATGCCCCAATCGATGCCGAAACCGTTGCACCCAGAATAGGATACGTGCTCTGAACAGGCTCGTGTCAAAGCAGACATGCCCGTGTCACGCAGAACATGCCCGTGTGCCGGGGTGTGTGCCTCCATCGACACAGGACCAAACACAACCCGAGGAGAATACGGGTATTTGACACGCCCGTGTCACATTTTACATGCCCGTGTTACACACGAACATGCCTGGGCTCCAGTCCGTATCTTTCCCATCACATGGCACGACTCACAACCCGTGTAGGATACGGCTTGGGACACGCCCATATCTCAGGCCGTGTTCGAAGTCTCGACGATCGTCGACTGCCTTTGTGTCGACTCCGCGGAAAAATTCGTCAAACACGCGCACGACACGGTCTTGGACACACCCGTGTCCCAGGCCATGTTCACTATCTCGACACTTCATCGAGCGCAGTTCATCGACTTCCCAGGCTCTCGAAGAAACCGAGCACGACACGTCCATGGACACGCCTGTGTCCTAGGTTGTGTTCACTTTCTAAATAGACCCAATCGCCTACCGCGAACTCTATCTTCCTATGGAGAGCATTAAAATATTTTTCTTGCCGATCTTGAGCCACCTTCACACGCTCTTGAATGTTCTGCACCAACTCACAAGCATCAGCTACAACTTCTTTTCCCAATAGTTTGGTGTCTCCCACCTCTATCCACGACATCAGTGTTCAACACCGCCTCCCATACAAAGCTTCGTATGGTGCCATTTTTATACTTGCTTGATAACTGTTATTGTACGCAAACTCCACCATGAAGAGGTGATCCTCCCATTTCTTGCTGAAGTCAAAAATACACATTCTCAGCATATCTTACATAGTACGATTTGTCCTTTCGGTTTGCCCGTCAGTTTGAGGATGGAACGTCGTACTGAACTTTAGCTTCGTGCCCAAACTTTTCTGAACCAATCTCAAGTCCTTGGACATGAAACGTTCGTCACGATCACTGACTATACTTTTAGGAATCTCATGTAGTCGCACAATGTTGCGAACATACAACTCCACCAGCTTCTCCACGCTGTCCTCCTTCTGATTTGGGATGAAGTGAGCCACTTTGGTTAAGTGATCCACAATCACCCAAATCGCGTCGTTATCCTACTGCGATCTAGGTAACCCATGCACAAAATCCATGGAGATGTCATCGAATTTCCACTCGGGGATTGGAAGAGGCTTCAGGAACCCACCCAGCTTCTGACACTCGGTCTTCACCAAGGCACAAGTTTGGTATCGATTCACGTACAAAGCTACGTCCCGCTTTAGTCTAGGCCACCAAAGGTTTCGTCCTTCCTCAGAATCCCATCAATTATTTCCCAGGAACTACTCTAGCCCTTTTGAGCTTCCACCACGTATGGTTGAAACTCCACATCCAAACGGGTCGCTTCCCAAATACGATCGAACAAGTCATTCTGCATTTCAATCCAGTTCAACCGAGCCATGCTAGAATCGCCTCTCACTACACATTCCATGCCAAGGGACTCCCAGTCCTACAACAACCGCTCATCATGAGCATCTAACCAATTCCCTTGCCCATAGTACTTTCTACTCAAGGCATCGACCACCACATTGGCTTTGCCTGGCGTATACTGAATCGCCCCCTCATAGTCCCCAAGGAACTCAACCCACCTGCACTGCCGCATATTCAAGTCCTTTTGATCCAAGAGATACTTCAGGCTTTTATGATCCTTGAAGATCTCCACCTTCGCACCATAAACATAGAGTCGTCATATTTTCAACGCAAAAATTACCACCGCTAATTCCAAGTCATGGATGGGGTAATTCCTCTTATGAGGCTTCAGCTGCCTAGACCCAAAGTCTATCACACTGCCATGTTGCACCAAAACGTAACCCAAACCGTAACCCGATGCGTTACTAAAAATTTGGAATCCTTCGGTCCCTTTAGGTAGACTTAGGATTGGAGTCGTCATCAGCCTTTCCTTTAGTGTCTCAAATGCTTGACTGCACTCCTGAGTCCATACAAACTTCTGATCCTTACGAGTTAGTGATGTGCGGGGTAGAGCTTTCCGCAAAACATTTTCTACGAATCTCTTATAATACCCGGCTAGTCCAACAAAACTTCGGACTTCTGCCACAGTTCTCAAAACCGGACATTCTCTGATGGTTTCCACTTTTGTTGGATCTACCGCCACCCCATCCCCACTAATCACGTGGCCCAAAAATGTCACCTTATCAATCCAGAACTCGCACTTTGAGAACTTTGCATAAAGCTGGTTCACTCTCAACACTTGCAAGACTACTCTCAAGTGAGTCTCATGCTCCACCTCTGATTTAGAGTACACCAGAATGTTATCGATAAAGACAACTACAAAAGAGTCCAAGTATTTCCGAAATACTCGATTCATCAAATCCATGAATATAGATGGTGCATTCGTCAGCCTGAACGACATCACCTAGAACTCAAAGTGACCATACCTCGTACCAAACGCTGTCTTGGGTATGTCCTCATCTCGAATTCACAACTGATAGTATACTAACTTCAAATCCAACTTTGAATACACCACCGACCCCATCAACTGGTCGAATAGGTCGTCTATCCAAGGAATCAGATACTTATTCTTGACAGTCAATTTATTCAACTCTTGATAGTCTATGCATATAGCAGTAGGTCCGGCCGGGGACAGACGTCGTATGCCACAGACAGACCGGGTGGTTACTCATGGAAACCATCCAACCAATCAACGTCCTACATAGAGCATTCTAGCGAAAGCAGTTTATAGAAGTTGCAATAAAGAACCCAGCACTAAAGCATGAATGTCCACTAATCCAAAATAGGAATGTTATACAAATACCAACACAAGCCTTAAGGCCTTACAAAATGTTTCACTTGATATTACATGATTTACAAACCACGGCACGCAGGCCGGTCATACATGAATAAAACAGTAAACACTTCCAATTAGGCCTTCGAGGGCCGGCTTCGCAAAAAGGTCTTTAGCCCGCTATTGACCGCTTGGTCCAGCAGCACCTGCAAACAACAAACCATTGCACGGTAGCAAAACAAGGCAACGGTCAGCAATGCTGACCAAATTATAACGATCCCGCCCCCAACTCGGGGCAGCGACGCTCCTTCCCTGCATTTCATTAGCATAAGCGAGCAATATACAACAATATTCATTTCATCACAGACGTTGGCTCGCACAGCCACATGCCCCGTGCTCTCAGGGCACATTCTCGGTGAACCGGTCGATGTCACGTCAATTAAAGCCATAGACATTCCGGACTCACCACCGCCACTATGACGGCCAAACCTATGAGCATTTTGTCTTCTTGGCCTGGGTCACGACAATTTAAGCCATTGACCGCCGAAGACCCTAATCTATGCCAACGGCAAGTGCCACGTACCCTTAGGTCTCTTTAACCGAATGACATAGAACGGGTACGGTTCCATCTAACCCGTGCTCACATCGCAACGACAATTTAAGCCATTTGCACGGGTCAAACTTCCACCGAGTCCCATTTCCATCACAATTCACATAACCCGGTTATATTCAAGTTGGCTCTCAGGCCACCAAGTTGGCAAGATCACGCATCCGCCCAATTTTCCGGGTGCACCTTTGGGTTAATCCCCAAGGCTCCCTGCTGCAATCTACCGTGTAGAAAACACGAAAAACAACCAATAGCACGGAGTCTTCTCCGGCATTATGCAATGCAACATCACCGATCCAGACCAACATGTCCGGGTAGGCTTCACACATCATGCCTATGTCCGTTCTCGCTTACGGACTCTAAACAACGGGGACTTCACATATCTACCCGAAGGAACGCCTCCAACTCTCCGCAAACTTGCGAGAGCGGGCTTCCTATGCAAAGAAGGAGAGCTACTCATGATCAAGAAGAGAATTGTTACCCTTGCGTTCTTCTTTGGCGCCATGGAAAAATAAGCGGATGAAAAGCAACGCACTAGCTTTGCCTCCGTGGATACGGAGTCGGCTCGCGATTTGGAGCTTCGAAACTCCTCCAATGGCCGGATCTAGCTCCTTCCTTCCTTGGCTCTCCTCTCTCTCTAAGATTTTAGAAAGATATCCACTCATGAAAAGTGAGGGTTTCTAAGTCCAATCCCGGGTATATCCCTTCAGGAACAACCCCCAGCCGTTGGATCATCAATTAAAGAAATGAACGGCTTTGATTCGGGACTTAAATGCCCAATCTGGACCGCACACGGCCTGGCACATGCCCGTATCCAGGGTCGTGTGCCTCATTCGCCGTCAAAATCGGCTCGCCTGGAACAACACACTGGTATCGAACACGCCCGTGTTCGACCTGACACGCCCGTGTTCCACCTGACACGGCCGTGTGGCCGGCCGTGTGCCCCCATCGTTTTTCCCCAAAACAACCCGAGCACTGCACGGGTTCTAGGACACGCCCGTGTCCTTGCCCGTGTCACCTCAACACGCCTGGGCTCCAGGCCGTGTACAGGGTCTCGACACTCGACACTTCGTCGAGCGAAGATCGTCGACCTGATGACACGACCTTGGACACGCCCGTGTCCTTGGCCGTGTGCCTTGTCTCGACACATCGTCGAGCAAAGTGTCGACTTCCCGGGACGAGTGTCGACACGGGTTGACACGCCCTGCGACACGCCCGTGTCGTAGGCCATGTGCCATGTCTCGACACTTCGTCGAACGCAGAGTGTCAACTTCACGGGCTAAGTGTCGACACGGGTCGACATGCCCTGCGACACGCCCGTGTCGCAGGCCGTGTGCCCAGTCTCGACACAATGTCGAGATCAAAATGTCGAATTCCCGACTGAGTGTCGACACAAGCTTGACATGCCCTGGGACACGCCCGTGTCCCAGGCCGTCTGCCTGCAGCCAGAACCCAAAACTGGCCCAAAACGTCCCTCGTCGCTCCTTTGAGTTTCGGGGCGTTACAACTCTCCCCCTCTTAAAAGAATTTCGTCCTCGAAATTATATAAAGTAAAGACATGTAGAAAACCAAAATTTGTACCTGAGCGGAACAACTCTGGATACTCGTCAAGCATAGTCTGCTCTCACTCCCAAGAGAGCTCCTCACGACCGCAATTGTCCCACCAGACCTTGACCATCCTTATGTCTTTATTGCGTAGCCGCTTGACCTCCGAGTCCTCAATCTGCACGGGCTTGACCTTTGTCGTCAACCCACTATCCACCGGCACTTGATCGACCGCGATCACTTGCGTAGGCTCTTGCAACGCCTTCTGAAGTACTGAAATATGGAATACATCATGTAAACCACTAAGCTCCACTGAAAGCTTCAACCGATAGGCCGCTTCACCGACTCGCTCCAGAACCTCAAACGGCCCAACGTACCTCGGGCTTAGCTTTTTCAGTCGCCGCACCCGCGAGACACCCTTGAACGGCTTGATCTTTAAGTACACTTAGTCGCCCACAGCAAACTCCACGTTCCTGTGCTTGGCATTATAGTACTTTGCTTGCCGGTCCTGAGCGATAAGCAACCTCTCCCGAATGGTTTTCACCAAAGAAGTAGCATCCTCCACTTCCGATCGCTTATACAACTTTGACTCACTCGTTTCTAACCAAGATAACGGCGTGCGACATTTTCTACCATATATGGCCTCGAAAGGCGCCATCTGAATACTGGCTTGGTAGCTATTGTTGTATGCGAACTCCACCAAATACAGGTGGTCTTCCCACTGCTTTCCAAAATCCAAGACACACATGCGGAGCATGTCTTCCATGGTTCTATTGACCCTCTCGGTCTGCCCATCCGTTTGCGGATGTAAGGCTGTGCTGAATTTCAACTTTGTTCCCAACATTTGTTGCACTAGCCTCCAATCATTGGACGTGAACCGCCCATCTCGGTCACTCACGATGCTGCGGGGCACACCATGAAGTCGTACTATGTTATCCACATAAAGCTTTGCCAACTTCTCCACCGGGTCATCCTTCCTATGCAGAATAAAATGCGACATCTTCGTTAACCGATCAACAACCACCCAAATGGCGTCGTTCCCCTTTTGCGACCTTGGCAAACCGTGCACAAAGTCCATAGAGATGTCGTCAAATTTCCACTCCGGAATAGGCAAGGACTTAAGAAATCCTCCCGGCTTTTGGCACTCCGCCTTCACCAAGGCGCAAGTTTGGCACTTCGCTATGTATAGCACCACATCCTTCTTCAAACCCGTCCACCAAAACAGTTTCTTCACATCACGGTACATCTTCGTGCTCCCCGGGTGAATCGAGTACTTAGTATGATGTTCCTTGTACAACAACTCCACCCGCAGATTACCCACACTTGGGATGCACAAACGACCGTCCTTCCAAAGTAATCCGTCCTCCACGACGAATTGGGTATTTGACCCATCCAGAGCCTCTAACATGAACTGCTTTATATGAGCATCCATATCCAAAGCCTGCCGAATACGATCAGCCAGGTCATATTGGACTTCAGTCCAATTCAGAACTGCTTCAGCACATGATTGCCTGTCCACACAAACAATCTCCAAAGCCTCCAACTCTTGCACCAACCGCTCATCATGCACGTAGGGGATCTTGAGCTGGGGCTCGGCGACTCAACGCGTCCGCAACCGCATTCTCTTTACCAGGCACGTAGTGGATCTTGAATGTATAGTCCCCCAGGAACTCCATCCATCTACGCTGCTGCATATTCAGATCCTTCTGATCAATAAGATACTTCAGGCTCTTGTGATCAGTGTAGATATCAATCTTCACACCGTACAAATAGTGTCTCCACAATTTCAAGGCAAAAATCACGGCCGCTAACTCCAAGTCATGGACTGGATAGTTCCTTTCATGCACTTTTAGCTGTCTCGAGCCATAAGCTATTACACTTCCGTGTTGCAGTAGCACGCAACCCAAACTGCTTCCCGAAGCATCACTATAAATCTCATAGCCTTCGGTCCCACATGGAGAACTCAGCACAGGCGTCGTGGTCAACTGACACTTCAACTCCTCAAAAGCTCGCGCGCACTACGGCGTCCAAACGAACTTATGATCCTTCCTCGTCAGAGTAGTGAGAGGTAACGCTATCCGCAAGAAATTCTCTACGAAGCGCCTATAATAGCCGGCAAGCCCCAAAAAGCTCCGGACTTCCGCTACCGTAGCAAGCTCAGGCCACTCCCGTATCGCAACAATCTTTGCCGGATCCACAGCAATACCCTCTCCACTCACTATATGCCCGAGGAACGCCACTGAGGATAGCCAAAACTCGCACTTCGAGAACTTGGCAAACAACTGATTTCTCCTTAGCGTCTCCAGAACCAAATGAAGATGCTTGAAGTGATCTTTCTCACTTTGCGAGTACACCAAAATATCGTCGATGAAGACGATCACGAAATGGTCCAAGTACTCCCTGAAAGTCCTGTTCATCAAATCCATGAACACTGACGGCGCATTAGTCAGCCCAAACGGCATGACCGTAAACTCATAATGCTCGTATCTCATACTAAACGCTGTCTTCGGGATATCACTCTCCCTTATTCGCATCTGATAGTACCCAGCCTTGAGATCTAACTTTGAGTACACCGTCGACCCTACCAACTAATCAAAAAGATCATCAATCCGGGGGATCGGGTACTTGTTCTTCTCCGTCAGCTTGTTGAGCTCCCGATAATCAATACATTGCTTCAAGCTTCCGTCCTTCTTCTTAACAAAGAGGACCGGTGCGCTCCAAGGCGAAGAACTTGGGCGCACATACCCTTGCTCCAACAACTCTTGCAGTTGAACTTTCAGCTCTGCAATTTCTTTAGGCACTAGCCGATAAGGAGATCGTGACACAGGCTTTGCACCTGGCACTAGCTCAATCGTAAAATCTATCTCCCGTTAAGGCGGGGCTCCAGGAAGATCTGCGGGGAACACATCAGGGTATTCTGATTCCACTGAAATACAATCCAACGCGGGCTTCGGCTTTGCAACCTCCACTAGTGTAAAGAACAGTTCTACACCGGCACGAACCGCCTTCACCACCTGAAGAGCAGACATCAATGTCTTGCTCGACCCCTTTAAGCACGTAAAAGTCGTCTCACGACTAGCTCCCAACTTGACTTCCTTCCGACCGCAATCGATATAGGCTTGCTGCTCCGAGAGCCAGTCCATGCCAAAAATAACGTCGAACTCCACCAACGGAAGTAAAGACGCCTGCAGGTCGAACTCCTGATCCCCAATACGAATCTTAACATCACATATCCTATCCGCTCGCATCGAACACCCATTGGGCAACAACACATCCAACTTATTCTTCGTCATCGAAGAAGGGACTCCGATGCGTGATATAAATCCTTCGGACAAGAAGGAGTGTGAAGCTCCCGTATCGAAGAGTGCTCGTGCCAGATTTTCACAAATCAATACAAATCCTAAACAAGCAGTGGTAAGGTAACATGTGCATAACAAGTATTTAAAGAAATTGACTTGCTATAAATTAAACCGTACCTGTCACCACATCAGCCTGTTTGATGGCCTCCTGTTGGCCAAGATTATAGACCCTTGGTTGGGCCGGAGCATAATGGGATGCGGTCGACTCCACCGCCTTTCCCTTCTCTTCATAAGTAGCTCCTGGCCTTCTCTCTGACTTAGGATGTCCGCTCCAACAGTCACGGGCAAAATGCCCCGTCTTTCCACAAGTAAAACACGCACTCGGGGTCCGACTCGTAGTTGCCCCAGAAGCACCAGAAGGAGCTGGACCCGAATTCCTATGCTTCTTGAAAGACCTCCGATAGCCGGACTTTGAAGTAGTCGGCACTTTGAATTCAGATTTCTTCTCACCCAAGCTTTTCTTTGCTTGTACATTCTTCATGTCCTTCTCCAAGGACCAGGCAGGGTTGACCAAGGTTAAGAAACCCTGCATCATCGGCCCCGAGAGTAGTAATCTCAACTCATCTCTCAAGCCTTCATAGAAGCGATTAGTCTGGAGCTCCTCATCCACGATTGTGGAGCTAGCATATCGACTCAAACGAGTGAACTCATGGAGATATTCATCCACGCTCTTCTCACCCTAAACCAACTTTAGAAATTCGTTCTCCATCGAAATCCTCTGAGTAGAAGGGAGGTATCTTGCTAAGAACAATCCCGAGAACTCTTCCATCGGGACGTCTGTAAGTTGTCTACCTCTCAAATGATGCAGCTCCAAACCTTCCCACCATAATCTCGCTTCACCGTCCAAAAGGAACGTAGCAATGGTGGTCATTTGCCACTCCTCTGTCTCCGTTGCTGTCATGACTCTCTTCACCCTGGAGAGCCAGTCTTCAGCTTGAGATGGGGTTCCCAACCCCGAGAATAACGGAGGGTTAAAGCTCATTACATGCTTAAGCTGCCCCTCGGTTGCCCTCCTTGGCACCACCGATTCCACAACCACTTGCTCCACTCTCCTCGGCTCAGCCTCTTGAAGAGGTTCCTGCTCCATCGCAGGAGCGGGCTGCTGCGTTTGCCTTGTAGGCTGCGCATTTATCACGGCCAACACCTCTTCATCCACCAATTGTATGTTCTCAGCCGATAGAGGTGTTGCAGGAGCAACAACTGGTGCACTGCTAGCCTCAGAAACTCGACGTTCCGACGGCCCAAGACCACTTCTGGTCACCTATAGTGGTACAAAACACCGTTAAGCGACCAAATAAAATTGCAAACAACAATTATAGGAACGCGCAGGTTCCTCAACCACGTGTATTTTCATTCCTAAGTGGACATTCATGGGTTCTTTTACCGTTATAACGATGACGCACACAATGTGATCACCACCCCTTAAAAAGAATTCACCCACGAATTCATCTTAAGCCCGACCAAAACCAGTAGTCTGATTCCAAATTGTAACACCCCCTATCCGTCGCATAGCATATAGCAATAGGTCCGGCCGGGGCCCGACGTCGTATGCCACAGACAGACCGAGTGTTTACTCATGGAAACCGTCCAACCAATCAACTTCCTACACAGAGCATTCTAGCGGAAGCAGTTTATAGAAGTTGCAATAAAGAACCCAGCAATAAAGCATGAATGTCCACTAATCCAAAATAGGAATGTTATACAAATACCAACACAAGCCTTAAGGCCTTACAAAATGTTTCACTTGATATTACATGATTTACAAACCACGGCATGCAGGCCGGTCATACATGAATAAAACAGTAAACACTTCCAATTAGGCCTTCGAGGGCCGGCTTCGCAAAAAGGGCTTTAGCCCGCTATTGACCGCTTGGTCCAGCAGCACCTGCAAACAACAAACCAACGCACGGTGGCAAAACAAGGCAACGGTCAGCAATGCTGACCAAATTATAACGATCCCGCCCCCAACTCGGGGCGGCGACGCTCCTTCCCTGCATTTCATTAGCATAAGTGAGCAATATTCTCGGTGAACCGGTCGATGTCACGTCAATTAAAGCCATAGACATTCCGGACTCACCACCGCTACTATGACGGCCAAACCTATGAGCATTTTGTCTTCTTGGCCTGGGTCACGACAATTTAAGCCATTCACCGCCGAAGACCCTAATCTATGCCAACGGCAAGTGTCACGTACCCTTATGTCTCTTTAACCGAACGACATAGAACGGGTGCGGTTCCATCTAACCCGTGCTCACATCGCAACGATAATTTAAGCCATTTGCGCGGGTCAAACTTCCACCGAGTCCCATTTCCATCACAATTCACATAACCCGGTTATGTTCAAGTTGGCTCTCAGGCCACCAAGTTGGTAAGATCACGCATCCGCCCAGTTTTCCGGGTGCACCTTTGGGTTAATCCCCAAGGCTGCCTGCTGTAATCTACGGTGTAAAAAACCCGAAAAACAACCAATAGCACGGAGCCTTCTCCGGCATTATGCAATGCAACATCACCGATCCAGACCAACATGTCTGGGTAGGCTTCACACATCATGCCTATGTCCGTTCTCGCTTACGGACTCTAAACAACGGGGACTTCACATATATACCCGAAGGAACGCCTCCAACTCTCCTCAAACTCGCGAGAGCGGGCTTCCTATACAAAGAAGGAGAGCTACTCATGCTCAAGAAGAGGATCATTACCCTTGCATTCTTCTTTGGTGCCATGGAAAAATAAGCGGATGAAAAGCACCGCACTAGCTTTGCCTCCGTGGATCCGGAGTCGGCTCGCGATTTGGAGCTTCGAAACTCCTCCAATGGCCGGATCTAGCTCCTTCTTCCTTCCTTGGCTCTCCTCTCTCTCTCTAAGGTTTTAGAAAGATATCCACTAATGAAAAGTGAGGGTTTCTAAGTCCAATCCCGGGTATATCCCTTCAGGAACAACCCCCAGCCGTTGGATCATCTATTAAAGAAATGAACGGCTTTGATTCGGGACAGAAATGCCCAATCTGGACCGCACACAGCCTGGCACATGCTCGTGTCCAGGGCCGTGTGCCTCATGCGCCGTCAAAATCGGCTCGCCTGGAACAACACACGGGTATCGAACACGCCCGTGTTCGACCTGACATGCCCGTGTTCCACCTGACACAGCCGTGTGGTCGGCCGTGTACCCCCATCATTTTTCCCCGAAAACAACCCGAGCACTGCACGGGTTTTATGACACGCCCGTGTCCTTGCCCATGTCACCTCAACACGCCTGGGCTCCATGTCATGTACACGGTCTCGACACTCGACACTTCGTCGAGCGAAAATCGTCGACCTGAAGACACGGCCTTGGACACGCCCGTATCCTTGGCCGTGTGCCTTGTCTCGACACATCGTCGAGCAAAGTGTCGACTTCCCGGGACAAGTGTCGACACGGGTTGACACGCCCTGCGACACGCTCGTGTCGCAGGCCGTATTCCATGTCTCGACAATTCGTCGAACGCAGAGTGTCAACTTTGCGGGCTAAGTGTCGATACGGGTCGACACGCCCTGCGACATACCCGTGTCGCAGGCCGTGTGCCCAGTCTCGACACAATGTTGAGATCAAAATGTCGATTTCCCGGCTGAGTGTCGACACAAGCTTGACACGCCCTGGGACACGCCCGTGTCCCAGGCCGTGTGCCTGCAGCCAGAACACAAAACTGGCCCAAAACGTCCCCCGTTGCTCTTTTGAGTTTCGGGGCGTTACATACCCCTGCTCCAATAGTTCCTGTAACTGCACCTTGAGTTCAGCTAACTCCTTTGGTGCAATCCTAAATGGAGGACGAGACACCGGCCTAGCCTCTAGCACTAACTCAATCGAGAAATCGATCTCCTATTGAGGAGGCGCTCCAAGAAGTTCATCCTGAAACACATCCTTGAACTCTGCCACTGTGGGCACTTCCTCAAGTGATAACTTGGAGAGGCGAACCTCCAATAATGCCACAACGGCTACTCCAGCCTAGTTAACTGCCTGAATCAACTGCATGGCCGAAATTAGAGAACATGCCACTCAATTAGGGCCCTCAAACTTGACTTCCGTCTGCCCTTTGCTCCTTAGGGTCACCACCTTGGATAGGCAATCAATACTGGCATACTGCTCCTCTAGCCAATCCATTACCAAAATCACATCAAACTCGACCAACGGCAGGACCACTGCTATCAACACGAAGTCAACTCCGCTTAGCTACCAACAAATGCGCCCTTTCTTCCTAGTGGTCATGGATGACCCATTAGGCATGCGCACCCTCAGCTCTGCATCCGCCAAAAATGGCTCAACTCCAATCCTCCGGATGAAGCTTTCCGCAAGAAAGGAGTGCGACGCTCCAATATCAAACAATACCCTTGCGGGGTATCCAGAAACTAACACAAAGCCTAAAATATAGACATCAGATATAACGGTCTAAAAGTATGAAGCATATGGTTAAACTTAAACTTCCTCAAACCTGTCACAACATTGGGTTGGCGGATCGCTTCCTACTGTCCAAGGTTTTAAGCCCTTGGTTGTACCGGTTGGAACCGAGAAGTGCTAGATTACGCCATCTTTCCTTTCTTTACGGCACTGGTGACGGAGCACAATGTCTGCTCCTGCCTTGCCTCCTGCTCCTCACCTCCTTGGTTACAAAAACGAGCAATATGCCCCACCTTACCATAGTTGAAGCACGTCGGTGGCCCCTTAGAATGAGACCCTCCGGACGTCCACTTACTTTTCTCACCGGACTAGTAAGGGTGAGGCTTCTTCCTCCATCTATTCCCTTCAGACTTTCCATGGGATTAAGAAGGCTTCCCTTATACTTGCTTGGGCGCAAAACCCTTGCAACGTTGGCTTCACTCTAGATCACTCTCCAACATCCTGGCAGCCTCAAATAGCTCATTGAAAGCAGCTCTCTTCATGGCAATGAGTGGTTGTCTTAGATTCTCCCTCATCCCCTAGTAGAAGAGGTTATCCCTCTCTTCATCGTCTGCCATGGTCATTCCCGCGTAACGACCCAAACGAGTGAAAACCTGTACATACTCATCCACCGTCTTATCTCACTGCACTAAGTGCAGGAACTGCCTTTGGAGGGCCAACCTTGTCGAAACGGGAATGTACAACCTTAGGAAAGCATCCCCAAATTCTTCCATTTATGGGGTGCGTCCAGAAAATTGGCTGTCGCTATAGCTCACCCACCACAACTTTGCGTCTCCCTCCAACATGAAAGCTGCAAACTCAGATTTCTTCTCCCATGGCATCTCAGTCGCCCTCAAATGGTCTTGAATCTGTGCCCACCAATCCTCCGCATCATTCGGCGTACCGACTCCCTTGAACATCGGGGGATGGAAGCTCAGAAAATACTTCATCTGCTGGTCTCCATGCCCGACAACCACTCTTTCTGCCAAAGGCTCTGCTCGCCTGGCTTCTCCGCCCGGCATGACCGTCGCCGTATCCGGTGTAGCAGGGGTTGCTACTAGAGCAACAGGGGTTGCTATATAAGCTGTCGCTGCAGCTTGGGCTGCCACCATTGCTTCTGCAAGCATGCGACAGAAGTCGGCCGGGTTTACACCCATGCCCAAAGGACCCTGAGCAATGGCGATGCTCACCGAAAGCTCTTCTCTTGGTCTCGACGTACCCTCCTCGTTGCTTTCACTCTTAATAAAAGCAAGAAAACAAGGAATCTATCTCTAATCGCAAGAATCAAACATAAGGACACTCATGGTCCCGCATTACTCCTATGTGGATAACTTCTAAATGCGATACGATTACGTTAAATCTACCACCCTAACTGACCTTGATCGCAACCTAGCTCTGATACCAAATTGTAACACCTCCCCTATAATGACCGTATAATATGGGTTCGACCGGGGCCCCACAACATACAGAAGCCACAACTTTATCATTATAAGATGATATAACTACCCAACTTAAAACTCATAATCAAACCACAGCGGAAACAACAAAACAGACTAGAAGTTATCCACACATATAGGAGTATCGAAATGGCCTTATGGCCTTACAACAAAAGAGAGTCCAAAAATCTATTGATACACAACACATCAATGTGCAAAGGCACTCCTAAGCTACCTCGGCATGCAAGCCGGAACACAAAAGCATCAAACATACAATATCACAAAAGTTGAGCCATTGCAAAGACGGTAACACTTCATGAGGCTTAGGCCCTTTTGGCCAGCGAGCTAGCTCCTGCTTGCGATCCTTGCCCTGTAAAAATTTGGTTGTAACGGGCGTTAGTAAAGGCTGACCTCAAACTGTGTAACATACATATCTCCTCCCGGCCGCCACTAACGGACCCCGGGGTACCCCTCCAACCTGCAAGTCAGCACTTCGTATACCATGTACATAAAAAGTAAAGTACTAAAAGAACAGGCTTGGATGTCTCAAACAACATGCACGTTTTCAATTGTTGAGCATATAATAAAAAGGGGCCTACTATGTAACATGAATGCAAAACCCGGGCTTCACCCAATGCACCCTATAGCGTATGCAACTAGCACATCATCACATCATCTGGGTACTCACCATTTCCCCATTGGCATTATGCCGCAAACAAAGGGGTACTGCAATTCCCCCAACAACATACAAGCCGCCACACAGAACTCTTGCCAAGGCCCCACCCACTCATGGTCTTAAACCCAGGCTTGCCTGCAAGCTTTGACTTCTCATGTGAGGATTCCGTCTAACACACTGACCGATTCTAAGAACCCTTGCTGGACCCCACCCGCTCATGGCCTCATTGCCCCGGGCTTGCCCCATTCTTGGTGTTCTCGTCAGTCTCACAGAAGTGGACTAATCTCGTCGGAACACTCTCCACACATGACTTGCACATCACGGGATAGCCAGGCGACCACGGTGATAAAGCCATGCCTTAGCACATCACAATCCATTATTATTTCCACCCTAATCCCTCATTTGTACTGCAACGTCCCCGCGCACCAAGGAAACCATCTACCGCCAATGCAGAGCTAACCTTGTCCACCAAGGAAACCATCTACCTCCATTGAAGAGCTAACCTTGTCCGGTTTCGACTACACGTACTCCCTCGAGAAAAGGGGGAAAACACAAACATCACAAACGACATCTTGCCTCAATGATTTTCTACAAAATCCTTAAAGCTCGTATGCAACATCACCGAGTCGGACTAACGGTCGTGACCACGGCTTCACCCACCATGCCTAATCCACTAACAAAGCGGATCTCTAATGTAAAATCATGCCGGGGATGGACTCAATCGACCCGGAGGTTCCTCTTCAACCATGGCGAACCAAACCCCTCTCATTTGAGAGTTTGGTGCAAAAAACTAGAAAGAAAAAGATGCTAAACACGCATCCTAAAACCAAGAGGAGAAGTGTCATTACCTTCCGACCCCTCTTCCTAGCCATGGAAACTTAGCCGGGTGAAAACCTTCGTAACGGTCTTTCCTCCACGGATCCGAACTTGGCTCGCAATTTGGAGCACCGAAGCTTCTCCAGCAGCCGGATCTCTCCTTCACCTCCTTCCTTGCTCTCCCTTCTCTCTAGAACTTAAAAAGAGAGTGTTTGAAGAAGAATGAGGGTTTCTAAACCTTATTCCCGGACTTAACTTAGCAGGGACATCCCTGGACCATTAGATCCCATTAGAAGGAAATGAACGGCCACAATCCGAACCGAAAATCAAAACACCTGGGCTGAACACGGCTTGTGACACGCCCGTGTCCAAGGCAGTGTGCCCTGATGAGTCCACATTTTACACTGATTTTTGGACTCATCTGGGCTAGTTTTATCGTCTTAGCACTACACTAGAGAGCCTTTATTGCTTATTTGTGCTTATGTACCTATTTCACGATTAAGTGCACTGTAGGCCCGCTTCTGTGTGCTTTCTGTGTTTCCATTTTGTTGTTATTCTTTAGCCCTATATCGGCGATGTGGTGTGCACGTTCTGGTGGCCTTTCTGCCCCTTCTGCTGGTATAGTGGTCGTGTGCGTGCTTCGGAACTGCTCGGGAGACTCCGACGATGCAGGAATACTGCGCACGACCACTGGACTTACTGCGCACGACCACTGGTCGTGCGCCACTGTTCGTGCGCATTACACCCCCTTCTTCATAACCCTGTCTCGGTAATCGCACGAGCACTGGCCATAGTGTGCACGACCACTGGTCGTGCGCCACTGCACGTGCGCTTATATGCTGATGCTTCTTGTCCAGGTTGCAGGTTTATTTGGAAAAGCCGCACGATCATCGACCTACAGTGCGCACGACCACTGGTCGTGCGCCACTGATCGTACGCACTGCTTCTGCTGCCTCCGTATATAAGGCCATGCTCCGCATTTTAGGTCAACGCCTGTCATTTGCTGCGATCGGAGAGTGCGCGGGAATCGCCTTTTCACTTCTCCAGCTGCTCCATCACTTCCACCTTCGTCGGGAAGCCATTTCCAACTACTCCGAAGATTTTCAACACTCCGGCGAAGCCCTCGGCCATTGATGACTTCAACTCCAAGCTTTCCTGTAGAGTTGGTGAAGTAGATAACCTAGAGAACGGACTTAAAGGCCTTCGAGGTGACAGATCGTTGGTACCGAAAGCCTCCTTGGACTGAGCCTGGTAGCGGATTGACAACTCGCTACTCCGGCCACGACCCGCGGTGGATCTTTATTCTCTTTTGGTTTACTCCTCTTCCCCTTCCTCTGTGTTATGAATGTTTTGAGCAGTGTAATGAACATTTCCATCCCTGAACATCAAGTTTATTTTATAGATAATGGAATGTTAGTCTCTTCTTATGCTTGTGAGTTCTGTCTGTGAATGAGCCTCACTCACCCCACATCCACTTCATTCATGTGCCTTGTCTGATTGCAATCAACAAAAGAACGCTACAATCCATTAGCTTCCCTTCCACTCATTCCTGTGCCTTGTCCGATTGAAGCAAGAATAAATGGGCAAGGAGGACTGGCACCTTCACCGGCGGGAACTGGCGGAAGTGAGTCTAGGCTCCGCCGCAAGAACTTAACGTCAAAGTTCTTGGTCCCGAAAAAGCTAAGGATGGCCATCTCACATCCCCAATGTGCCGGAGGCTGGTAGGTCGCATCATCATACTGGATGGCGAGAGGGGAATATTGCAGAAGTTCTAGGACACGAAGACAAACTTCTGAGCCCAGTTGTGAATCTTGTTTACAAGATCGATGGTCTTGATCATCTGCCCCGAGAATAAGACGATCCCGCTTTTGGCCCAGAAGTTGAACAGTATCCGGAAGATAGTGAGGTTGAACTCAATCCTTTCCGTACGCATATAGTAGTGGAAAGCCACTAGGAGTGCGAAGGAATTAGGATTGAGTTGGGTCAGGACCACTCCATAGTACTGGAGGGCCTAGCGCACTTCCGCCCGGAGGGGGAGGTGGAACCCTACCTCGAAATGCTCTAGCGATATGACAAGCTCCCCTTCCGGTAGAAAGTTGACTCTATCTTCGTTCCCGGGATTGCGCGTAGCAAACTCAGGGGGAATATTGTCCCCGGTTATGGAAGCAAACTACGCCTTGGTTAAGCGGTAATGGGCGAAGTTGTGTTCAACGAAATTTTGCGCACACTTAGTGCGATCCCCCGTCTCACCCGGCATTGTGAGTGAAGGACAAAATGGAGAGATAACTTGTAGGAGAGAGGCTCGAGGTTGCAGAGAATTGTGATAGTGTGAGAGAAGAAATAAGTCGAAGGTTTGGAATCAAATCGAAGTAAATGTGGTTGGTAAGACGGCCTATTTATAGAAGAATATGGTAATCATGACATTTTTTTCTAATGGCGGAAGTGCGGATAGAAATTATTTATAAATCTATGCTTCATATTCTGCCCGGTCCCTCCAACACTTCCTGTACCTATAGATGGTGAAAGCCTCCGAGAGGAATCCCGGGTAAGAACAAAATAACAACAGGTATAAAAAGAGAAAATTTGGCGTGGGAGCTAATCACTCGGCAAAATAAAATGACGTGAAAAAATAAGAGGTTTTGAACAATAGGCCTCACGCTGGGCGAGACTCGTGTTAAAATATAACAAATATTCAAATGTTCATTACATAAATAAAAAGGGTGCTTGCGAGAAGGGTAGGTCGGGAGGTTGGAGCAAGAAGGGGCGAGAGCCCGTAGTGCTCAGTATTGTTCCCACCGCCAGCGACCCCGTCATTGCCTCCCAGTCCTCGAGGGCACTCGTGGATAATGATAAGCTGTTACAGAGGTGTGCTCTTGGTGGACCAGACGGAGTTGGTACCACGCCCGCGCTATGTGCCTTCCGGGAGAGGTCTCCTCGCATCCTCCTCTCATGCGCTCCGTCTTGCCAAGAAGATGCGTTTAATCTCGCTCGATCACACTTTGGCGCCGCTCAATCGATGTCAGGAGGGTAGTTTCCCGCAAGGAGTCCTCTCGCCGCATAACAATAAGCTTTGACAAGACTTTTGGTATCCTCTCCCTCTGCTTCTCGGCATTTTTGGACGACTCAAGAAAGATCCGCATCTCGCTTGGGTAAGGAGGCGGTGAGATCACCTCCTCGTCTGCGTCGGGCTCTTCCGCAGGCTCCTAATAATCTGGTGAGGGGATAATGTCAAGGCCATTTCAGCAGCGGGCAGACTTATCAAGGCGCGAGAAGGGGCATTGTTTACCTGATTGCTGGCGGGAAGATACAGGCCTCCCTTCAGAAGGCTTCCCAAGGAGTGTACGGTGTGTTTTTCCCCGGCCCGTAGGAAGGATGTCTTCCCCGGCGAGTGAGTCTCGACCTAAGGCGAAAGGGCACTGTCCACCTCACCGGGTAGGCGAGAATTTAGCACGAGAACAGGAGATTTGCCAACAGTTCTCCTGTACGAGAGGGGAAGTTTGGTCACAGGATCGATAGGGTCCTTGGTAGAGGGAGTCCTGAAGCTCGTGATGATTATACCCAGGGTCTCGGAAGTGGATGCTATGAAAAGTTATGAAAGTGAAAGAAAGAAAAAGCACACCAGTAAAGTGAAAGCCAGGTGAGAAAATTACTAGGAGAATTCACAGGATCCACCCGAGTAATCGGAGGGGCAACCTCCGAGAACATTGGTAAGTTTTTATCAGGAAGCTGAGTTAACTCGGTATTCGCCGGAGGGGAATCAATGACACCTTCCACAACCATCTCCTGCGAGAATGGTAGTCCATCAATACGGCAAGCCCACTTTGAGGGTTAGCACCAAAAGGTAGTGCAAGAAAAGAACCTCTGGCAGAAGAGCAGGCTCCTCATGGGCAGGGGTTGGGGTCAGCGAAGCTGCCTCATTTCTAGAATGGTCTCACAAATTGACTTGGTCTTTTTCTATCTGTAGGCCAAATCCGTATGGCTTTTTGCAAAAGCCAGTGGGTGCACCCAGCGCAGTCGGTGCGAGCTCTCGCCTGAGTAGAAGTAAGACGATCCTAGACTTCTTGCGAGATCAATTTCGCGGCCCATTTAGCATAAATCTTTGAAGCAATGCAAGAGATCAAGCAATAAGAGATAATAGAGCTGTGTTGTCTTGGGGACAAGACCTGTGACATAAATATATAGGGCCAAATTGAGACCCTCATAAGATTCTCTTCCAGGTCAGCAAGCACTCCCCGAATATTAAGGGTTGGACGCTTCTTTCCGAGCGTAGAACTAGCTCGCAAAGAGAGGGGATTGTGTACAACCCATATTCGATGAGTGGGACATTGGACCAAGGTTGGTCAGGTTAGGCGACTCAAGAGGTGAAAGGCTCCTGCCATGAAAGGCGAAAATGCATGCGCCTGGGAAAGCGGGAAGCCCCTAGGGTCAGCAGAGTCCTTATTGAAGGTGCTAAGTAAAAGCTCCCTCACTCAACGCTTTTTAGCCTTTGGAGTTGAGTGAAGCCTTTCCACTCAACTCTCTCAACGCCTTTTCACCTCTGGTGTTGAGTGAAGCCTATCCACTCAACGCTCTCAACATTTTTGGGCTCGACCATGTCTATTATAAGAGCTGCCGAGTAGGGTAGGCAGTCCCGCACTCGGCCAGATATTGGCCAATTAACAGGGGATGCAGAAGGGTTTCTGCCTAGGTGTGCGAGAAGCCTCTTGCCGAGAGTGGTCTAGAGGTAAATTTACCTGGGTACCCCTTGGAGGTCTGCATTTAGCTCCTCAGAACATCATAGTTTGGCAGTTGCATGCCACTATGGGCTGCATATAGCCCCTTTGAATAGTGAAGTTTGGCTATTGGCAGACCAACTTTTTGAAATCTATAAATAGACCCACAGGGCACGTTAGAAGGTAAGTTTTCTTATTTTCTGAAGTCTGATCTCTTTCTAAGGTATTTTTAGCTCAACACTTGGCTAAGGAGGGGAAGTGTTCTGAGATCTTCCGAGTTAGTGGAGGGACCTCCATGCTGTAGCCCAGGGTCAGTTCTTTAGTTCTCAGCAATTGGTCAAGGGTTTGAGTTTGGGAGAAATAGGTGTCGGCTACACCCTAGGGTCCGAACTCTCGTTGGGGTGAGTTTTTTGTTCCAACATTAGTTCTACTTGATGTTTTCTTTTGATGCTACACATACACATGTCATTGCTCTATCTAACTTTTCCACGCACAAGGATTGGACTGAAACTGCATTATATGTCTACAACACATAAGTACTAGTACATAGTTTCTCTTCCGGAGTTTCACAATGTTACAATGTGTTAACTCTATAAATCTCTTTATATTATGCTCCTAATCATTGCGTACTTAGTTTCACCTGGGTTGTCTAATTCTTTCTACTCTAAAAACTCATATGATTTGTTTTTGTGTACTCCGCTCAAATATTTGAGCCGTATGCATTATATTCTCTGATTTAGGTTTGGTCAACCCTATTGTGTTTGATTCTAGATTCACTTTATAACGTGTATTGTTTGATATTTATCACGCCTATTTAGACTGCATTTTTCCCGTACATGTGTATAGTATTTTGTTTTTGATCTAGCCTACCCCTTTCGATAATATCAAAAGGGGGAGAATAGAATGTTCATGAGTCACGAGTTAGGAAAGATCACATGTAGGTGGAGCTCGTTGAACTGTGTGCATATAGATATTGGGAGCGAGTAGAGCACGTATATAGGGGAGCGCATTTGTAGGGGAAGTTATAATTAACCTGAAACCTGACTATTTAAATATTAGTTCTTACATGCACTGTATCATGCATCTCAACTATTATATCTCATGAACGGGATTTTATATTATTAAAAGGGGGAGTTTGTTAGAGTTGACGGTTCACATATCCTCGGTTTGACAATATCAATTCCTAGGCTGTATTTGATCACAGTTGTGTTTGGTATAGTGTGCAGGTTTACAAGTTCAAGAGAAGCAAAGAACTCCAATATGTCACCTATCGCTGCATGCTAGCGCTACCACCAAATGCTAGCCTGGATTTAATCTGAATAGGCGCTCTGGAACCTACCGTATGGCGCTAGTGCTATCACCCATGCTAGCTTCAGGATTTATTCTGGACAGGCGCTCTAGAACCTACCGGGCAGCGCTAGCTTCCTACCATGCATCGCTAGCTATCTCAACGATCGTCGAGATGGATTCGTTGAGATGATTGAGATACCACCAGGGGATAGCTGGGTACCACTCTACGCTAGCATGAAAAAACGCAAAATAATCTTTTTGGAAATTTTTTCCATATATGCGGGAAAGTTGTTACGTCGACGTATAATGACCTATCACCGGGTGCTAGTCTTATAGAAAGCGATAGCCTGTTTTTCAAAGACGTATAAAAGGCTTTTGTTTTCTCATTCCTTGGTCGAATCAAGACAAAAAAGAATTCTTTCTAGGGTTTGGGAGCTGACTCTATGCACCGTTTCGCCGTCTCAATCAAAGGAAGAGAAAGCTATCTTCCTCCTGTTCGCACATGAAGATCTCTAACGAGCCAATGACTACAATGACTATGAGGATTTGATTGGTTGAAACCAAACAATGATCGTTAGCACCAGTCACGCATCACTCAACGGAAGAATAGTATTGAGGGAGATTCAACGTTAAATCTTCTTTATTCTTTTTTGTACTTTTCACTTTTTTGTGTTATTGTGGTGAGGAAAATCGACCGTTTAAGGTCGTCGGAATCTTGGGAGGTTTCCATGAGAAATCATCTTGGGAAATGGATGTCTAGATCGAGGGATCTAGTGGGGCTCTATGATACTTTCTTGTGTGAAGGTGAAGAGCCGGCTCAAAGACCTTTCTTGGACGGAAAGGGAGAGAGCCAACCGTTCCGGGTAGTATGTTCGTATATAAAACCAGAAGAGATTTGACTTTCACCGCATCCAATCTTTGGCATCATGGAGATCAAGCACTTGTAATTGTAAAAAACATTTGATTCTGTTTGAATAAAATTATTTATTGTGCTAAATTCTGTATGTAACATCCTAGGTGTTAGACGGTGGATCTCTAAAGGATGCGTATTCCTCCAAGGAGAAATTTGACCAGGAAAATGAGATATGTGATGTCCCGCCACATGCTAGCAAGCTAGTGCCCCGAGTTAGCTTCTAGATCTAGTTTTCCCTGGACAAAATTATTCAAATTTATAATTAACTCGTAAAACCTTATTCACCACCTCTATGATTGGCCACTATCTCCAACATCAATTGGCAGTCGTACGACATGGAAAAAATCATGGGACACTGCTTGGTATTGTATCCACAATAACCCTAATTTGTAGAAGGGTCCCCTTAAGCTAATATGAATTGAGATTGCATTTGATGCTATGTGTTTAGTTATGTGCTTGCAGGACTATAATGCTAAGTACAAACTAATTCCAGGTTATGGTGGGTATGTAAACACAGGAATATATAAAATAATCCTTTATTGTGTAGGCCAAAGTGTTGACTCACATGTAATCTCTCTATTGGGGTGTACTTATATCTCAAGTGCATTAAAGGAATCAAGGAAGGACAAGGTTTTGGAATCAGAAGAATAGAAATTTTACCCATTAAAAATTCTTCGAGTATCGTAAGCGATATTCGTCGAATTCATCCAATATACTCATAGATACTCGTAGAATTCATCGTGTAAACCTCCTGGCACTCGTCGAATTCATCATATTTACTTAGGGTAAAATCTCTGGGAGTTGGAAAATCTGTTAAGTAAAAATCATCGATGATGGAGACGATGACCCCCAACATGTTGAAGATGATGAAGGAATGCTTGCAGAAGATCCTTCTCCGTCTCTAACAAAAGACCTGCGGTGCTGTGGTGACCTTGTGGAGCGATGCTACAATCTACGCCATCGGCGCAAGACAACATCTTAATTTTTATTTTAATTTAATTGCCATTTTCTTAGCATTTCTATTTCATGTAATGTTTAAAACTATGGTGTGTTATCTTTTTTCTATTTGGGCTGCATGTAGCCAAACACTTAGATGCAAGCCTATATAAGGCCACGATTTGTTTATTTTCATTTGAAGTTGAATGATAAAATTTGAAGCCCTAAAATCTGTCGTGATATCTTTCCCACTTCTTCTCAAAAATGTGGCCAAGGTGATTCTTCCCCTCCTCTAGCCAGCAACCCCTTTCCTCCCCATTCTCTCAAGTTCCCGGCCACCACCCCTCCTAGCCACCACCCTCTCGTTTTCTCTCCCCTCTCCAAATGTCGTTGGCCCTCGTTCCTTCTCTCTCTAAAGTGCTCGGACACCATCGCTCCTAGCTGCCACCCTCCACCATAACAAAACAGGCCATGCTCCACCATAACAAAAAAACGACCACCCTCCACAAATACAAAAAAACCGACCACCCTCCTCCTTGCCACAAACAGCCCTCTCATATCTTTGGGTGGATCTCGGCCAAGGCGTGAAGTGATGAAGGATGGCGAGTTCCTCTCCATCCGGCGTGACTCCGGCAGAGCTGTCGAAGAGCGATCCAAGTTAGTGAAACCAGAATCATCCATTCTAATTGGGGTAACAAAAAACTTCTACCTTCATGTATTTTATTTTCCTACATCTTTCCTGTGGTGGTAAACTTTAGCATTGAATCTTGATAGCTTTAAAATAATCGTTGTTTTCTTCGATCGGTTTTGTGTCGATCTTGATTGATTTATTTTTCGAGAGGATTGGCCAACCTCATTTACATTTTGTTGGGAGAGATTCACCGTTTTCCGAATCGTAATTTTTGGAAGATCTCTTTTGGTACAACCTTCGCTTGATCGGATCGGGTGGGTCCTTTTAGCCAGAAGGAATATTGGTCTATAGCCTTTTATTCAATCCCAATCGGCTTGGAAACCCGTATGTTATCATTTAATTGATATATTTGCTTAGCGTCTGCGCTGCGTTAACTTTTTGTGTGTGTAAAATTCGAACGTTAAGAGACAATCACGCTTAGGCCGTAGATTTTACGGTGTCAACTTGTGGGCCTGCATCAATCGAGTATCATCAAGTATACTCATCGAATTCATCGAGTTTATCTTCTAATACCCGCCTAATTCGTCTAATATACATGTCGATGAGCGCTGAATTCGTCGAGATTCATTGGGTATACCTTTGAGTTTCCGAATTTACTTCTCTAGAATTTTCTAAGTCAGATTCGTCGAATATCGGTTTGCTCATGCGTCAAATGCGCGGAGGGTATTTGTTGATACTCGTCAAATTAGTCGAGTTTATCAGCCGATACTCGTCGAATTCGTCGAGCATGTCAGCCGATACTCGTCGAATTTGTCAAGTTTATCTTCTGCAGAGCGTCGAGTGATAAGTTCAATCTAGCAAAATTTCTCCAAGTGTTTTCGTCTAGTTTCATTGTTGTTCGACGAGTATACTCGGCTATACTCGACAATACTCGACAAATTATAGTTAGAGTTATTTTTTTATTTTCAAAATCCATCTCGGCTTATCCATATGGCCATGTACATTAACCTGCGACCTTCCCAGTATGGAATATCTTTTCTAGCCTTTGCAAAGGAAGATTCCTATATATATTTAGGTTTGATTTCCATTAATCCTAATCGTGCTCAAAATCAAAACGTAAAAAATTTTCGTTCCGTTCGGCTCCTCTCCGTTTTCGTGAATCCTGCTCGGCTGACGACTGTGTTGCACGATTCGATCGTCTTCATCCGAATCGACTAGATCATTTTCTCCAAAGCTTCTGAATCTCTCAGATCTAGTCGATCCATGAGTATAGATCAAAGTTTTCATAGCATTCAGATTTTTCGTGTTCTTAAAGTCATTTAAGATCAACCTATTCGAAGAACAAAGGATTGAAGATTTTAGATCTGAATAGGATTTTTTGTAATCATTATTGGGTAAATCTTTCTTTACTCTTGTACGAGGTTTTTCCTCCGAGTTGTAGATCCGTGTTTGGATCAAGTTGTAGATACATATTTGGATCGAGTTGTATATCTTTGTCTAGTTCGAGTTGTAGGAGAGATTGTTCTACAAGTGGTAGGAGCGTTGTCTTGAAGTTGTAGGAGTTGAGGCTCTTAGGTGTAAGATTTGATGAAATCTGAGAAAGGTGATGTAGTCGAATTTATCCCTTCTTGGTAGATAGGCGAGGCAGGACAGTGGACGTACATAACTCGGTGAACCACTATAGATCTTTGTGTTCCTTGTTCTTTAATTTTTAATTTATTTTTATTCCGCAAAAAGACACAGACATCACCTATTCACCCCCTCTAGGTGATTTAGTTTGACGCTAGATACTTTCAATTGGTATCAGATGGGTGTTGTTCG
The DNA here is from genome assembly GCA_039583875.1 of Platanthera guangdongensis. NCBI lineage: Eukaryota > Viridiplantae > Streptophyta > Magnoliopsida > Asparagales > Orchidaceae > Platanthera > Platanthera guangdongensis. The sequence goes on along the minus strand of CM077148.1, from coordinate 42,161,799 downwards.
ATATAAAGTTACCACCTTGAATAAGATCTCATATCTACTGTCAAGAAATTCCGCTCAGTTGCTAAGGACAGAAGTAAGGATATATCTTCATTGAAGTTACTTGTCTGTGCAAAAGAGAACCTTCCTTCGTGGAAAGAAATAGTCAGATTCTTCATGGAGGCAGCAGATCCCAGAAAATTTCAGATTGTTTAAGAAGGACCGCATATTCCTACTCAGCCGTCTGCTCTGAATCTGACGGTCATGATCCCTAAGAAGATGATGGAACTAACTAAGGATGAAATTGCCTTGGTCTCTTTGGATAAGAAGGCGAAGAATATTATAGTCAGTGCAGTGGACAATTCAATGCTTTAAAATTTAATCCACTACAAATTTTCCAAGGAGATGTGAGACTGTCTAGTTGTTCTCATGGAAGGAACAGAAGAAGTTAGAGACAATTGCAGATCTTTGCTAAATCAAGAATACCAAGCATTCAAGCAAGGTGCAAATGATACTATAGCTGATAGTTTCGAGAAATTCTTCAAGATCGTTAATGGGCTCAAAAACTACGGCAACACCTTCACTAATGTTAAACTAAATGAACAATTCCTCGGATCCCTGACAAAGGACTGGGATACAAAAGATGTAGCCATTTGGGAGAATGGGAAGCTGTCAGAGATTGACCCCCAGGACCACTTCGGAAAGCTTCTCTCCTACAAACTTCAAATGAACACTAGAAAGAAAGAGGAGCAAAGTGGCAGGAATTCAAACAAAGAGAAGTTGGTAGCTCTGAAGGCTGAAGGTTCGAGAATGTCTAAAGCTGTGTCACCAGTAAGGACACGAGCTTAAGATACCCCAAAAGACTCTGAGCACGGCACTTTTGGCTCTAAGTTATCTGATGGAGAGTTCTCACTTATCTCCAAGCAGTTCAAAAGATAGCTCAATAAGAGGATGCAAATGAAAAATCAGTCAACCTCCTTTGATTTTAGATGATCACATCGTGATGGTGATCGCTCTAAGAAAGGTAAAACCAATAGGACAGGTATAAATCTAAATCAAAAAAACATTCTTCCTCTAACATTGTTTGTTATTGTTGCAATAATCTAGGACACATGATTGTAGAGTGTCCATATAAGAAGAAGGAAAGTTCCAAGAAGGAAGAGAATAGATGCTTCAAAGAAAAAATGAAGGAATAGAAAAGCTTTGTCGCCAAGAAGTCAAAGACTCTCAGCGACAGTGACTTAAGTGAGTCCAGCTCTGAGAAAAAAGAAGACTACTTCGTGCTTATGGCTCAATCAGATGAGGAAGTATGCGACTCCCAATACCATGGGAAGGTAAACTCTCACGCAATCCACTCTGAGTCAGAATCTTCCATTAATGGTCATGAAGACTACTCTTCTGAGGAAGATGACTCTGAATTGATGGTTCAGCATTAAGAAATCTTGAAAGCTTTTGATAAATGCCCCAAAGATAGTGAAAAAGCAATTAAAAGTGATTGCTTCTCTCAAGATAGTGGAATCAAGCATGAGGGAGGAAATTGCTGAATTAACTCCTCTCAGAAATGAGGTTCACTCCTTGCGAGAGGAATTGAAATGCCCAACTAAACTATTAAGTCAAAAGGATAAATACTTGGATGAGCTAGAAGAAAAGCTCTTTGTGGAAAGGAAGCTGGTTGAAAGCTACTTAAAGCCAAAGACCACTCTTCCCCTCATTGATGAGTTTTCTACTCCTAAGAAGGGTTGTGATCTTGTCCAAATAGCTAGAAAAGAAAAGGTTGCTAAGAAATCTATTACCAAAGATAAATGGAATGCGCCACAAGGTCAACTCTCGTTTAAGAAGGTAAACTTCACGATAAATATATACTACCAAGGATGGTCCCGTTCTCAAGACTTTGGTGCCAGCATGTTCAAATCACCTTAGGAAGAAACTACACTCAAAAGCTATTGTCCACACATACATGGACCAAGTGGCAAGAAGGCTCCAAAAGAGAACACTATTGATCTCAAGGACAAGGAAACGATGAAGCCTTATGTGTACTGTAATTATGAGGCTTCAACTTCCAATTCAGTTGTCGCTGCTAATCCTCTCGTTCATAAGGTAAAGCAGGAGTATAGTAGAAGGTACAATATGTTTGACTATTGGTGTTATGGGAAGATTGGTCACTTTGTCGTAGATTACTGGTTTCAACCAGTAAAGTTTGAAACTCCATGAATTAAAAGTGTGATACCGACCACTCGCCATATTAATGTTCCAAGTGGTGTTAAACTAATAAGGTACCAAGGACTAAAGTCTGTTTGGATTTCTAAGGTAAAATTATCTATGTTTGCAGGTATGTCCAAAGTCCAACAAAATTTCAATTTTGTATTTTAACAGTGGGTGCTCTCGTCATATTACCGGGACTAGAAGCCTACTATGAGAATTTACCCCAGTTGAAGACGGCCCAAAAGTTATCTTTGGAGGGTCTGATAGGGGAATTACCAAAGGCTACGTTATGATTTCCAACGGCATAGTCTCTTTCAAAGACGTGTCTTATGTTGAAGGATTACAACATAATCTGATAAAAATAAGCCAATTATGTGACAAAGGATATATCATTGAGTTCTACAAGGACAAGTGTCTGACAAAATCGTCTATCAATTTGGAGACAATCGTAACAGGAACTTGGAGTAGAAATATTTTCTATTTAAATTTTCTATGTTTAGACAATTCTACACCAGTGTGCTTTTTAGCAAAAGATAATGCGTCTCTTTGTGACCAATGACACAAGAAATTAGCACATATTTATTTCAAAACTATTAATATGCTATTTTCTCACAACTTAGTGTGTGATGCCCCAAGAATTAAGTGCCTTAAATAGAGTCCATGTCGCGCATGCCTGATGGGTAAGCAGACAAGAGCTACATTTAAGGGTATTTATGAAAAATATTCCTCTAGAAGTTTGTATTTACTTCATATAGACTTACTCGGTCATATGTTAATTCACAATTTAGGAGATAAAGTTTATATGTTCTTCATTGTTGATGATTACTCCCAAATTACATGGGTGTTCTTTCCAAAACACAAATAAGACACCTTTGAGGCTTTCACTAATTTTATTAGCATAATTTCGAATGAACTAAACTGTTTAGTTGTCAAAATCAAAAGTGATCACGGAAACAAATTTGAGTTTGGTGCAATGACAAAGTTCTGTGATAGTCAATGTATTTTTCATGAGATTTTCTCTCCGCGCACTCCGCAATAAAATGGAGTTGTTGAGAGGAGGAATAGAACCCTCATTAAAGCATATACAACTATGTTGAATGATGCTTCACTACCAGAGTACTTCTACGCGAAAGCTATCAACACAGCTTGTCACGTGCAAAATTGAGCTTTAATCAATAAAAACCAACGAATCACTCCCTGTGAACTATTCAAGGGGATAAAACTGACTGTGTCGTACTTTAAGATCTTTGGAAGTAAATTCTTTGTACTTAATAATGGGAAGTACGATCTCACTAACTTTAGTGAAAAATTCTTTGAAGGTATTTTTATATGGTATAGTAGCCATAGTAAGGCATATAGGATTTTTTAACAAGAAAACCCTGGTAGTAGAAGAGTCTATAAATATTTTATTTGACGAGACAAGCAAGCTCCATAGCAGCTCGTCTAGTATTGTTGGTGCAGATGTAGGTACCAGGCTAAAGGAACTAAGCTTGGAAGAAGCAGTCAATGAAGATGTGCAAAGATCAGTCAAGATAGTCGATCCAAGTATTGTGGATGAAGAATGACAAGATGAAGAACTACCTCACCCTACACGAGATTCATTGGACATGAAAGAACTTGCTGATGGGAGAAGAAGAAATCTTGCATTCAGACACGTTGGAGATCACACAACAGATCTAATCAGTGGAGAGCCAAGCGATGGTCTTCGAACTAAAAGAGGTATTATTAAAGAGATATTACATCTTAGTTTTCTGTCTTAGGTTAAGTCAAAGAAGTTTGAAGAAGCAAACAAGGACGCCTCTTCGATCATGAAAATGCAAGAGGAGCTCAATCAGTTTGAACGGTGCAAAGTCTAGGAGTTGGTGGCTAGGCCAAAAGGATAGAACGTGATTATTACCAAATGGTATTTTGAAATAAGCTGGACTAAAATGGAGTGATTATAATGAACAAAGACAGGCTTGTAGCTCAAGGGTATAAACAAGAACAAGGGATCGACTTCGATCAGACATTTTCTCCATTGGCCTGACTAGAGGCTATAAGGTTGACTCTAGCGTATGCTGATCACAAAGGCTTCAAGGTCTATTAAATGGATGTAAATTCGGCTTTTCTCAACGGAGATTTGAAATAGAAAGTATACATAGCACAACTCCCAGGTTTTGTCAACTCTACTTTCCCTGACTATGTTTATTATCATTATAAAGCTCTTTATGGCTTAAAGCAAGCTAACCGAGCTTGGTATGAGATGTTGATTAGCTTTCTTATCGAGAATATGTTTACAAGAGGAAAGATAGACAATACATTATTTCTTAGGGTAGTAAAAGACAAGATTTTGCTGGTGCAAATCTATATCGACGATATTATCTTGGGTTCTACGAAAGACAACCTTTGCAAGAAGTTTTCTAAATTTATGCAAGGGAAGTTTAAAATAAGCAGTATGAGAGAGCTGAAGTATTTATTTAGACTTTATTTAAAACAATCTGAAGATGGAATTTTCATCTCTTAGACGAAGTTCACCAAAGAGTTACTTAAAAAATTCAGAATGGATAACGCAACATCGATGAGGACTCCAATGGGTTCACCTATGTCTCTAGACAAGGATGAGAAAGGGAAACCTTTTTATGAAACCAAGTACAGAAGCATAATTGGGGCTTTGCTCTACCTTACTGCCAGTATACCTAACATAATATTCTCAACATATGTGTGCACTAGATTTCAGGTGAACTCGAAGGAATCTCATTACGTTGCTGTAAAGAGAATTTTAAGACACCTTCAGGGTACACCAAATAATTACTTATGGTACCCAAGAAGTAATGACATCTAGGTAATTAGTTTTTCAGATGCAGATTTTTGAGGTAGCAGGGATGACAGGAAAAGCACTTCCCGGGCGTGACAATTTCTCGGACAGCAAAAAGCGGAATAATATTGCAGCCTATACTGTCGAGTCAGAGTACATTTTACTGGTAGTTATTGCATACAGCTTATTTGGATCAGGATCAACTTGAGGATTGCAACCTGAAGTTCAAGGAGATTCTGATATTTTGCGAATCTTGCAGTGCAATAGCGATTGCAAACAATCCATTCTCCAAGCCGGATAAAGTACATCGAGATCAGATATCATTTCATCCGAGAGAATGTGGAGAACAAGGACATAGCTCTTAGTTATGTCTCGATAGATAAGCAAGTCGCAGATACATTCACGAAGCCATGGGATGAGGCCAAGTTCTCATTTTTCAAAATGAAACTGGGTATGCTAAACAAGGACTCGTGAAGATGGCTAAGAAGACAAGAATTCACTCGGGAAATACTTCACTAAGCAGATAAATGTGTCCGAGGAAAATTCGTCGGATATCACTCAATGGATTTCGAATATTTGTTGAAATATTGCTAGTATTCATGATGAAAGTCGACAAATTTGTCTCTGCTTCCGGTGTGTCGCAGTATAGAGATCGGGAGGTCTGGCAGTCTGTCTCTGGTGGATTACAGTCTGGGTGGTCTGTCAATTTCTCTATTGCGGCTTGGCAGTAGGACTGCTTCTGTTTGGTGCCCTGGCAGCCTGCCGATCTGGCTTTGGCGACTTAGTGACCGGGCGACCTGGTGGTCTCATCTAGCGGCTTGTTCTCTACCTCTGGTGGTTGCCGGGCGGTTTGCCTATTCATCAAACTGCGCGGCTTGGTCGGCTTGTATTTATATGAAATCGCTTGTACATCTAATTTTTTAGTCCCACATTATTTAATTGTTGTTGGGTACATTGGAAAATGTGTACCCGATTTGAAGAAGCCTAACCCTACTCAATGATATACATCAAGTTGTATTTGATGTGCTTTGAGTTTATATGTGCAGGTTAAGTAATTGCAGGAAATGCAGAAACGTTTCTAAGTCCATGTGTCGACCCCTAGAAGAAAAGTGTTGACACTTAAGAAGGCTTGTGTTGACAGCTAGAGAAGCTGTGTCGACACTTGGAGTAATTGTGTCGACACAAGGGAAGGCAGAGTCGACACCAGAAGAAAAGTGTCGACACATACAGGCAGTGTCGACACACTGTGAAGAATTATCAACATGAGATGTGTCAACACTTAGAGGCAGTGTCGACACCTAGAGAAGCTTTGTCGACAATCAAATGTGTCGACACCAGGAGGCTGTGTCGACACTCAGCAAGCTTCAACAAAGTTAAACTACTTGTGTCGACACAAAGGAGATGTGTCGACACACAGCAAGTTTCAACATATGAAGGCATGTGTTGACACAAAGGAGATGTGTCGACACTCAGCAAGTTTCAAAATAAGAAGGCATGTGTCAACACAAAGGAGATGTGTCGACACACAGCAGAATTCAACTAAGTATTAAAGAAGAAGTACTTGTGTCGACACACAGAATCAGTGTCGACACATTCAACAGAAGGCTTGCGTCGACACACAGAATTAGTGTCGACACATTCTGAAGAAACAGTGTCGAGAAGCAATTACAACAACACAAGGAGTTGTGTCGACACCACCAAGGCTAGTGTCGACACTTAGTTCACTTGTGTCGACACTTAGTCTATTTGTGTCGACACATAATTACTATCTGTCTCAACACTTTCAGACAGTGATAGAGATTTCAAGAAGTGATTGGATGACTTGACAGCTGCCAATTCAACCGGTCAACTGCAACTGTCAAAGCTGCCAGAAGGTTGTTAGAAACCGGATCAGCCGGTTACCTTGGAGGAAGAATATATAGAGGCCTTTTCTCCTTCAACAGAAATCGATCAACAATCCATCTAACAATCAACATATTATTCATTGAAGATCAATAACAGATTGAAGATTGATGAGTCCACTTTATATACCTATTTTCGGACTCATCTGGGTTAGTTTTCACGCGTTTGCACTTCACTTTTAGTTCTATATCGTTCATATTTCATCTTGTCTTTATTTCCATAGGAAGTGCACATTTATGCCCGTGGTTGTGTATTTTGTTTTTTTTATAGTTTGTACTCCTTTTTGTGATTGTCTGGAATGTCTGCAAATATCAGTGATTGTTTTTTTTTCTTTCGGTACAGGGGTCGTGTGCGTGTTCCGGGATGGTTGTGAAACAGGAATACTGCGCACGATCATGGGATCTAATGCGCACGACCACTGGTCGTGCACCCCTGATCGTGCGCACTACTCTACATTTTCTAGAATCAGCCTGGGGTAAGTGCACGACCACTGGACATAATGCGCACGACCACCGGTCATGCGCCACTGATCGTGTGCATTGATTCCTCTTTTCTGGAGTCCTGTCTGGGGTAATCGCACGACCATTGAACATAGTGCGCACGACCACAGGTCGTGCGCCACTGCTCGTGCGCGTTATCCCAGTTCTTCTTCCTGATCTTCCACGCCAGTGCGCACGATCACCGGACATAGTGCGCACGACCACTGGTCGTGCGCCTGTGATCGTGTGCATTGTTCATTTCTGCTTTGTATAAATAGTGCAGGTCTCGCCCTAATTAAGAGAGGATCCGGAGCTCGACATTTCTCCGCCGTTTTTCGCCTTCTCCGCCGTTCCCCTTCATCTTCCACCCTAGGGAGGTGCTCCGGGCAAGATTTTACCACCAAATCCGAGCCGGAGCTTCCTCTCGGCCTTCTCCTTCATCCGTGAGCTTCAAGTAGGGTTTGACGCCATAGCCATCAAGCAAAGGAAAGCTAGAAAACTTCGTCCTCTATCGTGAGATGAAGAAGACGGGCCATTGGAAGGTGGTGACAGCCCTTCTCTACCCCGGATGCAGTTGAGGACCGAGCTTGGACGCGGAATGACAACCCGACGATTCCAACCGTGAATCCCCAGCAAGACTTCGGATTCGGTCGATCTCTTGACTTGTTCTTGCTTTCTTGTTGAATATTGGTGTTTAACTTTATTTATATTGATGAAGTGCACTATGGTTGTATATGTTATGTGTTTCATGTCTATGTGATTCCTATTTTATTTTACTGCCTAAGTTGCTTGAGTTGGGCCATATTCCATCCACCACCATCCACCCTTGCCGCACTAGCAATTGCTAGTGGCGTGCATTGCGAAGAGGTGCTCATGACCCTCATTCCGTCATTCTCACCACCTCATCCGCTAGCCTTCTCGTCCATCCGCCTAGTGATTCGGTGCATAGCGGCCCGACTAGTCTTCCATCCCACCTGGCGAAGCATCGCATAGCGGCGTTGCATAGGAGTAGTTGATAGTGTTTTATTTTCTTTGTCCGCAATATCAAAGCCCCCATCGTTACCGCCGACCCTAAGGACTCCAATCTCAAGTCCTCCTCGAAATTAACTCCACCTTACTGTGTACCTTGTGAGATCGATACTTGGGAAAACCCCCATTTTATATTACTTGTGCGACCGGTTCACTGCCTTGATCTTACGCATCATGTTTTTGGCGCCGTTGCCGGGGAACACAGTCGTGTGAGTTTGTGGAGAGGGAGATAATAGATTGAAGCCCTTTTCCATTTGTGCATATCATTTTTTTTTATTTGCTTTGGCTATTAGAATTTTTATTTTGCTAATTTCTTTTTGCCCTTTTCTGATTTTTGATTTAGATAACAGATCCGTGCTATTTTTATTTTAGCTGAGTAGCACGTTTTCAGCACTTATTTTTGTTCGTGATGGATCCTGATGCTGAGTGCCATATCCTTGACACTTTGCGTCGATCCATCAATGTCATTGTAGTTATGAATGCCGAGCATTGCATTTGGTGTTTGTTATGTCAAGGTGTGGGCCACATGTTGAAGGATTGCCCTCGTTTGTGCAAGCCTTCTCCCTCTGAGGGCGTGTGCACAACAACCTCCCATTCGCGGAAGAGTGTTGTGGACAGGCCTACCAGGGTGTTGCCTGGCCCATACACTGACATAACGCACTTTGCTCATTCTTTACCCGTTGAGATTACTGAAGAATCTCTGGCTGCATACAGCTCTTTCATGGGTCCCTTGATCCCTTTTTACGAGCTTTCCTTGAGTGATGATGATCACTCTGGTGTTAGCCAACAAAAAGAGGAGCAGGAACTCATGGACGCTCCTGTATGGGACGATGAGATTGTTCCGGTCGTCGACGGGGTGGCGTCAGCGAATGATTTTGTGATGGGTCCTGCTCATTCAGTGCTTGATTTTGAGTGCAGCCTTGCCCCTCCGCAATTTTTGTCGGATTGTGCTATTCCTCTTTCTTGTGAGTCTGTTGATGATGCTGTATTTGTTGATGATTCGGTCCCCGAGGTGGCACTGAAGTGGGATGATGATTCCTCTATCTCCGACGGAGAAGGAGGATCTTCAGAATACTATGACCCACCCCGGTGGGATGAGGAATACCCTCTTTCTGATGTGGAGGTTTGCACCTCCTTATTGGATGAGGCTGTTCCACTTACCACTGCAGACCTCGATTTCTCGGATTCCCCTCGATACGACTCGTATGATACCGACGATGATCTCTGCTTGGATCCTGCTGAGAGTGAGACTGGGATCACTCTCCCATTTTCTGATTTTTTAGTTCTTCTTCTCTTTTATTACTTTATCCCCCTTCCTTATCTGAGCCTGTGCAGGATGAGTCTCCACAGGTACATTGGGATGACGATGAGCTTTGTGTGCATGCCATTGCCATCACCTCCTGCGGGCCTGTGATAGACGATACCATGGTAGACAAGGATTCATTTTGTGATAAGATGAGCGAGGACTAGTGCTCTATCAACGTATCGATACCCGTTACCCAGACGGATATTAGAACAGTTACCTGTGCACTTTTTATTTCATAGGCCCATTAGCTAGAACTGTTTAGAATGTAATAAGTCATGCTGGGATGACAATAACCCCAGTACTTATCTTTCATTTTCTGCATTTTATTTTTCATGTCTATTTTAGTTTTAGCATTTCTTTTTGTATATTTTTCTTTTGTTTTTGCGAAGCTCACCCCTGCAGGTATTCATAGCAATTTGCATTGGCGGGGTGGTGATTCTTCGTATGGAGGACCTGCTTCAGGCTTCCACGCGTCTTCTGGTATGCTCACTAGCTGAGCATTGGGTAACCTCTTCCCTTAGCTCTTTTTGATTTTTAATTTCTCCATCATATGATGTGTCATTTAGTTTATGTCTGGGGGAGAGCTAGTTTTGTCACCTTTTGCACGTGCACATCTCATGTGCATACTAGAAGCCTTTATAGTTTTATTTTGATTAGTTCATTGCACTGCACACCACTACACCCACATGAGCGCGTGCTTAGCTTTTTGCGTGCTGCGAGTTAAACTCGTTTCTTTTGTATGATTTGGGAAAATTATGGTGCTGGCATAGGATTGTGAGACAGAGTAAAATATTGACCTTGCTGTGCTCCTAGTCAACTGCTCTCGTCTCGTGTAGAAATTCGAGTAGATTTAATTTTTCTGTATGCTTATAGTTTTATATCTTTCTATTTGTGTAAAGACTTTTTATTCTACTCAAAAGTTGGTGAATCCGGTATGAATCAACCGGTAGCTTAGGGATGTGTGTAGACGGCCATTAGTTTTGTATTGCTCGAGTCGGGAGGATGGATAGTCTTTCTCGTTGGCTAAGAACTTGCCCCAAGCTATTCTTGAAGCATGGGTATAGGTTAGTCATGCATGAGCGTGATGTAGGCCATCATTTTGGCACGGTTGAGCTTTGTACCATTCCTAACATCATATCCTCGCTAGCCCCGTTGTGCCTACCCCTCCTTTTGATTCAGCTCCCCTATTATTTCACCAAAGCCTCATATCCAATCCTAGTCGCACACCCAAGTTGAGCTTCAGAGTTTTACATTTTAATGTTGGGATGTGATGTGGTGTTATTACATGTGAAAATGTGGATGTGCTCCAAAGCTTATACTTGCTGAATTTGTGAAAAGAAAAGTAATTTGAAAAAGAAAAAGAAAAGTTAAAAAAAAAATGATGTTAAAGTGAAAAAGTGAAAAGGAAAAGTAAAATTGAAAATCCTATTTGAGATGTGCTTATTTTTGTCGTAGGCGGTGCACACACCCATATGTTAAAAGTTAAGTTTGGGGGTGTGGTGTACCCGCTTGTATTTTGGTTAGCTGATGGATTCCTTTTATACCAGCTCATTTGGGTTAGGTGCATAGCCTTCTTGTTTATCCTTGTTTACCTCACCGAAACCCAAGCCCCATCTCTTCACCTACAGTCCTACTGATTCGTGTGTGAACCCAAACCAGTGCCGTGGAGAGAATGCGAAAGGGCAAGCATGTGGTCACCGACATTGGTGGATTACTTTGGAGGTTATCCCGAGCCCCGATCTTTGGCAATGCTCGCCTATCGATTTGTCTACTTTCTCCCTACGCATGACTGGATGATTCACCGTGATTCCATTTTTGAGTAATAATAAAATGTTGATGCACATTGTGAAAAATATAATCTATTTTGTATACTTTGAAATTTCTTCTATTATCTTTTTACGACGCGAGCATGCGACTTCGCATGGTACTTCCTAACGCAATTTCTTTGTTAACTAGTATTTTTCCCTATCTGCTTAGATTTTGTTTGCTCGGGACGCGCAAACAGTTAAGTCTGGGGGTGTGATGAGTCCACTTTATATACCTATTTTCGGACTCATCTGGGTTAGTTTTCATGCGTTTGCACTTCACTTTTAGTTATATATCGTTCATATTTAATCTTGTCTTTATTTCCATAGGAAGTGCACATTTATGCCCGTGGTTGGGTATTTTGTTATTTTTATAGTTTGTACTCCTTTTTGTGATTGTCTGGAATGTCTGCACATATCAGTGATTATTTTTTTTTTCTTTCGGTACAGGGGTCGTGTGCGTGTTCCGGGATGGTTGTGAAACAGGAATACTGTGCATGATCATGGGATCTAATGCGCACGACCACTGGACATAATGCGCATGACCACCGGTCGTGCGCCACTGATCGTGTGCATTGATTCCTCTTTTCTGGAGTCCTGTCTGGGGTAATCGCACGACCATTGAACTTAGTGCGCACGACCACTGGTCGTGCGCCACTGCTCGTGCGTGTTATCCCAGGTCTTCTTCTTGATCTTCCACACCAGTGTGCACGATCACCGGACATAGTGCGCACGACCACTGGTCGTGCGCCTGTGATCGTGTGCATTGTTCATTTCTGCTTTGTATAAATAGTGCAGGTCTCACCCTAATTAAGAGAGGATCCGGAGCTCGACATTTCTCCGCCGTTTTCCTCCTTCTCCGCCGTTACCCTTCATCTTCCACCCTAGGGAGGTGCTCCAGGCAAGCTTTCACCGCCAAATCCGAGCCGGAGCTTCCTCTCGGCCTTCTCCTTCATCCGTGAGCTTCAAGTAGGGTTTGACGCCATAGCCATCAAGCAAAGGAAAGCTAGCAAACTTTGTCTGCTATCGTGTGACGAAGAAGACGGGCCATTGGAAGGTGGTGACAGCCCTTCTCTACCCCGGACGCAGTTGAGGACCGAGCTTGGAGACGAAATGACAACCCGACGATTCCAACCGTGAATCCTCAGCAAGACTTCGGATTCGGTTGATCTCTTGACTTGTTCTTGCTTTCTTGTTGAATATTGGTGTTTAACTTTATTTATATTGATGAAGTGCAGTATGGTTGTATATGTTATGTGTTTCATGTCTATGTGATTACTATTTCATTTTTCTGCCTAAGTTGCTTGAGTTGCGCCATATTCCATCCACCACCATCCACCCTTACCGCACTAGCATTTGCTAGTGGCGTGCGTTGCGAAGAGGTGCTCACGACCGTCATTCCGCCATTCTCACCACCTCATCTGCTAACCTTCTCGTCCATCCGCCTAGTGATTCGGTGCATAACGGCCCGACTAGTCTTCCATCCCGCCTGGCGAAGCATCGCATAGCAGCGTTGCATTAGAGTAGTTGATAGTGTTTTATTTTCTTTGTCTGCAATATCAAAGCCCCCATAGTTACCGCCGACCCTAAGGACTCCAATCTCAAGTCCTCCTCGAAATTAACTCCACCTTACTGTGTTCCTTGTGAGATCGATACTTGGGAAAACCCTCATTTTATATTACTTGTGCGACCGATTCACTGCCGTGATCTTAAGCATCAAAGATCTACACATCTATCTATCAACACAAAAGAAGAAGACCTTCGACAGAAGATCTAAAAAGTTGGAGAGAGAGAGCTCCTTCTAAGAAGAGCAGCTGCTGAACCAGGCTGCTAAGTAAGATTCAGATTGTGATCTGAATCTCAAGACAGAAGTTGATTGAAGATCATCTTCACAGGAGATTCAACCCTACTGAGTTGAAATTCAAGAAGCTTTGAAGAAAGCTAAGGGAGGTTGATCTCTGCCAAGTTCTTCCAAGAACTCATCAAGAAGCCAGTCAACTCATCTCTCTCTCACAGGGTTGTGGTTAAATTATATTGTAAACATTATTTTCTGTAGGATCCTAAGGGATCTGAGTTGTAAGCCTGAATTTATAAAGGCTGAGGTAGGGCTTTTGAGCTTGAGTGTAGGAGATTCAATCTCTGAGTGTAGGCCTTGTTGAAGGATGAGGTAGGGCTTTTTTAGCCTGAGTGTAGGTCTTGTTGAAAATTGAGTGGTAGGGTTTTGTGCCTGAGTTGTAGGAGTGGGACACTCTGAGTTGTAGGAACCTGTTTGGGGTTCTGAGCTGTAAGATCTGAGGATCTGAGGAGAAGTGCAGAAGTTAGGCCGAATCTAGTACACTACTAGATAGGCGAAGGGGAAAAGTGGATGTACCCAGACCTTGGGGAACCACTATAAAAATCTGTGTGCACTCTGTGTTGGTTTATTTCTGTGATTGCTAAGCTAGCTGTACTGAATTGCTATAGAAATTTACAAATACAGGTTTAATTGTTCTGTGTTTCTGCCTTAAATTTAAAAAGATAAAGTTCACCTATTCACCCCCCCTCTAGGTGGTTAGACACTATTTCTTTCAAGTGGTATCAGAGCCAGGTTGCTCAAAAAAGGGACATAATAGTCTGAGTAAGATCCTGTAGGCAGATTCAGAATAAACAAGAATCAAGAAAATGGGTTCTAGTGAGAATCACAAAGAGCTGGGGTCCATGAAATTGCCAATCTGTAGAAAAGAGATATTTGGCATTTGGAAAGAGAGGGTTAGACTCTTTATGGAAGCATCTGACCCAAGAATATACATTACAGTTAAAGAAGGGCCATATGTGCCAATGAAGGTATCCATTCTGGATAAAAATCAGAAAACTCCAAAGGATTATTCAGAAATGATCAAGGATGAAATAATCTTGGCAACTATGGATAAGAGGGCTCAGAACATCATAGTGAGTGCCATTGATGATTCTACCTTTCAGAATTTGATTCATTGCAAGACTTCAAAGGAATTGTGAGACACTTTGATAGTCTATATGGAAGGATCAGAAGAAGTAAGACAAGACAGGAAGTTCTTGTTAAATCAGAAATATGAAAGCTTCATACAAGGAAAGTCTGATAGCATTACGGAATGCTACAAGAAGTTCTATAGGATAGTAAATGAATTGATGTCCTATGGAAGAGAATTCAGCAACTATGAGTTGAATGACAAGTTTATAAGATCCCTGACTAAGGACTGGGACACCAAGATTTGTGTCATTAGGGAAGTGGCCAAACTAGCTGATATACCTCCTCAAACTTTGTTTGGAAAATTGTTATCTTATGAGATGCAGTTAATGACTAGAAAGGAGGAACAGAAGACTACTAGAGTGGAGCACAAGGAAAAATCTGTGGCCTTCAAGGTTGAAGCCACTAAGAAAAATAGGAGGATTTCCCCATCACCTCCTAGGATTGTTGCTGATACTGCTTCAGAAAATTCAAATAACCAGAATTCAGATTAAGATTTTGCTGCCTTTACAAGACAGTTTCAGAGATTTCTGAAGAAGAAGCAGTGGAAGTCTAAGACTTCCACATCTAAGACTAAGGATGATTACTATCAAAAGAGGAAGTCATCCAGGAAAGACAAGATCAAGTCTAATTCAAACAAGTCTACAACATCAAAGATTATTTGCTACTGTTGTAATAGGTCTGGACATGTAGTAGCTGAATGTCCAGATAAAAGAAAAGAGACTGCAGATAAGAAGAAGAGTCAACATCAGAGCAAGAAGGAGAAATCCTCTATTGCAAAGAATAAGAAGACTTTGTCAGATTAGTCATCTTCAGAGTCAGAATATGAAGCTGAGGCTTACATTGGTCTATTTGCTGCAGATGAAGAAGAAGAGTTCCTGCAGGTGCTGAACTCTATATATGAACAAGAAGACCATCATAGCAAGGGACTGATGGCTGTATCAGAAGAGGACAAGTGCTAGGATCAGCCTGGTCCTAGTAAGGTACAATGTATTTCAGATTATAGTACTGAATCAGAGTCAGCAACATCTGCATCAAGTGATGTAGATGGGTCTGAGTCTGAAGGTGATATTCATCAGTTGATAGATGAATATAGAGATTTTTTACAGACACTTAAGAAGAGCAAAAATCTGGTCAAAACACTGACTAAGGAAATTGCAAATCTTAAGTTGGCTGCTGCTGATTCAGATAAATTGTTAGATCAAAAACTGAATGAGATTGCCAAGTTGAAGAATATTACTGTTATTCAATTGGGCACAATCATATTTAAGAATGATCAAATTAAAAGTCTGGAGACAAGACTCCAGAAAGGGAAGGAGATAGTAGAAAGTTTTTCTAAACCTAAATCTGTGTTACCCTTGATAGATGAGTTTGTACCTCAAAAGGGTAAAGCTGGATTAAGATTTAAGAAAACTGGTTGGACTGCTAAGTCCAAATCTAATGGCAAAGTCTCAGCACTAAACAAGAAGCCTGCTGTAGATAAAATAGCCAGGGTTGTACCTAAACAAAGGTACAACAGGTTTTAGTGCTGGTGTTGTGGTAAGATAGGCCACTTTGCCTTAGATTGTTGGTACAATTCCAGTACCAAGGAGAGTAGCAAACTGCCTGCTAGAAGAGCTACAGGTAGTTTTGTTAAAAGTCACACTAACCTGCACCAAGGACCCAAAACATATTTGGGTTCTAAGGTTAATTAATCTATTTTGCAGGTGAGTCCAAGTGGCCATGCCCCTATATGGTACTTGGACAGTGGATATTCCAGGCACATGACTGGAACTAAGGGGTTGCTGAAGGACTACATACCTATCAAGGATGGCCCTAAAGTTTCCTTTGGTGGTTCAGAAAAAGGAATCATCCAAGGATTTGGTAACATTTCTAGTAACCTGATTACAATTACTCAAGTGGCTTATGTAAAGGGTTTGAAACATAACCTCATTAGCATAAGTCAGCTGAGTGATTTAGGATATGACATCTCATTTGTCAAGAATGGTTGTCATATTAAAAGGTCAAGTGATCAAAAGATCATTTTGACAGGATATAGGAAGAGAAATGTCTATTGTCTTGACTTTGTGTGTGAGAACAATGTTTCTCCTATTTGTCTTGTAGTTGATGAGAGAGTCTCACATTGCATTAAATGGCACAAAAGGCTGGCCCATCTTAACTATAAGACAATTGGTCAACTCTTTAGCAAAGAGTTAGTGAGGAATGGTCCTCAAGTTAAGTGTATAAAGGATGGGATATGCTCAGCTTGTCAAAAAGGGAAGCAGACCAAGTCCACCTTTCATAGACTTGAGAACAAGGATTCTGTGAGTTGTCTATACCTCTTGCATATGGATCTTTTTGGTCTTATGCCAGTTCATAGTCTATGTAGGAAGGTCTACACAGTTGTGGTTGTAGATGACTATTCAAGATATTCATGGGTGTTCTTCCTAAGACAAAAATCTGAAACCTCAAGTATCTTATATAGTTTTGTTAAACAAATTCAGAATGAATTGGACAGTACAATTTTCAAAATCAAAAGTGACCATGGTACTGAATTTCAGTCTGAAAGTATGACAAAACTGTGTAAAGAGTTTGAGATTTTTCAGGAATTTTCTTCACCAAGAACACCTCAGCAAAATGGTATTGCTGAAAGGAAGAATAGAACTTTGATAGAGGCTGGTAGAACCCTATTGAGTGACACTTCTCTCCCAGAATATTTCTGGGCTGAGGCAGTAAATACTGCTTATCATATGATCAATAGGGCTACTATCACCAAGAGCCACAAGAAGACGCCCTATGAGATTGTGAAGGGCAGAAAACCAAATTTATGCTATTTCAGGATCTTTGGTTGCAAGAGTTATATACTTATCAATGGAAAGTCTTATCTAACCAAGTTTGCTGCCAAATCCCAAGAGGGGATCTTTGTTGGGTACAGCAACAATAGTAAGGCTTATAGGGTCTACAACTTGATTACTCAAGATATAGAAGAGTCTGTACATGTAGTCTTTGACGAAACAAGACTCATTAACTGTGAATTATCAAGTAGTGTTTGCAGCTCTACCGGTGTAACTGAGAAGATGGACAAGCTCACCATTACAGAAGGTTCTACAGCAATTCTGCAAGTGGAAGATGGTGGCTGCTGTCCAGGGGGAGTACAAGATACTCCTGATGCTGAAGAAGACTAAGAGGTGCAGCATATTGAAGAAGCTGAAGGTGTACAACCTGAAGACAGACTGCCTCCAGCAAATAAGCACCTAAAGGATCATCCAGCCAATCAAATAATTAGAAATCCTAGACAAGGAGTGCAAATAAGAAGCAGGAATCTGAGTACAGTTATTTACTCCAGCTTCCTATCCCAAGTAGGACCAAAGAAGTTTGAAGAAGCAATTCTAGACTCTCATTGGATTGATGTCATGCAAGAGGAGCTGAATCAATTCAAGAGATGCAAGGTCTGGGAGCTAGTTCCTAAACCCAAGGACCACAACATTATTGGAACTAAGTGGATCTTTAGAAACAAGTTGGATGAGAATGGAATCATTATAAAGAATAAAGCTAGGCTGGTAGCAAAAGGATATAGGCTGGAAGAAGGTATTTATTTTGATCAAACCTTTGCTCCAGTAGCAAGGCTGGAAGCAATAAGGATGTTCCTTGCCTATGCAACATATCAAGGGTTTAAGGTATATCAAATGGATGTTAAGTCAGCTTTTCTGAATGGAAATCTGAAGGAAGAAGTGTATGTAGAGCAGGCATCAGGTTTTGTTGATTCTCTTAAACCTAATTATGTATATAGACTTAGGAAGGCTTTGTATGGGTCAAAACAAGCTCCAAGGGCTTGGTATGAAACCCTGTCTAGTTTCCTCATTGAGAACAAATTATCAAGGGGAAAATAGACAAGACTCTATTCCTTAGGGAATCTAAAGGCAAGATTATCTTAGTCCAAATATATGTAGATGACATAATATTTGGGTCTACAGAAAATATTCTTTGCAGAAAATTTGCAAAACTTATGCAAGGAAAATTTGAAATGAGCAGTATGGGGGAACTTAAGTTCTTCTTGGGTCTCCAAGTTAGATAGACTGAAGATGGCTTGTCCATATGTCAGTCTAAGTTCACCCTAGAGTTGATAAAGAAGTATGGTATGGAATCATCTACTACCATGAAAACTCCAAGCATGTCTCTAAGCAAAGATGATGCAGGGAAACCTGTAGATGAGACTTTGTATAGAGGGATAGTTGGCTCCCTACTGTATTTGACTGCTAGTAGACCAGATATCATGTATGCTACATGTGTCTGTGCTAGGTACCAAGCATGCCCTAAAGAATCTCATTTGACTGCAGTCAAAAGGATTTTGAGATATCTTAAGGGCACACCTTATCTAGGCCTTTGGTACCCTAGGAATGGAGATTTTGTACTGACAGGTTATTCAGATGCAGATTTTGCAGGCTGCAAGGAAGATATGAAGAGTACTACAGGAACCTGTCAATTTCTAGGTGGAAGGCTGGTGTCTTGGATCAGTAAGAAGCAGACCAGTGTGGCCATCTCCACAGCTGAGTCAGAATATGTTGCTGCAGGAAGTTGTTGTGCACAACTATTATGGATACAACACAAGCTAGAAGATTATGGTATTCAAGTAAGTAGAACACCTTTACTTTGTGATTCTACTAGTGCAATTTCTATAGCTAATAATCCTGTCTCACATAGTAGGACTAAGCACATGGAAATTAAATACCACTTTCTTAGAGAACATGTAGAAAAAGAAGACATTTCCCTAGAATATGTTAAAATAGATAATCAGATTGCTGATATGTTTACTAAGCCCCTAGAAGAAACCAAATTCAATAATTTTAAAATTGAATTAGGACTGTTAAACTTAGAATAGTTTAAAAAATTGGCTAAGTAAAATAGTGTCGACACACAGAGTTGTCTGTGTCGACACATAGAAGTGGTGTCGACATTTCAGAGAAATGGTGTCGACAAATCTAGACAGTCTGTGCCGACACTTCAGAGAATTAGTGTCGATACATCCAGAGTTGGTGTTGACACATCAAGGATGGTGTCGATACTCAGGATTAACACAAAATTCGTTGAGTGAAGTATCGACTAATCGTCGAGCGCAAAAGGTTAAGTGTCGACACATATATTCTGTCGACTATATTTGTGTCGACACATAGTTGTCGAGACATTAGAAGTAAGTGTCGACACTTTTCAACAGTGTCGACACATTTCAAGTATTTTGACGCGCCTTTTCACCTTCAATTTTAGAATGGTATAAATAGGTCTTCACCATTGTTTGTCGACACGCTCTCCATAGTTTCAATACCAAACTTGTGTGTCGACATCTCTCTTCTCTAAATTTAAAATTTCTCCCAACCCTAATGGCGCACAAGCTAGAAGAGAACATCAATGAAGGCAATGAGCTCATGCGACACGCCTTTGACGACGCGGAATCAGAGATTCAAAGTGTTGTAACCCTAGTTGCAGAGACTGGGTTAGAGTATCTTGTTTCAGAACCAATCAAGATTTGGAAGAAGGAGGTCCTCGAATTCTTTAGTGCAACTACAATTGATGAAACTGGACTCAAGATTAAGTCCACAGTCCATGGGACAAAAGTGAAAGTCACCCAAAAAGGTCTAAGAAAAGTTCTACATCTACCTAGAACTAAGGAAGAAGAAGATGTACCAGCAACAAAGATAAGGGAGGCACTGCACTGGTGTGGACTTGATTCAAGCCTGAAGATTGGACCAGTCTTTAATAGGAAAGGCATGAACATGCAGGGCAAGTTTTTATCTGAAATAGTAGGCAAAGTAATACTGAGCAATCAAGGTGGGCATGATAGGATATCAGCTCACATGTTCAGTTTGATGACCAGGATAATTTTCCAACTTAAAACTGATTGGTCAGTAGTAATGTTTGATAAGATAAAGGAAAGTATGAAGAAGCCCAATCTGGGTAGAATTATGAGTTTATACTTAGCTGGAAGTATTCCTGAAGTGATGAACCAAGCTACAGGTTCAAAGATAAATCATATGAGGAGAATGGATATTAGAATTATCTTAAGGTGGGACAGAGTGTTGACAAAGGAAATGCCTACTCCTGAGAAGGAAAACCTCAGAAGAAGAAGAAAGCCATTGTGGCTCCTGAATCCTCAAGTAGCTCAGAGGAGCAAGTAATTTTTAGTTCTGATGATGGAGAAGCTGGAAATGTTGAACAGTCTCCAGCAAGAAATGAAGATGCCCAGAGGCAGGGGGAGCTACCATCTGCTAGCCCTATCCACCTGG
The DNA here is from genome assembly GCA_039583875.1 of Platanthera guangdongensis. Classification (NCBI taxonomy): domain Eukaryota; kingdom Viridiplantae; phylum Streptophyta; class Magnoliopsida; order Asparagales; family Orchidaceae; genus Platanthera; species Platanthera guangdongensis. Next base: position 42,141,066 of record CM077148.1, on the reverse strand, counting down.
ATCCACTCCAGTGGGAGCCTCTACATGTGGAAGAGCCAACTCACATAGACAGTGAAAGGGCAACTCAAACTATTCTAGAGGTAATCAATGAAGTTAAACAATCTATTTTCAATATTGAGGATGAAGTATTGACTGAATCATTACTTGATGTTGATCAGCAAACTCAGATACAACCTCAACCACAAGATGTTATCATGGAGGACACATCTGTTGCTGATATTGCTCCTGAGATCAGAGATTCTCCAGTCCATCCTCAACAGGAGTTTACACTAGAAGAGCTGTTCCCTGATCTATTACATACTGAGTTTGAGGGAGAGAAAATAGCTTTTGAGGGGGAGAACGTAGATCTTCAGGGGGAGCATATAGAGTTTCATGAGGAGACTGCTAGAAAAGAGAATGAGGAGCAAAGGAATGCTGAGGAACTACAAAGGACTGAGAAGGACTTGCACCCTACTCTACAGGATAGAGTAGACATTGCCAGTACTTCTGCTTCAGAAGATGAAGAGGCTGCTAGAGGCAAGAAAAGAAAGCTACAGGTCTTCAAGAGAAGAAGCCAGAATTATAAGAAAGCATTGCAAACAATTTTTCCACGGCCTGCCCCAACTACTGATTATAATACATTGTTGGTGGCTTTGCAAATCAAGATGGATGAGCAAAAGGAAGATTTAGAAAAGTATTTGATCTGGCTCAAGACATAAAATCTATAAGATTTGAAGTGAATCAAAATAAGAAGGAAATGACTGACTGTTTTCATAAAGGAGGCAATGCAGTGGTCTATCTAGCTACACATCAAGAGCAGATAAAGAAATAGGTTGATGATATGGCAGTAAAATAAGGATATGTCCTGGAGAACCAGATAAGAATGAATGATAACTTGACTGAATCACATAATGTGACTGTCACTGAAATGAAAAATCTCGCTACTGCTCAAACTGCAGAAAGGACTACTGCCCAGGAAGAGTTTGACAAGCACTTACAATAGAGCATAACTGCTGTTAAAATTGCCATTAAAGATTGTCAAAAGGTTATCACTGAACATCTCCAAAGGTTAAAACCTTTTTATAAAGATGGAGTTAACTATTTGAATGCTCAAATCAGGTTTCAAAAGGATGATCTTAGGGATCATATAGAAAGAGAAGTCATAAAGGGCGAGACGGTATTATTCAAAGCAGGCTCTGATCATGCCAAATGAATTTCAAACAGCATCAGAGATACCCTTGGATATCCACCTTTATATGATGATGATAATGTAGTAGAATCTGGGATAAATCCTGCATACTTTGGAGGAGAACAAGCTGAAGTAGCTCAGGTGATCTACCCTCCATCTGATTTTGAGATGATACATCAGGAGGTACAATCTATGTATAGCCCTCCTGATGGTAATCAGAAAATTATTTTTGAGAAAGTAGTACAACCTGTACCTGAGGAAGTTTTGAAAGAGTAAGAAGCTCAATTATCTAAGAAGATGTTCAGAGAACAGGCTGAATTAAGGCCAGATTTTGAGCAATGGAGCCCAACTTCCAGAAATATTATTCTGACTGCTTGGAAGGCTGCAAAGGATAATATCTTAGAAAGGGGCAAATGGTATTCTGAGCAGGAGTGGAGAAAGCATGAAGCCAGGCAAGCGGCCATTGTATAGTATAGATGAAAGGCTAAATTAGGGAAGCTACCTCCTAGTGCACAGGAGCCTAGCAAGTATTTCCCTAAGCCTTATCACTATTTTGAGAGACAGAAGATAAGGGCTGAAGAATAGAAGAAGAAAGATCTTAAAGGGAAGAAGACTGCTGATGACACTGATGCTCCAGTTAAAGCCAAGATTCAATCTGGAAAGGGCATTGTCATCAAGGAGCCAGAGCAGCCATAGAATAGAATTTTCTTGAGTTTACAACATTCTAATCATTTGCATTAAAGTCCATGTAAACTTTTGATTAATGAAAATATTGAAAGTTGTAACAAAACCATGTTTAATGTTCAATCTATTATATTGTTATTCTGTGATGATTGGTTATACATGTTTTGTTTAGTATTTACGCTGTCATTTAATATTGTTATACATTATATTGAGTATTTGTTATGAATGGTGTATATCATTGACTAAGGGTTATGACTTCTCCAAATAGGGGGAGATTGTTGGGTACATTGGAAAAAGTGTACCAGATTTGAAGAAGCCTCACCCTAATCAATGATATACATCAAGGTGTATTTGATGTGCTTTGAGTTTATATGTGCAGGTTAAGTAATTGCAGGAAATGCAGAAAAGTTTCTAAGTCCATGTGCCGACACCTAGAAGAAAAGTGTCGACACTTAATAAGGCTTGTGTCGACACCTAGAGAAGCTGTGTCGACACTTGGAGTAATTGTGTCGACACCAGGGAAGGCAAAGTCGACACCAGAAGAAAAGTGTCGACACATACAGGCAGTGTCGACACACTGTGAAGAATTATCAACATGAGATGTGTCGACACTTAGAGGCAGTGTCGACACCCAGAGAAGCTTTGTTGACAATCAAATGTGTCGACACCAGGAGGCTGTGTCGACACTCAGCAAGCTTCAACAAAGCTAAAGTACTTGTGTCGACACAAAGGAGATGTGTCGACACACAGCAAGTTTCAACACAGAAGGCATGTGTCGACACAAAGGAGATGTGTCGACACTCAGCAAGTTTCAACACAAGAAGGCATGTGTCAACACAAAGGAGATGTGTCGACACACAGCAGAATTCAACTAATTATTAAAGAAGAAGTACTTGTGTCGACACACAGAATCAGTGCCGACACATTCAATAGAAGGCTTGTGTCGACACACAGAATCAGTGTCGACACATTCTGAAGAAGCAGTGTCGAGAAGCAGTTACAACAACACAAGGAGTTGTGTCGACACCACCAAGGCTAGTGTTGACACTTCGTTCACTTGTGTCGACACTTAGTCTATTTGTGTCGACATATAATGACTATTTGTCTCGACACTTTCAGACAGTGACAGAGATTTCAAGAAGTGACTGGATGACTTGACAACTGATGAATTGTAAATATACGTATTTTTGTGCACATTAATTTAGTCATTTTCATTGATTTTCGTCGTTTTTACTTATTTGTGTTCAATAAAATGCTCCTATTCTTTTAAATTTACTACTAACTTGTTTTATTTTATGTTTCAGAAAAATTCCAAAATCTGCCAAAATTAGGCAGTACACGCCCGTGTCATTTGGGTCACGCCCGTGACCATGGCGTGACAGCTCAATTTCCGTGAAGTTGCAAATTTCTGAAGTAAAAAGCTTGACACGCTTGGTGTCACGCCCGTGTCACCCGACACGGGGCGTGACCCAAGCCCGTGTCCTCTCCACGCAACACTTTCCGCTCGACGATTGTCGAGTGTCGACACCAACAGTCACGCCCAGCATCCCGCCCGTGACCTAGGGCGTGACTCAATCTCAGCTCAACGATTTCAACTCGACACTTTCCGCTCGACATTCGTCGAGTGTCGACACCAACCGACACGCCCAGAGTCACGCCCGTGACCTGGGGCGTGACCTTTCCAGCTGGCCCGACAAGATGCTGCCGAAGACTTTTGACGCAACCCGCGCCCGGTTCTACCTCCCCGACATGCCCAGAGTCACGCTCGTGACCTGCGGCGTGACTGCCTCGAACTCAGCACGAAGTCAACTTTCCTGTCCAGTCGTCGGCCGCCTTCATGAATAGTACTGACACGCCCCCCCCTACACGCCCGTGACGGAGGGCGTGTACTTAGAATTTTTTGCCTATAAATTTCCCATTTCTGTAAGGTCCAGGGGTTCAGATTTTTGGGTCATTTTAGTGTCTTTTTGTGGGCTGCATCCGTGATTTCCTTGCTATGTAAGGAGATTTCTTCTCCATTTTTCTTTCAATTTTGTTTTTGCTTTAGCTTTGTCTTTGTAATAGCTTGTAATAGTTTCCTTTAATCAATAAAAATGTTAGATTTTCTCTTCTTATTTGGCTTTGGAATGAACTCTTGTGCCCACTTTTCTTCTCATTTTATTCTTAGTTTTACCTTTGTTTTTCTCTTTATGAAAAGTGTGTGTGTGTGTGTATGAGTGTAACATGTTTGATAGTAATGTTTTTCATTTGTCTTCATGATAGGTTTTGTAGTAGATTTAATTTCCAAGCATGGTATGATATGGTTATCTCATCTTCAACATGTTCTTCTTTAATGTTTTCTTTGTTTATTATTTCATACTTATGTATTTGTAAAAGAGATTTGAAAGTGAATTTTATTTCCTTTTCTTAGGTTTTTTGTAGGATTGTAAAACCTCTTTTTGTTCTTTTCATTTTCTTTTTCACTTTTTTATCACTTTCATGAAAACATAAGAATGAAAATCTTGTAATTTTAATTTTCCAAAAACTTTGGTTTTTAATTTATTTTGAAAAACTTTTGTCTTCTAAAAATTGTAATTTCTTCTTTTTATTTGTTTTTGGCAAAACCTAAGCATGAAAAAGTAAAAGTTTTAATTTTTAGGTAACTTTCATTTTGCTTTTAATTTGTGTGTGTGAGTGTATGAGAATAATGTTTTGATGCTTTGATTTAAATTGTGTAGAGTGTGTGAGTGTAGGTGTTAAATTTTAATGCTTTCTTTTAATGCTTTGTTCAAATTTTGTAGAGTGTGTGAGTGTAGGTGTTAGCTTTATTGCTTTCTTGAAATTCATATGGAGTTTGTGTAACGCCCCGAAACTCAAAGGCGCAAAGGGGGACGTTTTGGGCCAGTTTTGGTTTCTGGCTGAAGGCACACGGCCTGGGACACGGGCGTGTCCCAGGGCGTGTCAAGCGTGTGTCGACACTTAGCCGCGAAGTCGTCGAGTTATTCTCGACGATTCGTCGAGAATGGGCACACGGCCTGCGACACGGGCGTGTCGCAGGGCGTGTCGACCCGTGTCGACACTTAGCCGTGAAATAGTCGAGTTATTCTCGATGATTCGTCGAGAATGGGCACACGGCCCGCGACACGGGCGTGTAGTCGGGCGTGTCGACCCGTATCGACGAGCGTCAAGGTGAAATCGTCGAGATTCACTCGACGGTCGTCGAGACAAGGCACACGGCCTCGGACACGGGCGTGTCCAAGGCCGTGTCAGCGAGTCGTCGTTCTCCCCTCGACGAAATGTCCCGTGTACACGGCCTGGGGGCCCAGGCGTGTCAATGTGACACGGGCAAGGACACGGGCGTGTCCTAGAAACCCGTGCAGTGCTCGGGTTGGAAACGGGGGAAAAATCATGGGGTACACGGCCGGCTACACGGCCGTGTCAGCTGGAACACGGGCGTGTCAGCTCGAACACGGGCGTGTTCGATACCCGTGTGCGTGTTCAGAAGATTCGATTTTGACGGCGAATGCGGCACACGGCCCTGGACACGGGCGTGTGCCAGGCCGTGTTCGGCCCAGATTGGGCATTTCAGCCCCGAATCAAAGCCGCTCGTTTTCTTAGGTTGAGATCCGACGGCTGGGGATGGTTCCTGGGAGGATATACACGGGTTTGACTTAGAAAAATCCACACTTTTCATCACTTATCCTCTCTCCAAACCCTTGGAGAAAGAAGAGCTAAGGCAAGAGGAAGAGGAGCTAGATCCACCATTGGAGGAGCTTCGGAGCTCCGAATCGCAAGCCGACTCCGGATCCACGGAGGCAACGCAAGCGCGGTGATTTCTATCCGATTACATTTCGATGGCGCCAAAGAGGAACGCAAGGGTAACGATCCTCACTTGTGAGCATGATAGCTCTCTTTCTTAGCATAGGAAGCCCTCTTCACGAGTTTGCGAAGAGTTGGAGGCGTTCCTTCGGGTAGATATGTAAAGTCCCGTTGTTTAGCGTCCGTATGCGAGAACGGACATAGGCATTTTGGTTGAAGCCTACCCGGACATGTAGTTCGGATCGGTGATGTTGCATTGCATAAGGCCGGAGAAGACTCCGTGCTATTGGGTGTTTTTCGGGTTTTTTACGCGGTAGATTGCAGCAGGGAGCCTTGGGGACTAACCCAAAGGTGCACCCGGAAAACTGGGCGGACACGAGGTCTTGCCAACTTGGTGGCCTGAGTGCCAACATGAACATAACGGGGTTATGTGTCTTGCGGTAGAATGGGAATCGGTGAAAGTTTGACCCGCGCAAATGTTAAATTGCCGTTGCGATGTGAGCACGGGTTAGATGGAGCCGTACCCGCTCTATGTCGTTCGGGTTAGAGAGACCTAAAGTTACATGGCACTCGCCGTTGGCATAGATGTGAGTCTTCGGTGGTCGATGGCTTAAATTGACGTGACCAATACCATGAAGACAAATTGCTCATAGGAATGACCGTCTAAGTGGCGGTGGTGAGTCCGGAATGTTAATGGCTTTAATTGACGTAACATCGACCGGTTCACCGAGAATGTGCCCTGAGTGCACGGGACGTGTGGCCGTACGAGCCAACGTCTGTGATGAAATGGCTATGGTTATATGCATTGCTCGCTTGTGCTAATGAAATGCAGGGAAGGAGCATCGCCGCCCCGAGTTGGGGGCGGGATCGTTATAATTTGGTCAGCATTGCTGACCGTTGCTTTGTTTGCCACCGTGCGGTGGTTTGTTTGCTTGCAGGTGCAGCTGGACCAAGCAGTCAATAGCGGGCTAAAGCCCTTTTTGCGAAGCTGGCCCTCGAAGGCCCAAGTGGAAATGTTTTATGTTTTATTCATGTATGGCCGGCCTGCGAGCCGAGGTTTGGAAATCATGTAAAAGACAAGTGAAACTTTTTGTAAGGCCTTAAGGCCAATGTTTGGGTATTTTGTATACATTCCTAAATGTTGTATTAGTGGACATTCGTGCTCTTATGCTGGGTTCTTGTTTACAACTTATATAAACTGCTTCCGCTAGAATGCTCTGTGTAGGACGTTGAGATTGGTTGGATGGTTTCCATACGTTCTGTCTGTGGTATATGGCGTCGGGCCCCGGCCGGACCTACTGCTATATGCTATGCGACGGATAGGGGGTGTTACAGTGTGTGTGTTTGTGTGCATTTATTTCCGCCTACTCGTTAAGAGTTAAATGGCGCATCGTTTTCATTTTCAGTCCTACTCGTTTGAGTAGGACTTGTAATTTTCTTTCTTTATTTTTTCCGCCTACTCACTTGAGTCAAATGGACGAACTTTATTTCCCGCCTACTCGTTTGAGTAGGACTTGTAATTTTCTTTATTTATTTTTCCGCCTACTCACTTGAGTTAAATGGACGGATCTTTATCTCCCTGTAAATATTTGAGAAAGCCCTGTAATCGCATTTATTTTCTCCTACTCATTTGAGTAGGACTCGCTTTCATTTCAGTCCTACTCGTTTGAGTAGGACTTGCAATTTTCAGTTTTATTTACCTCGTTTGAGTGGGACTCGCATTTCAATTATGCAAATTTCTGTTATGTGTAACCTAGTTTCCGTTTAATTTATAATTTGGAGTGTGCGTGAGTTCTAAACTTTTTAGTTTTCTAAATGTTTGTTATTTTCCCTTCTTATAATCGTTTAGCGTTTAATTTCGAACTTCACTAAATTATAAAGCCGTCCCCATACCGATGTGTGGATAATCGCTATTAGCCTCGACATCGAAGAGCCTTGAGACATTTAAAATGATTTGTAATAATTGAAGCATTTTATTTTAATTTAAGGACTTAAGGTTTACCCCGGGTTTACGACGCGTAGGACTCCATATCGATGTGTGGGCCCTATTTCCGTAGCCCATATGCTAGCTAGCCGAGAGGCCGTGCATATGGACCGATCACCCCTGGGTAAATAGAGTTGCGTGCATCCACTCAAAAGAGGACAAGCGTAATTCTACCGGATTGGGTTCCCCACCCAATAGCGGGGTTCTTAGCGTAAAGCGGGCGTTAAGAGGAATCCTTCATCGGACTAACGTTCGGTCGAATAATCTTAACGTTCAGGTGAGCAATATTCCTAGAGATAAGTGCGCTCACATTTGTGGAACCTCCACAGCCAAGTTGCCTTTTATTAATTTGAAAACTAAGTCCTATAATTATTAAAAATTATTTTAGTCTTAATCCGATTGGATGCCGAGCGTTAACCCTTCATCGAATATTTCCTAAAACGTTTTTTCGCCCGTTTACTTTTTCCATCTTTACTTTACTAAAAAAATCCACCTTACTTTCAGTAAAATAATAGTCCTCCCGGAGGAGTAAGAATAATCAACACGATCCCGAGAACAATACGACCTCAGTATTCCCCCGAATATCGAGTACTACTTGCGATAGGTGCACTTGCCTACCTCAGCAAGCCCGCGGCGATCGACTCACCGAACCAACCACAGTAGGAGTCTGTTCGCGGGCCCATCAAATTTTTGGCGCCGTTGCCGGGGACCCTACTTTGTTCGAGTTGCTATTTCGAATTCCGGAGTCTATTACTTTTACTTATTTTCTATATAAAAAAAAACAAAAAACTTTATTTTAAAAAAAAAAGTTTATTTTGTTTTATTTTTGTTTGTGTGTATGACCCGTTGACAACCCTCCGAGTCTGAAGATTTTGACTTCGACCCTGAGATCGAACGCTCTCTTGCGCGGATTCGATCTCAACGCCGAAATCCTTCTTTAGATCCCGAGGAATCTATCGGAGAACCTACTGTTGTACTTATGGCCGCGCCTAACCCTTCCCCGACGGCTGAGCGTACTATGTCTTATTACGCCCGGCCTAACCTGGATGATTCTGGGTCGAGTATTGTTCGCCCAGCTGTGGCGAATAATAATTTCGAAATAAAGTCGAGTGTCATTCAAATGGTCCAAAACACCGTGCAGTTCGATGGAATGCCGGATGAGGACCCGAATGTCCACTTGTCCAATTTCTTGGAGATATGTGACACCTTCAAGATTAATGGCGTCATTGATGACTCCATTCGCTTGCGTTTATTTCCTTTTTCCCTTAAGTCTAAAGCCAAGGCGTGGTTGAATGCCCTCCCGCGAGGATGTATCACCACATGGGCTGAGTTGACGGAACGGTTCCTAACGAAGTACTTTCCGCCCACAAAAACTGCAAAGTTGCGGGCGGACATTTCTTCATTTGTGCAAAACGATCCTGAGTCTCTATACGAGACTTGGGAACGGTTTAAGGAATTCCTCCGCCGTTGCCCGCACCACGCGCTGCCAACGTGGTTGCAAGTTCAATTTTTTTTATAATGGGTTGAATTTTCAGACACGTCAATTGATTGATGCGGCTGCCGGGGGTACGCTTAACAACAAAACCCCCGAGGCCGCCCAGGCTTTATTCGAAGAGATGGCTATGAACGCCTATCAATGGAACATCCCGTGGGGACGCCCAAAGCCGGCGGCTGGTCTTGTTGAAGTGGATGCCACTGCTCTCTTGACCCTTCAAGTTGAAAGGTTAACAAAGCAGGTGGCGGAGATGTCTGCTGCCTCCTCCACTCCACCTTGTTTTATTCCCCCTAACGTCTGCGTAGCTGAAGAGTTCGTGGACTTCATGGGAAATTTGGGTCGTCCTCCCTTCAACCTCAATAACAACCCTTATAGTAATAACTATAATCCGGGTTGGAGGAATCACCCCAACTTCTCGTGGAGCAACCCGAATAATGCTCAGCGTCCCCCTATTTCTTATGCGCCCGGATTTCTTCCTCCTCCTCCTCTTCCGAAACCCTCCCCGATGGAGGAAAATTTTTCGAAGTATATTGCGTCCAACGAGTCAAATATCCGGAACATCACCGGATCGCTAAAAACTCTCGAACAACAGGTTGGACAGCTGCCGAGGATGATGTCCGAGCGCGCGCTCGGGGCCCTGCCGGGAAACACGGAGCCCAATCCGCGGGAGAACGCCAACGCTATAACCCTCCGTAGCGGAAAGGAGGTGGCCGATCCAAAACAGACCCACCCTCAGGTACATATTTCACCTCCGACCCCTCTTCCCCTTTCTTCGCTTACGCCGCCTTTACCAATTATAAAAGAAAACATTATTTTAAACAAGGCCCTTCCATATCCGCATAAGTTAGATAACGAGCGTAAGGACGCGCAATATGAAAAATTTATTTTATTATTAAAACAAATTCACATTAATGTTCCTTTTTGCGAGGCTATCTCGCAAATGCCCAAATATGCGAAATTTTTAAAAAAACTACTTTCTAATAAACGCAAATTAGAGGATATTTCGCATGTATCTCTCAACACTGTCTGCTCGGCGGCCCTTACTAATAAATTGCCCACAAAACAAAATGACCCGGGACGGTTTTCCATCCCGTGCCTTTTTGGCGATATATTAGTAAAGTACGCCTTAGCTGATTTAGGGGCTAGCATTAATCTGATGCCGTTCTCGCTCTTTTCACGTTTAGGTTTGGGTACTCCTATTCCTACGAATATGTGCATCCAATTAGCGGATCGCTCGGTTAAGTTCCCTATCGGGGTTGTGGAGGACGTCCTTGTCCGAGTAGACAAGTTTACCTTCCCGGTAGACTTCGTCATCTTAGATATCGAGGAGGATGCCGAGGTACCAATAATACTCGGTCGCCCTTTTCTCGCCACCTCCCGCGCACTAATAGATGTTAGTAATGGTAGTCTTCTCCTCCGAGTAGGCGATGATCAGGTTACTTTCTCTATTAATCCCTCGATGGACAATTTGTCATCGACCGACGATTTCTGCTACTCTTTAGATACCTTTTTCGGAGATCGTTCTTCTCCCATTTTCGAGTCCGTATTTTTAAACGACGATATTTATGCGCTCGAAAATTTTAAATGCGATGAGGATACTTCTTTAGACTTGCCTTTCGAACCAATTGGTAAGAAAGACATAGACGTTAAAACCTCCCTAGAAGAACCGCCCATCCTAGACCTCAAACCCTTACCCGCATCACTCAAATACGCATTTTTGGGAAAAGGCGATACGCTTCCCGTTATCATTTCTTCGGACTTGAGTGATTCGGAGACTTCCGATTTATTGGAAGTTTTATTTAAACATCGCCACGCAATTGCGTGTCAAATCTCTGACTTAAAGGGGATTAGCCCCTCCTTTTGCACCAATAAGATTTTTCTTAACGATAATTGCCGCAAAACAATTCAGCCGCAGCGGCGTCTTTACCCAAACATGAAAGACGTCGTTAAAGCCGAAATTATAAAGTTATTAGATGCGGGGATTATCTACCCTATTTCGGACAGTGCATGGGTTAGTCCCGTGCATGTCATGCCCAAGAAGGGCGGTCTTACCGTAGTGGAAAATGAGCATAACGAGCTCGTCCCAACTCGTACTGTTACGGGTTGGCGAGTGTGCATCGATTATAGAAAACTTAATGATGCCACCCGCAAGGACCATTTCCCTCTGTCATTTCTGGACCAGATTTTAGAGCGTTTATCCGGTCATCTGTATTATTGTTTTCTTGATGGTTTATCGGGGTTTTTCCAAATCCCCATTTCCCCCGATGATCAAGAGAAAACAACTTTTACTTGCCCGTTTGGCACCTTCGCATATCGAAGAATGTCATTTGGACTCTGCAATGCGCCGGCTACATTCCAAAGATGTATGCTAGCGATCTTTGGCGAGCTAGTAGAAGACATTATGGAAGTCTTTATGGATGACTTTTCTGTTTTCGGACGCTCTTTTCCCGATTGCCTTCACAATTTAGATCGTGTCCTTCAACGGTGCGAGGACACAAGTCTTGTTTTAAATTGGGAAAAATGCAACTTTATGGTTTGAGGAGGTTTGGACCTCGGCCATATGATTTCATCTAAGGGGATAGAGGTGGATAAGGCCAAGATAGAAATTATAGAAAAACTTCCGCATCCAACAAACGTAAAATCTATTAGGAGTTTCTTAGGCCATGCGGGCTTTTATCGACGCTTCATTCAAGACTTTTCAAAAATAACAAAGCCGCTTACTCACCTCTTGGAAAAGGAATCACGTTTCATCTTTAGTAGCGAATGCGAGTGCGCCTTTAATTTAATAAAACAAAAATTATCACTTCACCAATATTAGTGGCCCCTAATTGGTCCCTTCCGTTCGAAATTATGTGCGACGCTAGTGATATTGCCTTAGGTGCCGTTCTTGGCCAACGCGTAGAAAAACATTTTCATCCTATTTATTACGCTAGCAAGATGCTCACTTCCGCACAAGTAAATTACACGACAACGGAAAAGGAACTCTTAGCCGTCGTTTTCGCTTTTGATAAGTTTCGCTCGTATATAACGCTATCTAAAGTTATCGTTTTTACCGATCACTCCGCGCTTAAATATTTATTAGCTAAAAGTGATGTGAAGCCCCGCCTTCTTCGATGGATTCTCCTCCTACAAGAGTTTGATTTGGAGATCCGAGATAAGCGGGGAACGGAAAAACTAGCGGCGGACCACCTCTCCCGTTTAGAAAATCCGGGTGCGGAAGCGCTCGTCGAATCTGAAATAAATGACAGATTCCCCGAGGAACGCCTCCTTGCCATTAGTTCTTCGTCATCTTCGCCTTGGTTCGCAGACTTTGCCAATTTCTTAGTAGCGCGGGTGCTCCCAAAAGAGTTTTCAAGTCATTAAAAGAAGAAATTCTTTTCTGACTTGAAAAATTTCTTTTGGGAGAACCCTTTTCTTTTTCGTATCTACGCGGACCAAGCGGTCCGAAGATGCGTTGAGGGTGTGGAGTGCTTGCAAATTCTTAAGCACTACCACGAGGGTCCAGCCGGGGGGCATTATTAAGCCAACCGGACCGCTCGGAAGGCGCTAGAGGCGGGCTACTTTTGGCCCACTCTCTTCAAAGACGCGCATAATTTTGTGCGCGCATGCGATAACTGTCAGCGGTCGGGTAACATCTCTCGTCGCAACGAGATGCCCCAAAACATGTTTTTAGAGTGCGAAGTCTTCGATTTTTGGGGCATAGATTTTGTTGGCCCCCTACCTCCATCTTTCAAAAATATGTATATTTTAGTGGCGGTCGACTACGTATCAAGGTGGACGGAAGCGCAAGCTCTCCCCACCAACGATGCGCGAGTCGTCGTTACATTTCTTAAAAAACTATTTTCTCGCTTCGGCACACCTCGCGCAATTGTTAGTGATAGGGGAACGCATTTCTGTAACGCTCTTATGGCTAAGACGTTAGCTAAATATGGAGTCACGCACAAGCTTGCCACCCCCTACCACCCGCAAACAAGTGGCCAAGTTGAGGTAGTCAATCGAGAGATTAAGCGAATTTTAGAAAAAACCGTTTCACTAAATAGGAAAGATTGGTCCGTTAAACTCGACGACGCGTTGTGGGCGTATCGGACGGCATACAAAACCACAATTGGTTGTACGCCGTTCCGGTTAGTCTACGACAAAGAGTGCCATTTACCCGTAGAATTAGAGCATCGCGCTCTTTGGGCTTTAAAACTCTTAAACCTCGACTCCAACTTAGCCGCTCAGAATAGAAAACTGCAACTAAACGAGCTCGATGAATGGCGTGCGAACGCTTACGAGAGCAATAAATTCTATATGGAGCGCTCTAAGTTATATCACGATCGAAAAATCAAGTCCCAAAAATTATTTTCTCCAGGCGATCTTGTCCTTCTTTATAATTCACGCCTTAAGTTTTTTCCGGGTAAACTAAAATCTAGATGGTTCGGTCCCTTCTTAGTTGAAGAAGTCTTTCCATATGAGACTGTACTCGTCTCCCACCCGGAAAGAGGTTCGTTTAAAGTAAACGGTCATCGGCTTAAGTTATACATCGCGGGCGACCCAGTGATCGAGCATTACGAAACCATAACCCTCCTCGATCTATAACTCCGCCAAAATAGTCAAGCTACACGACTATAAACAAAGCGCTCCTGGGAGGCACCCCTCGCTTATCTTTTTCGCTCTTTCCTTATTACCTTTGCTGTTTTTTTCTAATAAACGCAGGGTTTCTGATTGGACTTCCCCGAACGCGTTTCAGGGACATTTCTACCCCCCCCCTCTCTTTACTTTTGTACATATCGCATTTTATTTAATTTTTGTTCTGCATACCTACGTTACAACATTGGGGACAATGTAGGACTTAAGTATGGGGGTATTTTCGTGCTTTACTTTCTGCACTTCAATTTTTCTGCATTTCAAAAATACAAAAAAATACATATAACAACAAAACAAAAAACAAAAAAATTAAAAAAACATCTTAAAATGAAAAAAAAAATAAATTAAAATGAAAAATCCAAAAAAAATTTTTCTTTCTTTCTTTTTTCCAAAAAACTCAAAAAATTTAAAAAAAAACAACAAAAAAATTTTTATGAAGAATATTTTTAGTTTCACTTTGTAAATATTTTTTATTTTTTTGTACATATTCTTTTTGTAAATACTATTTTCTCTCTCCTCCTTCCTCATTCTTGTAAAAACCTCTCTTTTTCTCCCATGATTTCGTACATATAATGAAAATTCTCCTAAAAAATACAAAAAAAGATAATAGTTCAAAAAAAATACAAAAAAAGATAATAGTTCAAAAAAAATTCAAAAAAAAATTGAGAAAAACAAAAATACAAAAAAGATAATAAATGAAAAACAAATAAAAAGATGATAAAAACTATAAAAATAAAAAAAAATGTTTTGAAACAAATAAATCAAATATTTCATCCTTAACTTTTCTGCTATCCAAAAATTCAGTTCTGAGTTTATTTATATGTGAATTTGATTAATTCTTTGTTCACTACCCGTTTGTTAATTATTGATTGAAAAATTTAAATAGCCGGGGTTAAGTTTTAAAGAATTCATTATACTTTGTCAAAAATAGTGAACTCGTTTTAGGCACTACTTCTAATTTTTCATTGATAGGAGCACGTATATTATGTTAGGAAATAACGACTATAGAATTCAATTATACTTACTTTTAGCTTTCTGAAACATTGGAACGTACAAATTATTAAGGTTGCTCTCAAAATTTTTTAGGAATAAAAATCTAGTTTTCCTTTCTCCCCTTACCTTTCATGACCTACTTGGCATGAAAAATTTTATCCTTAAAAGATCCTATGTCAATGTGAATAAGATTTCATTCTGTAAACATAGACACTCAATAATTTAAAAAGATTATATATGGAGTAAAAGGATAAAATTCATTACTCCTACAAATATACATTGAGTTAATTTTATTCTTATGAAGTTGAACAAACAAAAATCATATTAGGAAAATAAGATTTCATTTTCCTAATAATTCAAAAGAAAAAAAATGGAGGTTCGAGAAAAATTACCTCATCTCAAAAATCAAAACCCTCTTCATAAACCCACTACCCCATTAGCCAATTACACGATTCTAGAATTAATTCAAAAATCTTTTTGAGAGCATAATTAGTAAATTGTATTATTTCCAGTAACACTCGTATAAGCTAGAGTTCTTATAATTCCAAACTATTTTCGTTAATCTAACCATTACAAATGTTGTCTTCTATTTGATTACATCAAGAAGTCTTTTGGCCAAAACTTTTGCGTTATTTAAATCATCTACATAATTTTAGGACTTAACTCTTACACCCCGTATATTTATTTCGATCTCTCTTATAATTGATTAAGCGATAGCTAAACTTAGAGTTTTTTTTATTCCTTATAGATTCACGTCAAACTTTTGCTCTGGAATAGCAAAAGCCTAAATATGGGGGTATTTGATGAATTGTAAATATACATATTTTTGTGCACATTAATTTAGTCATTTTCATTGATTTTCGTCGTTTTTACTTATTTTTGTTCAATAAAATGCTCCTATTCTTGTAAATTTACTACTAACTTGTTTTATTTTATTTTCCAGAAAAATTCCAAAATCTGCCAAAATTGGGCAGTACACGCCCGTGTCATTTGGGTCACGCCCGTGACCAGGGCGTGACAGCTCAAATTCCGTGAAGTTGCAAATTTCTGAAGTAAAAAGCTTGACACGCCTGGTGTCACGCCCGTGTCACCCGACACGTTGCGTGACCCAAGCCCGTGTCCTCTCCACTCGACACTTTCCGCTCGACGATTGTCGAGTGTCGACACCAACATTCACGCCCAGCGTCCCGCCCGTGACCTAGGGCGTGACTCGATCTCAGCTCAACGATTTCAACTCGACACTTTCCGCTCGACATTCGTCGAGTGTCGACACCAACCGACATGCCCAGAGTCACGCCCGTGACCTGCGGCGTGACCTTTCCAGCTGGCCCGACAAGATGCTGCCGAAGAATTTTGACGCAACCCGCGCCCGGTTCTACCTCCCCGACACGCCCAGAGTCATGCCCGTGACCTGGGGCGTGACTGCCTCGAACTCAGCCCGAAGTGAACTTTGCTGTCCAATCGTCGGCTGCCTTCATGAATAGTACTGACACGCCGCCCCTACACGCCCGTAACGGAGGGCGTGTACTTAGAATTTTTTGCCTATAAATTGCCCATTTCTGTAAGGTCCAGGGGTTCAGACTTTTGGGCCATTTTAGTGTCTTTTTGTGGTCTGCATCCGTGATTTCCTTGCTATGTAAGGAGATTTCTTCTCCCTTTTTCTTTCAATTTTGTTTTTGCTTTAGCTTTGTCTTTGTAATAGCTTGTAATAGTTTCCTTTAATCAATAAAAATGTTAGATTTTCTCTTCTTATTTGGCTTTGGAATGAACTCTTGTGCCCACTTTTCTTCTCATTTTATTCTTAGTTTTACCTTTGTTTTTCTCTTTATGAAAAGTGTGTGTGTGTGTATGAGTGTAACATGTTTGATAGTAATGTTTTTCATTTGTCTTCATGATAGGTTTTGTAGTAGATTTAATTTCCAAGCATGGTATAATATGGTTATCTCATCTTCAACATGTTCTTCTTTAATGTTTTCTTTGTTTATTATTTCATACTTATGTATTTGTAAAAGAGATTTGAAAGTGAATTTTATTTCCTTTTCTTAGGTTTTTTGTAGGATTGTAAAACCTCTTTTTGTTCTTTTCATTTTCTTTTTCACTTTTTTATCACTTTCATGAAAACATAAGAATGAAAATCTTGTAATTTTCATTTTCCAAAAACATTGGTTTTTAATTTGTTTTGAAAAACGTTTGTCTTCTAAAAATTGTAATTTCTTCTTTTTATTTGTTTTTGGCAAAACCTAAGCATGAAAAAAGTAAAAGTTTTAATTTTTAGGTAACTTTCATTTTGCTTTTAATTTGTGTGTGTGAGTGTATGAGAATAATGTTTTGATGCTTTGATTTAAATTGTGTAGAGTGTGTGAGTGTAGGTGTTAAATTTTAATGCTTTCTTTTAATGCTTTGTTCAAATTTTGTAGAGTGTGTGAGTGTAGCTGTTAGCTTTATTGCTTTCTTGAAATTCATATGGAGTGTGTGTGTTTGTGTGCATTTATTTCCGCCTACTCGTTAAGAGTTAAATGGCGCATCGTTTTCATTTTCAGTCCTACTCGTTCGAGTAGGACTTGTAATTTTCTTTCTTTATTTTTTCCGCCTACTCACTTGAGTCAAATGGACGGACTTTATTTCCCGCCTACTCGTTTGAGTAGGACTTGTAATTTTCTTTCTTTATTTTTCCGCCTACTCACTTGAGTTAAATGGACGGATCTTTATCTCCCTGTAAATATTTGAGAAAGCCCTGTAATCGCATTTATTTCTCCTACTCATTTGAGAAGGACTCGCTTTTATTTCAGTCCTACTCGTTTGAGTAGGACTTGCAATTTTCAGCTTTTATTTACCGCCCCCACTAGTTTGAGTGGGACTCGCAATTTCAATTATGCAAATTTCTGTTATGTGTAACCTAGTTTCCATTTAATTTATAATTTGGAGTGTGCGTGAGTTCTTGTTTTAGCTAACTTTTCAGTTTTCTAAATGTTTGTTATTTTTCTTATGTCCCCTTCTTATAATCGTTTAGTGTTTAATTTCGAACTCGCGCCTCACTAAATTATAAAGCCGTCCCCATACCGATGTGTGGCTAATCGCTATTAGCCTCGGCATCGAAGAGCCTTGGGACATTTAAAATGATTTGTAATAATTGAAGCTCTTTATTTTCATTTTAATTTAAGGAATTAAGGTTTACCCCGGGTTTACGATGCGTAGGACTACATATCGATGTGTGGGCCCTATTCCCGTAGCCCATATGCTAGCTAGCCGAGAGGCCGTGCATATGGACCGATCACCCCTGGGTAAATAGAGTTGCGTGCATCCCCTCGAAAGAGGACAAGCGTAATTCTACCGGATTGGGTTCCCCACCCAATAGCAGGGTTCTTAGCGTAAAGCGGGCGTTAAGAAGAATCCCTCGTCGGACTAACGTTCGGTCGAATAGTCTTAACGTTCAGGTGAGCAATATTCCTAGAGATAAGTGCGCTCACATTTGTGGAACCTCCACGGCCAAGTTGCCTTTTATTAATTTGAAAACTAAGTCCTATAATTATTAAAAATTATTTTAGTCTTAATTCGATTCGATGCCAAGCGTTAACCCTTCATCGAATATTTCCTAAAACAGTTTTTTCGCCCCTTTACTTTTTCCTTCTTTACTTTACTAAAAAAAATCCACCTTACTTTCAGTAAAATAATAGTCCTCCCGGAGGAGTAAGAATAGTCAACATGACCCCGAGAACAATACGACCTCGGTATTCCCCCGAATATCGAGTACTACTTGCGATAGGTGCACTTGCCTACCTCAGCAAGCCCGCGGCGATCGACTCACCGAACCAACCACAGTAGCAGTCTGTTCGCGGGCCCATCAACAGCTGCCAATTAAACCGGTCAACTACAACTGTCAAAGCTGCCAGACGGTTGTTAGAAACCGGATCAGCCGGTTACCTTGGAGGAAGACTATATAAAGGCCTTTCTCCTTCAACAGAAATCGATCAACAATCCATCTAACAATCAACAATTATTCATTGAAGATCAATAACAGATTGAAGATCTACACATCTATCTATCAACACAAAAGAAGAAGACCTTCGACAGAAGATCTAAGAAGTTGGAGAGAGAGAGCTCCTTCTAAGAAGAGCAGCTGCTGAACCAGGCTGCTAAGTAAGATTCAGATTGTGATCTGAATCTCAAGACAGAAGTTGATTGAAGATCATCTTCACAGGAGATTCAACCCTACTGAGTTCAAATTCAAGAAGCTTTAAAGAAAGCTAAGGGAGGTTGATCTCTGTCAAGTTCTTCCAAGAACTCATCAAGAAGCCTGTCAACTCATCTCTCTCTCACAGGGTTGTGTTTAAATTACATTGTAAACATTATTTTCTGTAGGATCCTAAGGGATCTGAGTTATAAGCCTGAATCTATAAAGGCTGAGGTAGGGCATTTGAGCCTGAGTGTAGGAGATTCAATCTCTGAGTGTAGGCCTTGTTGAAGGCTGAGGTATGGCTGTTTAGCCTGAGTGTAGGTCTTGTTGAAGACTGAGTGGTAGTGCTTTGTGCCTGAGTTATAGGAGTGGGACACTCTGAGTTGAAGGAACCTGTTTGGGGTTTTGAGCTGTAAGATCTGAGGATCTGAGGAGAAGTGCAGAAGTTAGGCCGAATCTAGTACACTACTAGATAGGCGAAGGGGGAAAGTGGATGCACCCAGACCTTGGGGAACCACTATAAAAATCTGTGTGCACTCTGTGTTGGTTTATTTCTGTGATTGCTAAGCTAGCTGTGCTGAATTGCTATAGAAATTTACAAATACAGGTTTATTTGTTCTGTGTTTCTGCCTTAAATTTAAAAAGATAAAGTTCACCTATTCACCCCCCC
The DNA here is from genome assembly GCA_039583875.1 of Platanthera guangdongensis. Classification (NCBI taxonomy): domain Eukaryota; kingdom Viridiplantae; phylum Streptophyta; class Magnoliopsida; order Asparagales; family Orchidaceae; genus Platanthera; species Platanthera guangdongensis. The sequence continues at coordinate 42,121,471 of CM077148.1, read as the reverse complement.
CCCCTCTAGGTGGTTAGGCACTATTTCTTTCAATTGTAATCTCTCTCATCTCCTCCATTCTATAAAAGGGAGGCTATACCATGTAATACACACCTTTTTTGGATAATAATGATTTCAGTTATTCAATCTTTGGCTTCTCTTTTTCTGTTCGCACATGGTGAAACTCTCCCAATTGGACTTAGGCCAAAATTCTTTTTTATTTGATCTGAAGTGCCGCCGTTTTTCAAGTACGTGTGTTTCCATCTTAAAACTTTAATATATATATATATATATATATATATATATATATATATATATATATATATATATATATATATATATATATATATATATATATATATATATATATATATTAAAAGGACTTGATGCAGACCACATTCCATTTCGTCGAAAGAAGCCGTCCGATTTTGACGACTCCATCCTAATGATTCGAATTCCACGAGTAGCTTGTCATCTTCTTCCTGACGATTCGCCCTCCGCAGATCTTCTTCCTTGCTGAATCGACTAAGTGAAAGCCCTCCAAGCTAGTTCTGACTGTTACAGCAGCCATTCCAATTCTTCTAGAGGTTTTTCGACGATTTCTCCTGTAACGGTAACTGACAGTCCTCCAAACCGATTCTCTAAGTTCTCATTTATCTAATTCTCCATGGCACCTCGAAGCACAAGTGGCTTGCTAGGTTCTTGAGACCTAGTTCGAACATGGTATGCTTTAGCCTCAGATGAGTTCAGAAATATCGTACTCATGTTGGAAACAGCCGGCCTCTCCTTTGTTCTCTAACACCCCTGCAAAGTATTGTACAAAGATATTATTGAATTCTTTTAGAATGCATAGCTTTGCCGTGAAGATACTGTAATCTAAAGCAAAGTATGTCAAGTCAGAGTCAAGGTGAATGCTTCTCTCCTCAATGGGATCTTGCTGCTTCCAACTTGTGAAGAGGTTGATTACCTCGAAGAGGATGACTTTGCAAGAGCTATGTTGGTTTGTTGAATTCCCAGAAGTACCAAGGCTATTAAGAGGAAAGGAATGAATGAGGAAGGTAAGCTATTATCAGATATTATTGGCAAAGTACTGCTATGCAAAACTGGATCCCACGATTACCTATCATCCGAGATGTTCATGATTCTTGTAGCAATCCTCTGTCGGAATAAAATGGATTGGGGTGTCGGGCTATTTGCTAAGATCAAATATAGTCTCTGCACTCCTAATTCTGGAAAGATTCTGAGTTTATACTTGAATTAGATGGACGGAGACATGTTTGACATGTCCAAAGGCCTCCCAATCCACCACCTAAATAAAATTGACTCATCCATCTTCTCGAGGTGTGATAGGGGAATCCAGATGCCAGGGGGAGCCAGAGACATGCCTGAGGTAGAGGAAGAGGAAGTACCTGAGGAAAGGTTTCCTACATCCACCTCTAGTGAGATTCCTGATATACTATGTGCAGGAATTAAAGGATAGCCTACTGAGACAAATGTGGCCATTGAGATAGTGCCCTTTGGTGTTCCTACTGCTGTAAAGATAGATGCTCCATTTAGTTCTAAGATAGAGACACCAACACCATCTACCGAGATTCTAGTTCCTGTTGATGTTGTCACAAATGTAGAGAAATTTGATCTTCTTACATAAGTTGCAGAGATTGATCGTACTGCTGCTGTTGAGTTAGTGCTTGATAATGCTGGGCATGAAATTGTAGCTGAAGCTGTTCTGCTTGATACTGATCTAGAGGTTGGTACTGCTGATGTTTTGGGTGTTGCAGTTGATTATTTGGATGAGCTAGTTGATGGTACTGAGCTCGATGCTGCAGATTATGAGGTTGATGGTGAATAGGACATGACAGTTGCTGATAATGTAAATGATTATACTGAGATTGTTGTCCCGGAGAATCCGATTATAAATGTTCAAGATGTTCTCCCTATAAGGACTGAGGGGGAGCAGACTCACCCTTTGGTCTCAATGCACACTCAACTTGATCGATTTGTCAGAAAGCTACAGAGGAGAATGACTGCAACTCCAGGTCGACCTCCAGTGGAGGAGGTGGAGATTGTTGATCTGTTTGATGAGGAGGGAGATGCAGAGGTGAATCCTCCTGTCCCATACGCTCCTGCTACTGAGCTTCTTTCTAAAGATTGTGTTACTCCCATTGAAGAGTCTTTCTGTGACTCCAAGAGTAGTCAAGATTCCCCTTCCCCTCCCAGTATTCCAGCTGTAGATATACCTTCTACCAGTGCAGATGTTTCTATTCTGAAATCAATAGAAGCCCTGATAGCTAAGAAACCGGCATGTTTTGATTGTTCCTTGAAGAAAGTATTAAAGAAAGTCAAAGATACAGAAAAAGATATGAATAACAGCCTTGTTGAGATCAATGTGTGCTTTAAAAAGCTGGATGATAGGATGGATTCATAGTTTGTGCAAGGTGGCCAAGCGATTTTTCATATTATTGCAGGGCTAAAAAGTAATTTGACTGTACTCCAGAACGTCGATTGAATGAATGAACTATTTTGATGACCAGATGGTATACTATACTAATGCCAAAGCAGCCAAGGTACTGGAAGAAGTTAGAAAGTGGGGGAGGGGGATGAGTTGAAAGCTAAGCTGACATCCCTTGAAGCCGCCAAGGTAGAAAACTTCAAGGGAGTCAACACCTACAGTTATGATAATTTCAGGTGGGTTTATAATGAGTTATTTTGTGGGCAAGGTCAGACTCAATGTAGAATTCCTGAAACTGTGATGCCTGATCCAGTGGATGTTCATGTTAATCTTGCTTAGGATTATTTTCAGTACTGGACTGACACTAAGGATTTTCCTCAGTTTGGACCTGAATATGCTGCTGATGCTGCCCATCCAGTAGTTCAAGTGGTTGAAGATATACCTCAACCAACTAAAAAAAGAAAAAAATATGGTGAAGGGCTGTCAGCAGTCAGGTCTGATCCTAACAGAGAAATGGCTGTGGTATGGAGTCCGATTTCCAAGAGAATCATTTTGGACACCTATAAAATAGTCAATTTAGAAAATGAGAACAGATGGGATTATTACAATACAAAGGAATGGCACAAATATCTGGTAGCATGCGTCAAACGAAGACTGCATTTCAGGAAATACAACTTCGATTATTCAAATGCAGCTCTAGCTCAGCAAAGATATTATCCAAATCCAAAGGTCTATTTCGACAGGCAAAACCAGAAAAGCCAGGGCAAAAAGGATTAATTGTTTTTCAGTTGCCCCAATATAGAACTCCTTTATATATATATGATTTAAAAATTTTGAATGGGAATGAGTTTAATTCTTAATATTATATGTCTTGTTCTTTCTATTCTTTATTTTTATTATGTGTACAATTCACCTTAGTTGTTAGTGTTCTGACATCTTCAAATAGGGGGAGATTGTTGGTTATTATATCCACAATAATCCTGATTTAAAGAAGGGTCCCCTTAAGATAAGATGAATTGAGATTGCATGTATTTGTTGTTGTGTGTTTAGTTATGTGCTTGCAAGAATATATTGCTAAGTACACACAAATGTCAGGTTATGGTGGGCTAGTAAACACAAGACTATATAATGTAATCCTTCATTGTGTAGGCCAATGTGTTGACTCACGTGTAATCCCTCTATTGCGCTATATTTCTATCCCAATTGCATTAGAAAAATCAAGGACAAGGATTTGGAATTAGCAGAATAGAAATTTTACCCAAGTATAATTCGTCGAGTAGTGTAAGGGATATTTGTCGAATTCGACGAGTATACTCGTAGATACTTGTCGAATTCGTCGTGTATATCTATTAACACCCGTCAAAGTCGTCGTATTTACTTCGGGTAAAATCTCTAGGGATTTCGAAAATCAGTTAAGTAATAATTGTCGAGTATCATCAAGTATACTTGTCAAATTCATCGACTGTATCTTCCGAGACAGCCCGAATTCGTCGAATATACATGTCGGTACATGCCGAATTCATCGAGATTCAATGGGTATAACTTTGGTTTTCTTTATTTACTTTTCTAGAATTTTCTAAGTAAGATTTGTCGAATATCGAATATCTCAAACGTCTAATGCGTCTAGTGTATCAGCAAATACTTGTCGAATTCGTCGAGTATATCAGCCGATAATCTTTGAATTCGTCGAGCATGTCAGGCAATACTCGTCGAAATCATCGAGTATATCTTCTACAAAGCATCGAGTGATAAGTTTGATAGGGCAAAATTTCTCCAAGTGTTTTTTGTCGAGTTTCATTGTTGTTCGATGAGTATACTTGTTTATACTCGACGATACTCGACGAAATATACTTAGTGTTATTTTTTCTGTTTTTCAAAATCCAGTTCGGCTTGTCTAGATCTTCGTGTACAGTAACCTGCGACCTTCCCGGTATGGAATATCTTTTCTATCCGTTACAAAGGAAGATTCATATATATATTTAGGGTTGATTTTCCATTAACCTGAATCGTACTTAAAATGAAAATGAGAAAAAATTTTGTTCCCGTCGGTTCCCGTCTGTTATCACGAATCCCGCTTGCCCAATAGATGTGCTGCACGATTCGATCATCTTCAACCAAATCTACTGGATCGTTATTCTCCAAAGCTTCTGAATCTCTCAGATATAGTCGATCCATGATTTCAGATCAAAGTCTTCATAGCATTTAGATTTTTCGTGTTCTTCAAGTCATTCAAGATCAACCTATTTGAAGAACAAATGATTGAAGATTTTAGATCTGAATAGGATTTTCTGTAATATTTATTGTGTAAATCTTTCTTTACACTTGTAGGAGGTTTTCCCTCCGAGTTGTTGATCCGTGTTTGGATAGAGTTGTGGATTCGTGTTTGGATCGAGTTGTAGATCTGTCTTTGGATCGTGTAGTAGGAGAGATTGTTCTCCTAGTGATAGGAGCTTTGTATTCGAGTTGTAGGAGTTGAGGATTCGAGGTGTAAGATTTGTATCTGAGAAAGGTAAAATAGCCGAATCTAGCCCTTCTTGGTAGATAGGCGAGGCGGCACAATGGACGTACCCAACTCGGGGAAACACTATAGATCTCTTTGTTCCGTGTGCTTTAATTTTTATGTTATTTTTATTCCGCTAAAAGACACTGACCTCACATATTCACACCCTCTAGGTGATTTAGGTTGATGCTAGATAATTTAATGCACCTTCTTTGGCTCTCCCTTCATCCCTCCTCCAAGGACCTCTAACCTCCATTAAAATAGGTTCAAGTTTTAAAACTTTGGGAGTTCATATCTTTTCAATAGCTTAATAAAATTTTGATCAAAAAACATTACTTTTTTTTCTCGAAAAATGTTGCAAGATAGGTCATTCAATCGAAGATTTACGTGAAGTTTTTATAGGGTGGCCATTTTCTCCCAAAAGCACTTTTGTGTGCGTTTATTAGAGACCCGGACCTACGATGAGAAATCATCACCACCACCACCACATTCGTGGAGATGAGATTGAGTATTTTCATCAATATCCGGGCACTTTCATGTAGCCGCCATCACTCTAGTGTGATTGATCGGACTGTCGGTGTCTACCCTTGGATTATGTATTCTAACCATAAAGGTTAGTAATCCTGGGGAAAAGAACTATGTGTTTTTATTAGCTCGTAAATGGGTGAATTTTTGGCGCATCCCTCTTAAAACATATAAAATGGGGGCATATCCACTCATTTGAGGGGGCGATAATTGACTGAAGAGTATGATTCCCGCTCTCTCGCATAACAACACCAAGAAACCTCTGATGAAAGACCACTAGCACCCTTACGTGATGCTCTCTTGAGCATGCATACAACCACAACTCTCTGGTGCTCCCCACCACTCCACTCTTGCTTGTGATCATGTTCACTACAGTGAACATGTTGACTACAATGAACATATTCTCTCTAGTGAACATATTCGCTTTAGTGAAAATGCTTCTCTCTATTTAACACACTCAATAATTATTTGGACATGCTCATTTAGCGGAACGTGTTAAGCTCATTTGTGTGCACTTCACTTAATTAAACATGATTTGATCAACAGGACGATCTTTGCTCAACTCAACATGTTTAATCGCTACCAGAAATTTAATCTATAACCTGATATTTGACTTGCCACACCCCGTTATTAAACTGTACATCAATTAATGAGTGGAGGAGTCCCCCCCCCCCTCGAACTTCCACTGCGACATCTTTTGTGATTGCATATGCTGCCCCTCCGGCTCAACCTAAACAAACACCAAAATAGTTGTTACTGAGCATACAGAGCTGGAATTCACCAAAGAGGATGACCCTCGACATAGATTGATCTCAAGAAATATGAATGGAATGAGGCATACAAGGAACTGGCCCACTAAATAAATTAAAAGGTGCCAATGATTTTCCTCAACACCTCCACCAGGATGGTTCACGGTCTGCTGAGCCATGAAAAAACAAACGTTCTTCGTCACCTCCACCTTGATAGACCACATTTCTCCAAAGGTATGAATGAACAAAGGTTCCTTGCCACCTCCACCAAAACAAACCCAGTCCTCCTGAGACGTGAACAAATAAAGGTTCCTCGCCACCTTCATCGGGAGAACCTCGATCCTCCTGAGGCACAAACAAATAAAGGTTCTTCATCACCTCTATCTGGATGGACCTCAGTCCTCTAGAGATATGAACGTATAATGGTTCTTCTCCACCTCCACCTAGATGGACTCCGGTCCTCCTGAGATGTGCAAAAACAATGGTTCCCCGCAACCTCCATCAGGATGAACCCTGGTAACCTTGAGGATCGAACGAACAAAGATTTTTCAACACCTCTTTCAGACAGACCTCAGTCCTCCTGAGACGTGAACAAACAAAGCTTCTTAACCACTAATAAAAGAATCGACGTTGATTCCTTATAAAATGCAAACGAATAAAAGTCCTTCAAATTCTTAGACCATCCAATCCGCCAAGGCAATGTGTGAAAATTTCCCCCTTATCAAGCTTAAGAAACATGTCCCTGACACTAATGCATACCCACAATCTCCAGAGATAGGGCACGACGTGCAAGGAGCATAAAACATCAGATACTTCTATACCGCCATAATATACACAACCCAAAACATGAGGACATCTTCGTAAAACAATATAAGGGCTTCCAAACGCGTAAAAGCACGTTGCGGCACTAAGACATGCCCGCGATGATACGGGAAAAATACTAATTGAAGAGACAAAGTTTGTGTATAGCATAGATGCAATCAAGTACTCCCTTGATGTCAACACAATCTTTCAAGTCATTGCATGTTCAAGGGGTTGAATGCCCCCACATATTTCACACTATATGAAGCCCCTCGCCAACTGAATGACAGAGCTTAATAACATGCTCATCCTATCATGATGGACCTACCCTCATAACTATCAACTCAAGGCCCACACAAGCCATCCAACACTTCTCTGCACCAAGACCTTCAGGTCCAGCCCCTTCTTCGGGTGCATCTACTGCTACTACAGGCAGAACCCTAGGAGACTGTTATAACTGTGGGAAGCATGGACACTTTGCCAGAGATTGTTGGACCCGACGTCCGAAGTTCGAGAAGAAGCCTGGAGCAACTTATGAGGAGAAGGGAAAGGCGTTGGAGTCAACCGCATCACATTATGCCCTAGCCCAGCCTATAGTGTATAACCTTATCCAGCAGGAGGCCATGAAGCGGGCTAACAAGGTGACAAGTATACTTTAATTTATAGCAGTTTAGCTTTAAATACTTGTTGCCTTGTGCGTATTAGCTTATGACTCGTAGTGCAGGCTTTGTATCGATCCTTGATTTTTTAACGAGAGCACTGTTCGATATGGGAGCTTTGCATTCCTTTGTGTCTGAAGAGTTTGTATCGCGCATCGGAGTACCTTTTCAATGGCAAGGGACAAATTGGATATGTTGCTGGCTAACAGGTGCTCTATGCGCGTAGATAGAGTTTGTTTTGTGAAGGTAGGGATTGGGAGTCATAAATATGACTTGCAAGCATCGCTACTGCTGATAGTGGAGTTCGATGTGATCTTTGTCATGGACTGGCAATCGGAGCAGCGTGCGTACATTGATTGTAACCATAAGGTGGTCAGATTGGGACTGGAGACATATCATGACACGACATTCTCAGGCATGAAGGGGTCAAGCAAGCCTTTTATGTCTGCTCTCCAGGTGGTTAAGGCAGTTCTAGTAGTCCAGAGCTGCTTTTCACTTTAGTGGAGGCTTTGAAGCCCAAGTCTGGTTTGGACAACATCCCAGTTGTATCTGAGTTTCCTGATGTATTCCCTGAAAATCTCCTTGGAGCTCCACCTCAGTGAGAGATCGACTTCACCATTGAGCTAGTGCTAGGTGGCAAACCTGTGTCATGCTCTCTGTATCAGTTAGTGCCTAAGGAGATGGAATAACTGAATGTACAACTTCAAGAACTGTTGGAAAAAGGTTATGAACGTCCAAGTTTGTCGCCTTGGAGCGCGCCGGTCCTCTTTGTTAAGAAGAAGAAAGGAAGCTTACGACTCTATATTGATTACCGTAAGTTGAATAAGCTAACAGAAAAGAATAAGTATCCGATCCCAAGGATTGATGTTCTATTCGAACAGCTGGTGGGGTTGACTGTGTACTCAAGGTTGGATCTGAAATCCGGATACTATCAGCTACATATAAGGGAAAGTGACTTTCCGAAGATTGATTTCGGCACATGTTATGGGCATTATGAGTTCACTGTCATGCCATTTGGGCTGACGAATGCGCCATCCATATTTATGGATTTGATGAATAAAACATTCAGAGAATACTTGCACCAGTTCATGATAGTTTTTATCGACAATATACTGGTGTACTCGCAGTGCGAGGAGGATAATTTCAAGCACCTGCATATGGTGTTGGAGACATTGAGGAAGAACCAACTCTATGCCAAGTTCTCCAAATATGAATTTTGGTTTTCCTCGGTAGCATTCCTTGGTCACGTGGTTACAGGTGAAGGTATTGCGGTAGATCTGGCAAAGATAGTTGTTATATGGGAGTGACCTGTATTGTCTACGGTGGTGGAAGTCCGGAGTTTTCTGGGGCTTGCCGACTATTACAGGCACTTAGTGAGAACTTCTCACGGATAGCATTGTCCCTCACTACTCTGACAAGGAAGGATTAGAAGTTCGTTTGGTCCCCAAAATGCGCACAAGCTTTCAAAGAACTAAAGTGTCGTTTGACCACAACACCTGTTTTATGTTCGCCTTGTGATTTTGAAGGCTTTGAGGTTTATATTGATGCCTCTGGGAGTGGGTTAGGCTGTGTTCGGCTTCAGCACGGGTCGATGATAGCCTATGGATCACGTTAGTTAAAGGTGCAAGAGAGGAACTACCAGGTACATGACTTGGAGTTGGCGGCTGTGGTATTCACACTCAAGCTTTGGAGGCATTGCCTGTACGGAGTAAAGGTTGACATTTATTCAGATCACAAGAGTCTGAAATATTTGATTGATCAGAAGGACCTTAACATGCGTCAGCGTAGGTGGATGTAGTTCCTTGGGGACTACACCTACAAGATTCATTATATTCTTGGGAAGGGGAATGTGGTGGCAGATGCTCTGAGCCATAGAACTCCTACACATGCCAACTGGTTGCAGATGCATGACGAGTGGCTCATTCATGATTTGGAGGCTTTGGAGATCTTGTGTTTTGATAAGGGATCTAGTGCTAATGCACGTTTGAGCTAGACAGAGGTTCAAAACGACCTCGCGGACTGGATTCAACAGGCCATGGAGTTGGACGTAAGCTTGAAATGTCGTTTGGCAGAGTCTGTGGATGGGCCGAATGACCAGTTGCTCGTTGACGATGTCCTTATATGGAAAGGTGGTCGGTTGTGCGTCCCTAATATTGAGAAATTACGAGAAGAATTGATGTACGAGGCGCATTTTACCAAGTACTCAATTCACCATGGGAGCACAAAGATGTTCAAAGACATGAAGAGGTTGTTTTGTGGCCAGGGATGAAGAAAGACATAGCGCTATACGTGGCGAAGTGTCAGACTTGTTCCTTGTTGAAGGTCAAATGCCAGAATCCAGGTAGATTTCTAAAGTCCTTGCCTATACCGGAGTGGAAGTTTGATGACATCTCTACAAATTTCGTGCATGGTTTGCCAAGATCGTACAAGGGGAACGACGCAATTTGGGTGATTGTTGATTGTTTAACGAAGGTGTCACATTTAATACCCAATAGGAAGGATGATTCCATGGAGAAGCTGGCGAAGCTTTATGTGGATAATATAGTCTGTTTGCATGGTGTACCCCGAAGCATCGTTAGTGATTATGATGGTCAGTTCACATCCAATGATTGGAGTCTCATTCATCAGTTGATGGGTACCAAGCTGAACTTCAGCACAGCTTTTGACCCACAAACGGATGGGCAAACTGAAATGGCGAACATGATGATGGAAGACATTCTTAGTATGTGTGCATTGGATTTTGGTAAAAGGTGGGAGGACCATCTTTTCATGATTGAGTTTGCATACAATAACAGCTACCAAGACATTATTCAGATGGCCCCTTTTGAGGCTCTATACGGAAGGAGGTGTCGTACACCTTTGGCTTGGGTAGAAATGGGAGAATCAAAACTTTATAAGTGAAGAGAGGTTGAAGATGCTACGCCAACAATTCGGTTGATTCGGTAACTTCAACTGATTGCTCTAGATAAACAGGCCAAGTACTACAATGCCAAGCATCAGAACGTGGAGTTTACGATGGGCGACTGGGTATACCTCTAGATAACGCCATTTATAGGCGTATCAAGGATTCGATGGTTTAAGAAGCTTAGTCCAAGGTATGTTGGGCCTTTTGAGATCTTGGAGCGAGTTGGTGAAGCTGCATATCGGTTGGCTCTTTCAGTAGAACTGAGTGGATTGCATGATGTATTTCACATTTCTGTCCTACGCAAAGGCGTGAAAGAACTAGCGGAGGTGGTTGTTGCGGATCAAGTATTAGTCGATAGTGGGTTAACAACGAAAGTTAAACCTATTCAGATCTAGGATACGGAGGTCAAAAAATTGCGGAACTAAGCTATTAGGATGGCCAAGGTCCGATGGAACAATTGTGGTCATGAGGAGCTTTCATGGGAGCGAGAGCAGACCATGCTTGTGGAGTATCCTGAGCTTTTCTACTCAGGTACCATTTAATTTTGTGTACCTTTCCATTCTGTAATTTCGGGAAGAAATTCTTTTAAGGGGGGGGGGGGAGAATTGTAATGCCCCAAAACTTCTATACAAATTGGTCAATAGGTTTATAATACCCTTAACATAGCCCTATGAAAGTTGGGGATGAATGGGTAGTGTTTTTAAGAGCTTTGGAGCGATTATGGTTTCACATATCCTGTGACACGGGTGTGTCCAGAGCCGTGTCCTTTTCTGGAATTGGCTAAGTTATGTCGAGTGTTGAACACGGCCTTAGACATGGGCGTGTCCAAAGCGTGTCACGCACACGGCCTGTGATACGGGCGTGTCACAGGGCCATGTCATGTTCGAGCGTAACAGCTTTAGCATCGATTGAGGCACACAGCCTGTGACATAGGCATGTCCAGGGTTGACAAAGGCATGTCAGAGGTCGTGTCCTGTTCTGAGATCGACGATTTCTTTTACGATTTTGAGAAATGGCCTGTGGCACGGGCATGTCACAAGCCATGTACAGACCCTGGAAGAAAATTTTAAAGGTAAATCAGGGCCTTTCGCTTTATGTAAGTGGGATCTGACGGCCCAGAACCCTCCCTGGTGGTATAAGGTCGGGAAATGAGCGTTTAAACCTCATTTCGTTTGGTCCATTCTCTTTCCGAAGAGGTAGAGAGAGGGGAGATAAAAGGGTGAGGAAGGAGGTGGATTCCGGCCATTGTTGGAGCTTTAGAGCCACAAATTGCGAGTTGAGCCCAGATCCGCGGAGGCGAGTCCGTTGCGGTGGTTTTCATCCGTCTTGTTTCTTCTGCATGGCAGCGAAGCGAACCTCTAGGGTAACGATTCTATACTTTTACATGTGAAGTTCTCTTCCTTTTTGCATAGGAAACTCTCTCCTGTGTGTGGGCGGTGAGTGTGAGGTATTCCTTCGGGTAGATCTGGTTTATCCCCGTAGTTTTGCATATAGAGTCCGGAATCGAAGTACAGACGTAGGCATGGTGTGTGAAGCCTATCTGGACATGTTGTTCTGGATCGGTGATGTTTTAATTATGCATGTATTGCCGAAGAAGACTCCGTGTCATTTGTTTTCAGGTTTTCTATGTGGTAGATTGCAATATGGAGCCTTGGGGACTAACTCTAAGGTGCACCCGGAAAACTGGGCAGAAGCATGGTTCTGCCATCTTGGTAGCCTGGGAGCTAACTTGCACATAAATGGGTTACGTAAAATTGTGTGATCGATTTGGGACTCGGGGAAGCTTGACCCGCGCCTATGGCTTAAATTGACGTGGCGGTGTGAGCAACGGGTTAGGTGGAACCATACCCACTTTATGTGGATCGGTTAAAGAGACCTAAGGTACATGGCTCTTACTGATGACATATGTTGAAGTCAGGAAAATTCTCAACCTCAGAATTTGGACCAATGCAACCTAAGGTTACCAGCTCAAGGGCAAGATCAGACGGCTCGGGTGACTAGGATGAAGAACCATGTCAAACAGGACCCCAGATGTTGCGGCAGGAAGGTCCCACCACGTACCCAGATGCTCGAAAGGAGAAGCCCCTTCTCAACCAAAGATGGCCAAACAGGGTACGAGGGAGAGTAGCTGACGACGAAGTCGCAAGGTCGCGACCTGATGATCTCTAAGGAAATGGAATCCAAAGACTCGGCTAGTATCTGGAAATGAGAGCTCGCGAGTATCCTTTGGAGGATTTCAAGTGCCTCACCTCGTACCCATGGGGTCCTATTTATAGGATATTCCAAGGCGGGGGGGGGGGTCATATTTATACCCCACCTCCCTGCGACTAGGAGACTTCCGGAGGAACTCGTACAGGCTGGGCGAGTATCTCGCCTAGTAACCTACCTGGTGAGTATACGAGGGGAGCTCGCCATACTAGCCCAGGCCTTCTACAATCCTACGCGCCGATGTTGACTCCTATCTTGACTTGTTGACCTTGATTTCTGCTAACCTGGGTGTGGTAGGAGCCATCCTCGAAGAATACGGGTTGTACACAATCCCTGCTCTTTTCGAGCGATGTAGGAACTCAGAAAGAATCATCCAACACTTATTCGGCGAGCTGGCTATGTTGAGTATCATGGTTGCTCGCAATTGATGATTGCCTGCCGATCTCTATAAATAGGGGGGCTTGTTTTTCAGTCGGATCTCAAGAGCTCGCGCACAATGTCGGACGGCGAGAAACTTCTTCAAGATAGCCTCGCCGCTCTAACTGGTATTCTCAGCATTGCTAAGCCCAAAAGGCTGCGCAAAGAAGACGCCGCCGCCGACTTACCCCCTCCAAAAAAGAAGAAAACCAAGAAGGCCAATAAGAAACCCGCCTCCGACGTGGTCGACCAGTCGTCACCTCATGCGCAAGTCGCGGCGGTGACAAATAACCCAGCGCGCTCTACCACCACTCTGAAGCTGCTTAGCGAACTTGGGCTGGACGACATCATCCCCAGCATATTCGCCCCTGACCCGAACCTCCTCGGCTCGCTAAACATCCCGGAAGTCGCTCCACCGGCATCACAGCAGGTCGATGTTGTCTCCCTGCCAAGTCGCCATGCTGCCGAGCCATTCCTCTTCTACCTTCCCTGGTCGCCGTCATACTTCTTGCTGATGCTATTTCTTTACTCGCAGATTCTCCATCAGAAGTTACCGAGGCATCTTTCAATATCGCCCCGCTGAACTCCGCACCACTGCTCACCCTCACATCCCGGAAACACGCCAGGACCGTGCACACGGTCCGCATTAATGTTGGCGCTAAGAGGATTTCAGAAGCCTCGGTTCCCGCGGCGAGCGAGGAACCATCATCGAAGGATTCTCCACCAAAGAAGGTCGTTCCAGCAAGGAAGGATCTTCCAGCGAGCAAGGCCTCACACGCTCCTATGCGAGATTCTGTGCCTCTAGCGACGAGTTTTATGCTGCGGCCGCCGCAATTTCCGGACGTTGCCTCTATCCCGGCGGCGAATGTTCCATTGCTGCCGTCGTCACCTCTGGTCGCTCCTCAACAAACCATCATGTCGCGACCTCCTCCACTTCCTCTGCTGAAGACCTCGCACTAGCCGGTGAGTTTCTCGCAGCCTCCTCCAACACCGTCGAAGTCTATGGACAAGAAGTCGGATAAGCAGCTGCCGAGTTACTTCCCGTCGAGAGTAGGGGGTTCCGGCCATGTAGGTCATGGGTAGGGAAAGCGGTCGAGCATGCTGGTGGCCCATCTTCTGGCCGGCGAAATGTTAAAAGTCGCGGACCTTCTCCTCTCCGGTCAAGATCTCCTCATCGTGGTAAGTGCCGTCACTGGTGCTGCTTTTGGCAACTAAGTGTCTTAATTCTAATCTTGCGTCTTCTTTGTTCTGACAGATCGTCCGACGACTCCAGGGGTGGCCTTCATCAACGCCATCGGGTTGTCGGGCAGTGAGTATTTCCACGCCGCTGCTCGTGACTACCTGGAGCTGGAGAGCATGTTCGACCAGTTGGCGATCTGCGAGCCACATCACCGGATCTCATCTCTGGAAGTGCGGGTGGCGAAGATCGAAGAGCTCCGGACCACTCTGAAGAGCTACGAAGCCTTTTTCATATGGTGAAGGAGAATGATCGCCAGCTGGCGATTAAAAATCATCGCCTCCAGCTCCTCCTCAACAAGTTGGCCGGCATTCACGCGAGTATGGACTCTGTCAGGTGGCTGACGAGGATGGAGGAGCAGCTACGACTTGGCGACGACGCGATGTCGGGGGCGACGTAGTATTATCGGCGGGCGCAAGAGATGGGATGGGCTGGGCGACATCCTCATCCACCGGAGAGACCTCGTAGGACTTAGGATTTTTCTTTTTTTATTTGAAACTCGCCATGTGCGACTCATTGTAATAAATAATTATTTGTATGTAATAAGCGAGTTTGTATCTTGCGCTTCATTGTTCTCTTTTGCTTGCCTTCTTTGCTGTTGTTCTGCAATGTATGTTGTTCTACGATGTGTCGAGTTTATTGTGCAGGTTCTGATAATCATGGCGATATTCTTTCTCTACGCCGCGCGCTAAAGATGCCGAGATCCACTTGCTCGCCCAGATCGCGACTTAGCACGATACTCGCCTGGGCGGAGATATACCCCCTGCCTTCGCCAATAAATGGAGGGAGTAGGTAGGACGTAAGTACGGTGCTGTGATTTTCAATCCCTAGCCCGCGAGTATCTTTTTCTGCTCGTGCACTTAGGTCTCTCTTCCTTTCTCGCCTTCTTGTTTCTGCTTCACCTCGCCAACTTGCAAAAATGGTGGGAGATGATGACAGTGCTCGCCGACAAGCCCATGCCACTAACTTCGTCGACGCGGCTTTTAAGAAGTCCATAACAACATAGAGGGACTTGGAGAGTTTCATGGAGAGGCTTCTGCCCGATGGATACTCGGTAAGGCTCCCTAGTCGTAGCAAGCGACTTAACATCCACATCGAGGGTGTGATGGTCCCGCCACTCCATCACTTTTACACCGGCCTGCGACTTCCTCTATGGCCAGAATATTGCGAGATCTTGCGATATTTCAGCATCATCCCCACGCAGATCAACCCCAACGGAGTGGCGATTATCATGGAGTTCCTCTGCTACTTTAGGGAGGAGAGGGTTGCCTTTGACCTTTCTGCCTTTCGCAAGATATTCGTCATCTCCGCGACCGCCGAGGTGGTCGTTTACTTCAGCAGCCATGTCTGCACCATGCTGGGACGTTAAACAAAGTCCACTGCTGGAGCGAACAACTGATCATCATCCACGAAAACTTCGCGGACATCTTGGGAAGGCCGCACCAACCCGTCGATGTCGCCTTTCTCCCGCCGATATTGGAGGGCGTCCGCGAGAAGTTGTTCGAGTCGTTCCGTGGTCGCCGGTTTGACGTCATCATATGGCGACTTAACGTCAACACCCTTTCAGAGATCCACACCAACGAGGGTAAGATTTGAGCGAGAATCACTTCTTTCATACTCGCTTCACTTACTGTAGCTTGATACTGATATGTTTACTCGGCATTTGTAGTGGCATGCGAGCTCCCAGAGAAGCCGCTTCCTCCGGCGAAAAAAATCGCCTCTTCCCTTCATGAGTTCAACCCTCCGCCCGATTTCAGCGAGAAGAAGAAGCTCGCCAAGGGAAAGGTGAAGGTCATGTCACCGAGCCCTGTGACTAAGAGGGAGAAGGTGTAATCGCCGTGACCTAATGATAAAGAATCGTCACTGGATGCTCGGACTCCCCACTTCCACCCCAACCTCAACTTGGGGCAAGGGGCGGTGGACACCTATTGCCGCCCGCTGGTGACTTGGTCGAAAGACGACCACTTGGTGACGCTCAACACCAACCTCCGCTCTTGGTCGGCGGACTGGGAAGATAAGGGGGAGGCCTTCGCTATCCTCCACGCGCTGTATGGGCGAGCTGATGCCGAGTCAATGCTGGAGCTCAGTGCGGAGGATCTCGCCCAGCCGGCCTCATGCTCGCTCGCGCGAGCTATCGAGCTGGGCCACTACTCAGCAAGGAAGTTGCTGAAGACGACTGAGGCCCTGAAAGTCATCACCAAGAAAGACATCGACCTGGGCATTCAATCTGACCACTGGAGCGGGTTTGAGGTAAGTCGCTTCCTGCATGCGACGTTGATTTTGTTGGACTTGGACACTTTTCGCTGAGTCTCTGTTCTTTGTCGCAGGCTGCCGAGATTGAGGCCGCCAAAAAGCTTTCCGAGTGCGAGGCAAAACTCGCCAAGTCTCAGGCGGAGCTGGAGGCATTAAAAATACGTGCGACCGAGATGGAGACTCACCTAACGCCTTCGAAGGCCATGTGAGTTCTTCAGCTCCGCAGCAGGATGCGCCGCGACCGAATAACGTCCCGCATTATGCGATCAAGAGATGTCGCATTCTCTAGAAGGATAGGTCGTCAGTCCGTCGCAAGATAGCCTGTGCTGCAGGAAACATCATGCTCGCGAGGCTAAGGATCAATGGCCAACTCGTCGAGGGGGAGAAGCTGCTCACTGTCGATGAGCTCATCCCCAAACTACTCGCCGATGAGTCGACCTCGCCAGATCGCCTACCTTCTTTGACATCAGGCTCCAGCAGCGGCGGCAGCGGCGACAGCGGTAGTAGCAGTAGCAGCGGCAGTAGCAGCGATGAGGAGGAGAGCGAGGAAGGTGGAGAGGAAGAGGAGGATGCTGATAATGGAGATGACAAATATCGGCATGATACTGTTGACGATGAGTCCTAGTTGCTCGCCAAATTTTGTAACTTGTAAAATTATATATATATATATATTAATACAAGTTTGAATTACCGCACTGTCTTTCTTTGCTTGCATGTTTTGTTGGTTGATGATGCCCGCTAGGCTCATAGGCTCAGGGAGGATGAGTGCCCGTGATGCTTCACCCGTGCATTGACATCATTCATAGTCACGTAGTTATTAATCACACGACCATAGTCACTCCAACATCTCGCATCCCGATACTCGCCTGTGTCCTGCATGTATACTCGTCGTAGGATACTCACACGCTTGCCAAGTCGTACTCGCATACTCTCCACAACCTGTTCTCATACTCGCCAAGTTCTGCAAGCACCTGCATAATTATTTATTTTTTCGGAGTTAATCTTGACTGGCTCGAAGACCAGAGCCGACACCCTATGATGAGCTGAGCTTGGTTGGTGGTCAGGAGAAGTCGACACCAAACAGGAGCCAAGCTCAACTGACAGTGGAAATCAGTCGACACCCAGCAGGAGCCAAGTTCAACTGGGGGTGGGAATCAGTCGACACCCAGTAGGAGCCAAGCTCAACTGGGGGTGTGAATCAGTCGACTCGGGGAGGCAAGTAGTCGGTCTGCAGGAGAGGAGCTCGTACAGAGATCTCAAACTACAACATCACTCCAATGAGGAACTTGATCTCACTTGAGGAGGTCCTTTGCCAATATGCACGAGTGGAGCTCGTGTAGGGACTTGGACTTATGACAACACTACCACTCGAGCACTTGAAACATTATTGGAGTCGACATCTCTCAGGAGCCTTGCTCAACTAGAGTGGTGTAAGTCAACTTGGGGAGGCAAGTAGTCGGTCTCCAGGGGAGCAGCTCGTACAGAGATCTCGAATTACGACATCACTCCACCGAGGAACTTGGTCTCACTCGAGGAGTTCTTTGGCCATTATGCACGAGAGGAGCTCGTGAAAGGACTTGGACTTACGGCGACACTACCACTCGAGGACTTGAAACAATATTGGAGTCGACATCTGTCAGGAGCCTTGCTCAACTAGAGTTGTGTAAGTCGACTCGGGGAGGCAAGTAGTCGTTTTGCAGGAGAGGATCTCATACAGAGATCTCGGACTACAACATCACACCACCGAGGATCTCAATCTCACTCGAGGAGGTCCTTGGCTAATATGCAGGAGAGGAGCACGTGCAGGGACTTGGACTTACGGTGACACTACCACTCGAGGACTTGAAACATTATTGGAGTCAACAGCTTTCAGGAGCCTTGCTAAACTAGATTGGTGTAAGTCGACTCGGGGAGGCAAGTAGTCGGTCTGCAGGAGAGGAGCTCGTACAGAGATCTCAGACTACAATATCACACCAGCGAGGATCTCGATCTCACTTGAGGAGGTCATTGGCCAGTATGTAGGAGAGGAGCTCATGCAGGACTTGTACTTACGATGACACTACCACTCGAGGACTTGAAACATTATTGAAGTCGACAGCTCTCAGGAGCCTTGCTCAACTATAGTGGTGTAAGTCGACAAGGGGAGGCAAGTAGTCGGTCTGCAGGAGAGACACTCGTACAGAGATCTCGGACTATGATATCACTCCACCGAGGATCTCAATCTCACTCAAGGAGGTCCTTATCCAATATATAGGAGAAGAGCTCATATAGGGACTTAGACTTACGACGACACTACCACTCGAGGACTTGAAAGATTGTTGGAGTCATTTTTTCCTACTGCTTAAGAGATTTCCATTGAATCAAATGCATTAATATCTTTGAGGGCGAAGAAAGTATAAAGAGAATGATGATCTCGCCGCCGTCGAGTTGGGTGGTTGGCATCCGGACCTGTTCCTGATAGTTCCTCCAGTCAGAGGAGAAATGCAATCGGGGGTAGCTAGGCCGACATGCAAGGGGGAGCTGATGTTGGCCGTCAATGCAGGGGTCTGGTCTTACAAGGATGCTTACATCCTGAGGCATCGTCAATCATCCGCCCTGGGCTATCTAAGAGAAACAGGTCGAAGGCACATTTCCCAATCCAACCGTTGAAATCATTTTTAGCTCTGCCACCTGGATTATGAGCGTAAATGCATGAGCGACTAACATATTCCCTTGGGACTATCCCTGCTCTTTGGCCGGTTATCCTGCCTTTGGAAATAATTGAAGGGCTATTGCCCAAATAAGAGCTTGGTAAGGTCGATCCTTCCTCGAATCCAAGGTGTTGGAGTCCAAACCTATTCCCGCTTGTTCCTCTAATCGGAGGAGAGATGCAATCGGGGGTAGTTAGGCTGACATGCTACGGGGGAGCTGATCTCGGCCGTCAATGCAGGGGTCCAGTCTTATAAGGGCGCTTATATCCTGAGGCATTGTCCCATCATTCGCATTGAGTTATCTAAGAGAAACAGGTTGACAACTAGTTTCTCGAATCGATCTCGGAGTAGAACCTCAAGGCTTCAGAAATCTTGAGATGAAATAGCACAAAGAGAAGCCAAACAGTTGTCACTATCTGTCTGTATATATGTGAAAACATGTAAAGTAAAATGCAACATTAACTGCTAGGGATAGAACTTTTTCAAGTCATCCCCACACCAAATATCTCCTAGTTGCTCTCCGACCTGATCCTGGAGATAATAGCGTCCGATGGCCTAGCCTTCTTGGACGATGAATGGACCTTCCCAATTTTGATGCAGCTTGCCAACTGTTGCTCCTCTTCCTGCGGCGTCCACCTTTTTCATGACTAGATGCCCTGCAAGGAAATGTTTTAGGCGGACATTCTTGTCAAAGTGCTTCTCTATGCGCCGCTTGATCTCCTCTTGGCGGATGGAGGCCAAGTCACGAAGCTCTTCCATAAAATCCAGCGAGAGCCTTTAAGCGTCTTCATTTTCCAAGTGCCATTCGTCGTTGCCATCTCCAGCTGCTATGACTCTCGGGCTCCGAACCTCAAACTCCACTGGGATGAGTGCCTCAGACCCGTGAGACAACTTGAAGGGAGTTTCCACCGTAGCCAAGTTTGGAGTTGTTCTCAGAGCCCAAAGGCTAAGGGGAGCTGCTCTTCCTAATTGCGTTTCATGTTCGTGACTTTCTTATTTAGGAGCTTGATGATCAAGTTGTTGGCGGCCTCCACTTGTTTGTTACTGCGAGGATGATGCACTAAGGCAAACTGATGATAAGTCACTAGCTGCTTGCTGAAGTCCTCTAACTCCAAGCTTGCGAACTGTGGCACATTGTCGGTGATGATGGCGAGACGAATTCCGAGCCAACATGAAATCTCTCCCCAAATGAAGTTCTTTACAATCTGTGAAGTGTTCTTGGCCAGATCTTTTGCCTCGATCCATTTGTAGAAGTAATCGATCATGACGAGGATGAATTTCCTGTCTGTTGGCCTGAGTAAAAGGGTCGATCAAGTCCATCCCCTAGATGGCAAAGGGCCATGGAGCAGTGATCTAGCGCTGATGTTGAGCTGTTTGTAGTTGAAGAGGCGCAAAGAGCTGACATTGGAGACATTTTTTGGAGTTGGCTTCTGCATCTTTCCGAATGGTGGGCAAGAAATACCCGTGCCTTAGGATCTTTGTTCAAGAGTGTGAGTCACTGACTAGCTGCCACACTCTCCCGAGTGAATCTCCTCCAGAACACGAGGGACTTCAACCTCTGACAGACACCGGGCCAGAGGTCCTGAGATAGTTTTGCAATAGAGCTCGCCTTCCTGAAGTAAGAAGTATGCGGTTTTGTAGCGGAACTTCCTCTAATCCCCTCGCTGGCAGGAATCTGACCTGTTGCCAAGAAAGAAACAAACGGATCCCTCCAGGATTTCCTCTGCTCGATCTCTATCATCTCCCCTTCTTTGATGGATGGTCGGAACAGTTCAGTCACGGTACCCCCAGCCCAGGGACCGTACTTGTCAAGGTAGTCGACTTCTGAATTCTCTTCTCGGGATACATACTTGACGAAGAAAGATTGAAACCCCCGATCAGACCTTTCACTTTGAATAAGTACCGCTGTAAGACCAGATCATTCACCTCGAACTCGCCTCTGATCTGGGATGCGACTACGACCGAGTCGGTGAAAGCTTTGATATCTCGAATTGCTAACTCCTTGGTGAGATGCAAGCCAGCCACCATGGCTTCGTACACCGCCTGATTATTCGTAACGGGGAAGAGGATCTCGACTGCTTTCTCGATCCTGGTTCCCTGGGTCCTTAACAGCATGACTCTGGCTCCCACAGAATACCTGCCCGAAGCCCCGTATGTTGAAACCGGATCCCGGCTTCCTGTGGAGCTCGCCCTTGGGGAAGGGGGTGGTCTCGCGCCTACTTCGCTCCTGCAAGAAAAATGACAAGCAAGGAGAAACAGACCCAAGGGCTCGGCAGGGAGGTCCCACCACAAACCCGGAAGATCTCAGAGCGCTTCCCCTCCTTAGCCTGAAGCCGAGCTAAGGTACCCTCAGAAAGCACTTGAAGATTTTGGGGAGAAGAGCACAGGGGAGAAAACCTGCTTTCTGGGGTACCCCTTGGGTCCTATTTATAGTTTTTGAAATCCGTACTGCCAATAACCAAAATAAATGACCTGAAATTACCAGAAAACCCTCAGCTGGGTCTGCCAACAGCCAAACTCCACTGTTTTGAAGGGCTATAGGCAGACCAGCAGGGTAAAATAGTAAAAAGTACCTCTGACCCCCAGGCGAGCTGGGAGCTCTGGTCTCCCCGGCGTGCTCTGCTCGCCCACTGCTGCCGAGCTCCACTGCGAGGGCGCGAGTTGCAGCCCGCTCGGCGAATGCCGAGCTCGGGGTCGCCAATTGACGATCTCTGGTCGAGGTCTGCCGAGCTCAGCCTCGCCCCTGTCGCTGCCGAGCTCGCCTGCTGCTCCTATCCTGATCTGCCCGCCACCTGGTGATCCTGCTCGCCGGACACGGGGTTGTACACAATCCCCTCTCTTTCCGAGCTTGTCAAAAAGCTCGGAAAGAAACATCCAACCCGAAGTGTGCGGCGAGCTCTGGCTGGCGAGTCGGAGGGAATCTTCTGGTGGGGGCCACCTGCGGCTATATATAAGCACCTGCTCTACTGCCTGGCTCTTGCCATTCCACCTGTCGCCTTGCCAAGATGACCCTCCCTAAGGAGATTCAAGAGCGCATAGACAGAGCTCGCCTGTCTTCCGCGGCTCGCGTTGCCGCGCTGACGGCGGTCCCCGCGAAGGCTCCCCAAATTGACTCTGCCGAGCCGAGCTCCAAGAGGACAAAGCCATTCCCCGAGGCGGCCGAGCGCATTTTCCACGACCTGAGGGCCACCCTGGCTCGCGAGACCGGCTCTTCTACCCGAACTGTTCTGGAGAAGGATAGGGAGGTAGTCGTAGTCGGCGACGATCAGGACGACCAACCAGATGGCGAGGGCACCGCGCCGCGGGTCCCCACGCCGCGAGGTGAGGTCACGCTCACCACTTCGCGATTCTCGGCACCGGACAGCCATCCCCGGGATCCGCCGCCCCTCTTCGGGATCCTGCCTGTGAGCTCACAGAGGCTGACTTCGCCACCGGGCTCCCCTCCTTGGCAAATTGACGCGGCCGCCGGGGAAGTTCTGGGGTCCATTCCCACCCCGGGCTTCGAGCTCATCTCGCCGGGGGCTCGCGGCCCAGGTCGCGGGAAGGACCTGAGGTTCATCCCTCCCCGCATCTCCTTTGAACCGCCGAGCTCTTCAGGTTAGCCTCGCTCAACCCTGTGCTTCATAAGTTTTTGCTCTGCTGATATCTGCCTTTACAGCTCTTCCCAGTTAATCGGCTGCCGAGGAGTCCTCGCGGGCAGCCCACCACTCTCCCCTCCCGTCTCCGAGCTCGCTGGACTCTTACCTGGGTCCGGAGGTGGATCAAGGCGAGCTGACGAGGAGGGAGGTCAAGCTCCTCAAGAAGCTGGTGTGCGGACTGCGCGAGGTGCAGGGGGTCAACGAGACGCTGCAGCGCGACTACGCGCGTCTTGCTGAGGAGGTGCGCCTCGGCCAAGCTGGCGAGTTGATGTCCCCCTCCCGACTCCTGGACGAGATAGATGACAGTCTCTTGGTTGCGCAAAGGAATTCTGGAAGGATCCGCGAGCTACTCCACGCGCGGCAGCCTGGTGGGAGGGGGTCGCGAGGCCGGGGTAGGTAAGTCTGTAGGCTCCTCTGCCGAGCCGACCGGCGCTCGCATCCCGGTGCCCTCCCTGCTCGCGCGCCCCACTTTCAATTCTGAACTTTGTACTTCTGTGATGAATAATTTTTAGAACATTCTTTATTATGTTACTCAAATAAAAAATTGCAATGTTTGACTTAGCCTTGGTTGGGACGCGTCGGAAATCGGCGAGCTGGGGTGGCGAGCTGGGGTGGCGAGCTGGGGCAGCGAGCTGCGCCGATATGACACCCTGCCCCAGATTTTTTTTCCTATAAATAGCCCCCCCCCCCCTCACCTACCCCCGTACTGCCTTTATTGCTTTGCTTTCCTTTCCATGCTTTCTCCCTTCCCTACTTGCGTCGCGCTTTTCCTCTGCGATCATGGGCAAGACCAACCCGGACGCCGACGGCCGCTCCAAATGCGTGCAACACTTCGCAGACTACTGCTTCTTCGACGGCCACACCAGTGAGGAGGAACTCGCGGAATTCAAGGCCGCGTATGTGCCGCCGGGCTTTGAGGCGCGCAGGCCAGGGCCGGGCGAGGCCATCAATACGTTTTACGAGAACGAGCTCGCCTTCCCCATCTCGCACTTCGAGGTGGGGCTGCGACTTCCCTTGTGGCCGGAGATCCGGCAGATCCTGAAGTACTACGGGGCCGTCCCCGCGCAGCTGAACTCCAACGCCATCGCAATGATGGTGGCGTTCGCGAGCTACCTCCGGCGGGAGAGGATCGAGTTCAACCTGACGGTGTTCAGGAAGCTTTTCTCCTATAAGGCGACGACGGACGGGGTTGCCTACTTCGGCGGCTCCTTGATCAAAGTTCGCGAGATCGCGAACAAGCACCATACTTGGATGACCAAGATCGCCTTCGTCAAGGGCGATCTCGGCAACATCCCCTACTCGTCGCAACAAAAAGGCGAGGAGGTGTACCGCCCGCCGGCCGTGTCCGGCAACGACGCCGAGCTCCACAAATTCTTCCTCCACAAAGATTTCGAGGTCGCCTTCCTGCGGAGGGGCCTCGACGCGCTCCCCCTGGTTCTGCCCGGCGAAGGTATATTTTCCTCTTCTTGCCGAGCTCGCCTACTCGCCGAACTCGGCACATTGTCATATCTGAATTCCTAACCTTTTCAAGTGTTTTCCTGCAGGGGAGCGGATAATCCCTGCGAACCCGCCGTTCGCGAACCTGGGGCTCGATACTGACCCTCTTGCTCACGAGAGGGCGGCGGCAGCGGCCTGCCGGGATGAGTCGTCCCTCTCGTAACCCTCTTCCGGCAAGAGGCGATCTGAGGACACGGGGTCGAACCCGCCATCCGGCCACCGTCAGATGAAAAAGATGCGGAGGGCCCTGCTGGCTCCGCGGGGGCAACAATAACAACAACATCAGCCCCGCCCCAAGTACATCAGTTCTTCGGAGACTCCTCCCGACGCATCACCGGAGAACCCGCTGAAGGAGATGACCAGCAAGGGCCGAAAGGTTGGCAATGGCCCTTCTCCCCGGGCTGCGTTCTCCCCTCCTCCTTCGGCGAAGAGGGCTGCCCGCGAGCGCGCACCGCCGAAGCAGCACCCCCTCTTCAACTTCGGCACGCGCTGGAAGGATTCCGCGGGCGAGCCCATGCTGCAGTGGGACGAGCTCGCTCATCGAGTCTCCATCTCCACTCTACACCCGTCCTGGCACGACCGCGAGCCCGCCAACGGTCATGCTTATGCCCTCGGCTTCGGCCTTTATGGCCGGGAGGATGCCGAGGCCTACAAGAGGACGACCCTCCGGCAGCTCGGCCACGAGGGTCTGCACTCCCACCTGCGGACTCTGGAGCTGCACCACATGCTGGCGCGCCGCAGCTTCGCCCTCAGCCATCAGCTCGAAAAGGCCGAGCAGGCTCACGACCTCGCCAAGGAGCAGGTCGTCATTCAGGCGAGGCGGCTCGGCATCGCGGATTGTCTCCTCGCCCAGGCCGCCGGCGGGTTGGTAAGTGCTATGCACCGCTCTCGTTTACTTAGAAAGCTTTGTGCTGCTGCTAAATGGGCTTTTCTCCAGGATGCCAAGGCGGCGGGCAAGCTCCAGGCTCGCAACACTGAGCTGGGGGAGGAGGTTAGCCGGCTGCGCGCGTAACTGGCCGCGGATGCCGACGCTGCTGGGGAGCTCCAGGATCGCAACGCCGAGCTAGGGGAGGAGACCGGCCGACTGCGCGCATGCCTTGGCGAGCTGGAGGGTGCGAACGCGAAGTTGAAGGAGGAGAACCAGCACCTTCTTGGCGAGGTGCGTCGCCAGGCGGAGATCTTCTTCCCGTTGCACGACATCGATCCCACACTCCCTTATAAGAGCCCGCGTATCTTTGGCGAGGCCGACCTCATCGAGAGGCTGCGGATCAACTCAATCCAGACCATCGAGTGCACCCTCTCAATGATGAAGTACTCCGGGGTGCTGGTGGAAGGGTGTGGGGAGATCTCTGCTCGGGACCTGATGCCGAGTCTGTTTCCGGCGACGCCGCCCAGCGAGAAAGAAGATAGCCTGGATGCAATGTTCGGGAAGAGCTTCCAGGATCCTTCGGGTGACGGCGAGGACCAGCACGGCGGAGGGGGCGAGGCCAGCGGATAGCCTTGTATTTTTTCTTTTTTGATTACTCAGCAAAGCGAGCTCCCTGTAACTTTGTAAATAATCAATGAGTTTTTTGATCATACCGGTGTCACTTTCTCTTTACTATGCTTGTTGTGCTCTTGGTATATGCGAGTGCTTCCTCCTGCGACCTCGCAGAGATAGGTTCTGCGAGTAGAGCGGTTATGCGAGCGAGACGCGTTTTGAGGGTTCGTCGACCCCCAAACGATTTTGTGGCGAGTTGCTCTCCGCCCTTATCGCGCCACTAATGCTCGCACGCGAGTCATCCAGGTTGCGCCCGTCGAAGGAGAAATTTTTTGAAGTGTAATGGGCCAAGGAGGCGAGATCCCCCGGTCCGGCTTGTCTTCCTTTGGCGAGGCCCGGGCTTGCGGCCTACTCGCCAATGCCGAGCGGGAGATGACGAGCCCAAACTCGCCCATGCAGAGCCCTTCAGCCCGGCTTGCCTTCTTGATTGTTCCGAGCTGAGTTTGCTGAGCCCGAGCTCATCCTGACAGGACCCCTTCCCTTGGCTTCCTGCCACAGACTTTGGACTGTACCTGATGACTTCAAGGCTGACACCATCGAGTGACCTCCGGCCCTGCCAGCTAGGTGAGAGCCTGACAGCGGGATCTGCTCGAGGCCAAGGATGACACCGAGTGACTTCCAGCCCTGCCAGCTAGGTGAGGGCCTGACAGCAGGATCTGCTCAGGGTCTATTACTACCACCATCGAGTGACTTCCAGCCCTGCCAGCTAGGTGAGAGCCTGACAGCGGGATCTGATCGAGGCCAAGGATGACACCGAGTGACTTCCAGCCCTGCCAGCTAGGTGACAGCCTGGCAGCGGGATCTGCTCGGGGTCCATTACTACCACCATCGAGTGACTTCCAGCCCTGCCAGCTTGGTGAGAGCCTGACATCGGGATCTGCTCGAGGCCAAGGATGACACCGAGTGACTTCCAGCCCTGCCAGCTAGGTGAGAGCCTGGCAGCGGGATCTGCTCGGGGTCCATTACTACCACCATCGAGTGACTACCAGCCCTGCCAGCTAGGTGAGAGCCAGACAGTAGGATCTGCTCGAGGCCAAGGATGACACCGAGTGACTTCCAGCCCTGCCATCTAGGTGAGAGCCTGGCAGCGGGATCTGCTCGTGGTCCATTACTACCACCATCGAGTGACTTTCAGCCCTGCCAGCTAGCTGAGAGCCTGATAGTGGGATCTGCTCAAGGCCAAGGATGACACCGAGTGACTTCCAGCCCTGCCAGCTAGGTGAGAGCCTGACAGCGGGATCTGCTCGGGGTCCATTACTACCACCATCGAGTGACTTCCAGCCCTGACAGCTAGGTGAGAGCCTGACAGCGGGATCTGCTCGAGGCCAAGGATGACACCGAGTGACTTCCATCCCTGCCAGCTAGGTGAGAGCCTGGCAGCGGGATCTGCTCGGGGTCCATTACTACCACCATCGAGTGACTTCCAGCCCTGCCAGCTTGGTGAGAGCCTAACAGCGGGATCTGCTCGAGGCCAAGGATGACACCGAGTGACTTCCAGCCCTGCCAGCTAGATGAGAGCCTGGCAGCGGGATCTGCTCGGGGTCCATTACTACCACCATCGAGTGACTTCCAGCCCTGCCATCTAGGTGAGAGCCTGACAGCGGGATCTGCTTGAGGCCAAGGATGACACCGAGTGACTTCCAGCCCTGCCAGCTAGGTGAGAGCCTGGCAGCGGGATCTGCTCGGGGTCCATTACTACCACCATCGAGTGACTTCCAGCCCTGCCAGCTAGGTGAGAGCCTGACAGCGGGATCTGCTCGAGGCCAAGGATGACACCGAGTGACTTCCAGCCCTGTCAGCTAGGTGCGAGCCTGGCAGCGGGATCTGCTCGGGGTCCATTACTACCACCATCGAGTGACTTCCAGCCCTGCCAGCTAAGTGAGAGCCTGACAGCGGGATCTGCTCGGGGTCCATTACTACCACCACATTCTACCGTACAGGCTAGTTACAACATTATCAGAGAGCTTGAAGGAATTTATTATAATCAAAGTGCTGCTTACATGTTTCAGGGAAAAAATCATTTGAGGTCGTCACCACTCCAGGTGAGACTCAGGGTCTCGCCCTCTACATTTTGGAGTCGGTAGCCCCCTGACCCCAAGGCTACCTCTATAATGAATGGTCCCTCCCAGCTGGGATTGAGCTTTCCTACGGATGCTGACCTCCCTGCCGCATCTACTTTCTTCAGCACCAAGTCCCCCTCCACGAACTGCTTGACCCTGACATGCTTGTCAAAGTACTTGGTCATTCTTCTTTTTACCTCCTCCTGTCAGATAGCGGAAAGGTCCCTAACCTCTTCCACCATATCAAGGGAGAGCCTCAGTTCCTCCTCATTCACTGCTTGCCATTCCTCACGGCCTTCTTTTGCCGCCACAACTCGCGGCGTTTGGACTTCGAACTCTATGGGGAGCACTGCCTCGCACCCGTGGGAGAGTTTGACGGGGGACTCTCCCGTGGCCGTGTTGGGGGTGGTCCTTAGGGCCCAAAGAACCGCGGGAAGCTGCTCCACCCAGCTCCCCTTCAGATTCTCCAGCTTCTTCTTGAGGAGGTTGACGATGATCTTGTTCGCGGCCTCCACCTGCCCGTTAGTCCTGTGGTGATGGACCGAGGCAAACCTGAGATCGATCCCAAGCTGTTCGCAGAAGCTGGTAAACTCGGCACTGGCGAACTGGGGCCTGTTGTCCGTGACAATGGCCTGCGGCAGCCCATGGCGACAGATGATCTCCCCCCAAACAAAATTCCTGATCACCTGGGAGGTCATCTTGGCTAATGCCTTCACCTCCATCCACTTTGAGAAGTAGTCGATCATCACTAGGAGGAACCTTCTCTGGCCGCTGGCTTGGGGGAACGGCCCAACCAAATCCATTCCCCAAATTGCGAAGGGCCATGGGGCCGTGATACTTCGGAGCCGCTGGGCCGGCTGCAGCTGGAGAGGGGCAAACATCTGGCACTTATGACTTTTTTTTGCGAATTCTGCAGCGTTTCGTCCTAGGGTGGGCCAAAAATACCCTTGCCTGACTATCCTCCCTTCCAGGGTCCGTCTCCCGGAGTGACTTCCACATTCCCAGGAGTGCACTTCATCCAAGATCCTCCGTACTTCTCCCTCGGTCACGCAGCGGGCTAGCATCCCCGAGAGGGTCTTCCAGTATAGCTGCCCGTCCCGAAGGAGGTAATAGGCTAACTTGTGCCTCAGGTTCTTCTTATCTACCCCCTCCGGATACTCTCCTGTGGAGAGGAAGAACACGACTGGATCCATCCATGAAGCATGCTGAACGATTTCCATGAGCTCCCCTTCCTCGATGGAGGGGCGGAACAGTTCGGTGATGGTGCCCCCCACCTGGGGACCATGCTTTGCTAGCCAATCGACTTGTTCATTCTCTTCCCTGGGCACGTGTCGGATGGTGAAAGTTTGAAAAGTGCCAATGATCCCCTTTACCTTGGCCAAGTATGATCGCAGGGCGGGCTCCCTTCCCTCGAACTCCCCGTTGATTTGGGAAGCTACTACCATGGATTCAGTGAGGACTTCCACGTCTGACACCCCCAGCTCTCTGGCCAGGCGAAGCCCTGCTATCACGGCCTCGTACTCGGCCTGGTTGTTGGAAATGGGAAAGTGCACCACCACCGTCTGCTCGATTCGGCTCCCTTGAAGGCTTTCTAGGATCACCCCTACTCCTAGGGAATGCGTCCCCGAGGCACCATCCACCCTCACCTTCCAAGGTGTAGGGCAGGTGAGCTCTTCCTCCGCTACTTCAACCACGTAGTCGGCCAGGAAGTCGTCCATTGCCTGAGCTTTAATTGAGAGCCGCGGAACGAAGGAGATGTCGAACTCGCTCAGCTCCACCGACCACTTAGCCAACCTGCCTGAATGCTCCACCCCCACGAAGATGTTGCGGAGGGGGTGGTTGGTCACCACTCGGATTGAGTGTGCCTGGAAGTATGGTCGCAGCCTCCGAGCCGAGATGATTATTGCGAAGGCTAGCTTCTCCAAAATCGGATATTGGAGCTCGGCCTTCCTCAGGACCCGGCTCACGTAGTATATAGGGAGTTGTCTCTTTCCTTCTTCACGAACCAAGACGGATCTCAAGGCCTCCGCCCCGACCCCAAGATACAAAAACAAGTCCTCCCCTTCCTTCGGCCCTTGGAGCAGCGGGGCCTGTGTCAACTGCACTTTGAGGGCCTGGAAAGCCTCCTCACACTCCTTGGACCATTCAAACCTCTGACCGCCCCTTAACGTTTTGAAGAAGGGGGAGCACTTCTCCCCTGCCCGAGAAAGAAAACGACTTAGCCCTGTTAGCTTCCCTGTTAGCCGCTGGACCTCCTTAGCGTTCCGCGGGGATCCCAATTCCAAGATTGCCCGGACCTTATCTGGATTCGGCTCGACCCCCGCGGGGGTGAGGAGGTGCCCCAAGAACTTTCCCCTGCTGGCCCCAAAGACACATTTTAGAGGGTTCAATCGCATCTTGTACTTGCACAGGGTGGCGAAGGTCTCCTCCAGGTCCCGGAGGTGGGAGTCCACATCTTAGCTTTTGATCATGAGGTCGTCTACATACACCTCCAAATTCCTCCCCCTTTGCTCCTTAAAGACCCTATCCATCATTTTCTGGTAGGTTGCCCCAGCATTCTTTAGCCCGAAGGGCATCATCTTGTAGCAGTAGCATCCATCCCCCGTGATGAACAAGACATCTTTGGTGTCTGGGGGGTGCATCCTGATCTGATGATAACCTGAAAAAGCATCTAAAAAACTCATTACAGAAAAACCGACGGCTGAGTCAACCAGTGCGTCGGTTCGAGGCAAAGGATAACAGTCCTTAGGACAAGCTTTATTAAGTAAGGAAAAGTCGATACACATCCTCCACCGGCCATCTCCTTTTTTTACCATAACCACGTTGGAGACCAAGTCGGGGTACTGAATCTCAGACACGAAGCCGGCCTTGAGGAGTTTTGCCACCTCCTCCCTGATGGGCTCCGCCATCCTGTCGGCAGTGGACCTCTTCTTCTGCTGAACGGGGTGTGTTCCCGGGTCCAGGTTGAGGCGGTG
Source organism: Platanthera guangdongensis (assembly GCA_039583875.1). Lineage (NCBI taxonomy): Eukaryota > Viridiplantae > Streptophyta > Magnoliopsida > Asparagales > Orchidaceae > Platanthera > Platanthera guangdongensis. The sequence goes on along the minus strand of CM077148.1, from coordinate 42,090,389 downwards.
GCAAGCCACATCCGCGTCAACCCCCGGCATCTCCGCGGCGTTCCAGGCGAAGATGTCCACGTTCTTTTGGATGCACTCCAGCATCCTGCCTTGGTCCTCCGGGGTCAGTCCCCCGATGACACGGATCTTTTCCATCCTTCCCCCTCGGGTGAGCACTTCCAGCTCCACCACTTCCTCTGTTGCCTCCATCCTGGATTGTTCTGCCCATCCTATAGCATCCCCTTCCCCCGGAACGGGGACCTCTACCTCCATCGCTCCTCTCACGGACCTCACTTCGGCCACCTCCTCCTGATCTCCTCCTGCCGCCTCTTCTGCGCAGTTCTTCACTCCCAGCTCCTCCCCTCTTGCTTCCTGCTCGTCCTCCTCCATTCTCCGCCCCATCTCCTCGGCTCCCTCTTGTCAGGAGATGGTGTTCACCGCAGTGACATAACACTCCCGCGCCACCTTTGGGTCCCCTCTAACCCTGACCTGGACCTCCTCAGCGTTGAACTTCAAGCACTGATGGAAAGATGAGGGGACGCAGCGGAAGGCGCTGATCAGGGGCCTTCCGAAGATGGCGCTGTAGCTGCTGGGGGCGTCCACAATGACGAACTTGCAGTTTCGGGACTGCCGCCCCAAGGTGACATGGAGGCCAACTCCTCCCTCTACTTCCTTCCTTTCTCTTGAAAACCAGAACAAGGGGCCATCTGAGGCCAGCACCCTCTTTGCCTCCACCTTCATCGCGTCGAACGCCTTTTTGAAGACGACGTTGACGGAGCTCCCGTTGTCCATGAGGATCCGAGAGACGGTGAAGTTCTCGATGGCCGCCTTGATGACCAGCGCATCACAGAACGAATCCTCGTGGTCTGGAAGATCACTCCTGGAGAAGGTGATTCTCTCCTCCGGTGGCGGGGTTTGGGATGTAGAGGCGACGCTCCGCCGATACATGGTGTGGAGACTGGCCTTGCGGGAGGCCTCGATCCCTACTCCCCCGTGGATCACCCCGATCCCCCCTCGGGTACCCACATCCACCCGATCTTCGCAACGATCCTCCTCCGCCCGAGGCAGGACCTCCTCAATCCTCACTTCCTGTCTCCCTTGCTGCTGCTGCTGCTCCCTATTCCCCTCATCTCGAGGAACTCCGGACAGGTGGCCGTTGCATGCCCCTCTTCCTGATGGAAGTCGCAATAGGGCAGCTCCACCCTGACCTCTCTTCTCCTCCTCCTCCACACTCCTCTCCTGGCCCCCAAGGCTATGGTCGTGGCCTCTTCTTGATCGGGGAGCCGGGGCCTCTGGCCCTGCCTCCATCCTGGGGGGTGGAAGTGGTCTTGCCTCCCCTGAAAGTGACCCCTTCCGAAGTTCCCTCTCTGTGGCCCCTGTCCCTGCCACTCAGGCCTCCATCCCAACCGACGGTCGGGCTCCTGACGCCCCCACCCCGGCTGCTGCGGCCCTTGGAGCTGCCTCTGCTCCCTCTGCCTGGACTCCCCTCTTCTCTCTTCCTGTCCTCTTCCTCCCTTTGACTCCCTCTCCTCCTCTGTGGCCCACCTGGCCAACCTCCTTGCAAACTCCGGGTTCGAATCCTCCCCGTCGACCTCTCTCGCCGCCCTTTCCATCAACTCCTCATAAGAGAGGGGAGGAACTCTTTTCCGCTCCATTCGGAAGAAACCCTGCTGCAGGCCCAGGGTAAAGGCCATCATCAGACTATGTCCCGGCATCTCCTGGACCTGAGTAACCTCCTCCTGGAATCGGTCCACGTAGCTCCCCAACGTCTCGTTCACCCCCTGCTTAATGTGAAACAAAGACTCGGACTCCTTCTTCCTCTTCTTCGAAGTGGTGAATCTCAGCATAAATCCTCGGCGCAGGTCCTCGAAGCAGTAGATGGAGCTGGCCGGTAGCTGGTGGAACCACTCTCTCGCCTTTTCCCGGAGGGTGATGCCGAAGAGCCGGCACTTGAATCCGTCCGACATCTGACGGATGGAGACCACGTCCTCGAACCATTGGACATGCTGCACCGGGTCTCCCTTCCCAGTGTAATAGGACATCTCGGGCTCCCTGAACCCATCTGGAACTGGAGCCGAAGAGACCAGCTCGATGAAAGGGCTCCCTCCCCCCACTGGGCGAGCTGGCGAGTCTCGCGAGCCCAGCTCGCCGAAGCGACCTCGGCCTGCCGAGCCGGGGAAGAGCTCGCGCCCTGGGAGCTCGTACCCTCGGCCTTCCTCGGCCACTTCCTTCCTAGCTCGCCTGCCGGGAGCGTCCTCGCCCAATGAGGGTGCAGTCGCGATCTGGTTTGCCGGAGTCGAGCACTCGGCCCGCGTGCCGAGTGCGAACTTGACCAGAGTTAGCACCTCGTTTCTGAAGTCTTCAAACATTCCCACCATTGCGAGAGGCAGGGGGGGGCGGCGGTGAGCTCGGCCTGTCGGATCCTTGTTGTAACGCCCCGCATTTTTTTTACGTACGCATGATGGGCGTTACGTTGGCTTTGATTGTAGTTGAGCATGGTTTCCCGCGGGCATGCGAGTGGCTGTCTTGGTTGCCGAGTTGCACGATTCCCCAGCAAACCGTAGTCCAAATAAGGGACTCGGTGAGGCCTCTTAGGGAATGCCTGCACGTTTTCGCGCCCGGGGAATGTTGCTCAAAAATCAGTTGTTGGTTCAGGAAACAAAAAAGGGTAAAAAGTACTTAAGGCAAAAATGGTCTAGGAAGTCCCAGGAACATTTTTCACAAAAGGGGAAAATGGTCGTTTTTGTGCTAGACACGCCCCCTGTCACGGGCGTGACCCAGGCCTTGACCTGGGCGTGACCTCCTTGACTCTTCTTCCTCTTCATCTTCTTCTTCTTCTTCATTCTCCAAGAGAAAGCAAGGGAGCAAGGGAGCAAGCAAGGCAAGGGAAGAAAAAGCAGCCGTCGCGGCATCGCCTCGATTCAGGCAAGCGGTGTCCTCCACCCTTGCCAATCTTCGTACTTGATTCAATTCTCTATTTTTTTCTAGCTCTTCCTTATTAACCTAGTGTTGCTCTTTCAATTCGATTGCTAACCTTAAATTGTTCTTCTTGAATTTCTCTTTCATTTCCCTATTATGCAATTCCCTAGTGTGTTCTTCTTGACTCATATAGCAAATTCCTTATGCTAAATGCTAAAAATTCCCATGTTTAGATTGTTAATAACTTTCCCTATGCTAAAGTCAAATTAGCTATTTCCATTCCATATGACATTAGTTAAGTCCCTATGTTAAATTCCCTATGCTAAATTCCCTATGTTTAGGTTTGTGATTCATGTAATTATCAATTTGCCTATGCTAATTTACTTCATGTAGTTAATTTGTTCTATTCATGTATCCATCTTGAGGTGATCTTTCCTTGATATGTGGTTTATGTACTCATGTTAGTCAATCCTATCATGTGATTCTATTTTGATACAAAGCATGTGATTATGTATTTCTCACACTCTACGTTGGCAATTGGGAGTCATGTGTGAGGACGATGAAAGGCAACGTGTTACCTTGGGTTATGGGGTGTTTTGCGAGGCGAATTCGTGAAGCATGGCGGGAGCGTTTGTGTGAGGATTTTGCAAGGGGTGGTGTGGTTTCAACCTGTGGCCACCGGGTTTTGTTTTTGTGGTTAGAGAGACCACTTTGGCCCGATTTGGGCTGGTTTTGTTTGGTGCGTTCCACGTTAGGGCCGCCACCGATAAGACCCTTGTGAAATTGAACTTAACCGCTGCTTATGCTTCACGTGTCTAGTAGAGTCTTGTTCTATGAATGATGGAATAGGCATGTGTTTTGCCTTTTGTTTCTGCGGTTTGAGCAGGACTTGAAGAACTAGTACGCACTTGGTGCGGTTGATCCTTTGGAATGACATTGTTTTTCTACATGTACGCACTTGTTTTGTGCACTCTTTTGACTTAAGCATTGCTATGGGGTCGGTAAGCCCCTTCTTGATCCATTATGAAATTTGTACTCTCTTTTGTATAGTTTGCTTGATTGCTGAGGTATTCTTTCCTGAATGCCTCAGGTGCAGGTTGTAGCCGGTTGAGCGGCTAGGTTGGTTGGAGGCGTTTCTTGGGAGCTAACCGAGCATTCAAAGCGAGGTAGTTCTTCTTTTATTGTACAGACATATATATGCCCCAATGGGTTCGTGTCAGCTTGTTGGCGCCCATTTGGTGGACTTTCTCTTATGTAAATATGAACTACTGCTACTGTAACTCCTTTGGATGGAATGTACTTGCTTTTGGGATGGTTTTCTGGTAGGTTGTATTAGGTATTTTGAAGCTAAACCAACACTAGTATTGTATCTCATGCATACATGACTTGATCAATTCAGACGTATTTCAAATAACGTAAACAAAGAGAATTTCTTATAAGAATATCACTATAGGCTGCATATAGGAGCTCGTTATAACTAAACAAAGTATTTCCGCCGCGTACAACGACAGGTTTACTATGTAAGGCCGAGGGATACGGCCATTGAATCCAAACATTTTCCTGCATATAACTGTTGAATTTCAACTTGTAGAGTAAGCGTCAAGAGTTGCCTGAACGTGTGCAGTTATCCCCTGCACGACGTGGCATCATAACCCGTAGTTCCTCTTGCTCTGATACGATATGCTCGTTGAGGAAATGCGGGTTGTGACACTTGTCCAGTCATTGAGCTCGCAGAAACTTTTCTGCGCTGACCACTTTCCACGCTCACCACACCAAAATGTTGAAATCGGATCCCGGCTTCCTGTTGAGCTCGCCCGTGGGGAAGGGGGTGGTCTCGCGCCTACTTCGCTCCTGCAAGAAAAACGACAAGGAGAAACAGACCCAAGGGCACGGCAGGGAGGTCCCAACACAAACCCGGAAGATCTCAGAGCGCTTCCCCTCCTTAGCCTAAAGCCGAGCTAAGGTACCCTCAGAAAGCACTTGAAGATTTTGGGGAGAAGAGCACAGGGGAGAAAACCTGCTTTCTGTGGTACCCCTTGGGTCCTATTTATAGCTTTTGAAATCCGGACTGCCAATAACCAAAATAAATGACCTGAAATTACCAGAAAACCCTCAGCTGGGTCTGCCAACAGCCAAACTCCGCTGTTTTGAAGGGCTATGGGCAGACCAGCAGGGTAAAACAGTAAAAAGTACCTCTGACCCCCAGGCGAGCTGGGAGCTCTGGTCTCCCCAGCGTGCTCTGCTCGCCCACTACTGCCAAGCTCCACTGCGAGGGCGCGAGTTGCAGCCCGCTCGGTGAATGCCGAGCTCGGGGTCGCCAATTGACGATCTCTGGACGAGGTCTGCCGAGCTCATCCTCTCCCATGTCGCTGTCGAGCTCTCCTGCTGCTCCTATCCTGATCTGCCCGCCCCCTGGTGATCCTGCTTGCCGGACACGGGATTGTACACAATCCCCGCTTGTGACTGGACCCCAGACCTTCCCCGGCGGCCGCGTCAATTTGCCGAGGAGGGGAGCCTGGTGGCGAAGTCGGCCTCTGCGAGCTCACATGTAGGATCCCTAATAGGGGCGGCGGATCCCGGGTATGGCTGTCCGGTGCCGAGAATCGCGAAGTGGTGAGCGTGACCTCGCCCCGCGGCGTGGGGACCCGCGGCGCGGTGCCCTCGCATCTGGTTGGCCGTCCTGATCGTCGCCGACTACGACTACCTCCCTATCCTTCTCCAGAACAGTTCGGGTAGAAGAGCCGGTCTCGCGAGCCAGAGTGGCCCTCAGGTCGTGGAAAATGGGCTCGGCCGCCTCGGGGAATGGCTTCGTCCTCTTGGAGCTCGGCTCGGCAGAGTCAATTTGGGGAGCCTTCGCGCGGACCGCCGTCAGCGCGGCAACGCAAGCCGCGGAAGCCAGGCGAGCTCTGTCTATGCGCTCTTGAATCTCCTTAGGGAGGGGCATCTTTGCAAGGCGACAGGTGGAATGGCAAGAACCAGGCAGTAGAGCAGGTGCATATATATAGCCGCAGGTGGCCCCCACCAGAAGATTCCCTTCGACTCGCCAGCCAGAGCTCGCCGCACACTTCGGGTTGGATGTTTCTTTCCGAGCTTTTTGACAAGCTCGGAAAGAGCGGGGATTGTGTACAACCCCGTGTCCGGCGAGCAGGATCACCAGGGGGCGGGTAGATCAGGATAGGAGCAGCAGGCGAGCTCGGCAGCGATAGGGGAGAGGCTGAGCTCGGCAGACCTCGGCCAGAGATCGTCAATTGGCGACCCCGAGCTCGGCATTTGCCGAGCGGGCTGCAACTCGCGCCCTCGCAGTGGAGCTCAGCAGCAGTGGGCGAGCAGAGCATGCCGGGGAGACCAGAGCTCCCAGCTCGCCTGGGGGTCATAGGTACTTTTTACTGTTTTACCCTGCTGGTCTGCCCATAGCCTTTCAAAACAGCAGAGTTTGGCTGTTGGCAGACCCAACTGAGGGTTTTCTGGTAATTTCAGGTCATTTATTTTGGTTATTGGCAATCCGGATTTCAAAAGCTATAAATAGGACCCAAGGGGTACCCCAGAAAGCAGGTTTTCTCCCCTGTGCTCTTCTCCCGAAAATCTTCAAGTGCTTTCTGAGGGTACCTTAGCTCGGCTTCAGGCTAAGGAGGGGAAGCGCTCTGAGATATTCCGGGTTTGTGGTGGGACCTCCATGCCGAGCCCTTGGGTCTGTTTCTCCTTGCTTGTCGTTTTTCTTGCAGGAGCGAAGTAGGCGCGAGACCACCTCCTTCCCCAAGGGCGAGCTCCACAGGAAGCCGGGATCCGGTTTCAACACCGTCCACAAACATCTTCCAGGAAATTGGGCTAGAAGAGCCATCCTCTCCTTCCACCTCGGATGAGAAGTCGACAAGGAAATCCGTCACCGTCTGTGCCTTGATTGCAACCCTTGGAGAGTAATAAATATTGAACTCGCTAAGCTCCACCGCCCACTTTGCCAGTCTGCCTGAATGCTGCATTCCATCGAGCATACTATACAGAGGGTGATCGAAGATGCCCTTGATGGAGTGAGCCTGAAAATAACGATGGAGCCTTCGAGCCGATACTAAAAAAACAAACACCAGCTTCTCCAAAATAGGGTATCTAGTTTCCGCTTGCCGCAGCACTCTACTCACATAGTATATAGAGAGCTACCTCTTGCCTTCATCTCGGACCAACACCAAGCTAACCTCCTCTGCTCCCACTCCTAAGTATAGAAAGAGATCTTTGTTACCTCGTAGGCCTTGGAGGAGAGGAGCATGGGTTAGTTGTTGCTTGAGCTTTCCGAAGGCCTCCTCACACTCCGCGGTCCACTCGAACTTCTGATACCCCTGAAGGATCTTGAAGAATGGAGAGCACATCTCCCCTGCCTTGGACAAGAAACGACTAAGCCCTGCCAGCCTTCTCGTTAACCTTTGGACCTCCTTCGTCCTTTGGAGATGCCTTCACCAGAATGACCTTCACTTTGTCTGGATTAGGTTCCACCATCCTGGGAGTGAGGAGGTGACCTAGGAACTTCCCTCTTCCTACATTGAATACGCACTTGGCTGGGTTTAGTCACATCTTGTACTTCCTTAGGGTAGCGAAGGTCTCCACCAGATCTGTTATGTTCTCCATAACACTTTTACTCTAGACAAGGAGGTCATCCACATAAACCTCCAAGTTCTGCCACTTCTGCTCCTTGAAGATTTGATCCATCATCCTTTGATAAGTCATTCCCGCGTTCTTGAGCCCGAAGGGCATAATCTTATAGCTATGGTAGCTATCACTGTTTATGAAGGAGACGTCGCGGCAGTCGGGGGATGCATACGGATCTGGTGATACCCTGAAAAATCATCAAGAAAACTCATCATAGGAAACGCGACGGCGGAATAAACCAGCGCGTCGATTTGAGGATAGGGGTAGCAATCATTCAGGCAAGATTTATTCAACATGGAAAAGTCAATACATAGACTCCAGCCAACTCCGGGCTTCTTCACTATTACAACATTGGAGACCTAGCCTGGATACTAGATCTCCGAGACAAAATCTGCCTCCAGAAGCTTCTCCACCTCCTCCCTGATCGGTCTGGCTAGCATGACAGCGCTATTCCTCTACTTCTGACGAACAGGAACCACCGCGGGATCCTGGTTGAGGCGATGGCAGACAACATCAGCGTTGACCCCTGGAATCTCGGCGATGCTCCATGCGAAGATGTCGACGTTGTCCTGCAGGCAAGTGGCCATCTCTATCTTCCCTTAAAGTAGGAGGGATCCTTCAACCTTCAGCAGCCCTGGATCTCCTCCCCGAGAGATCACTTCCTCCTCCTTCACCTTTTCAGCAGCACAAAACCCCTTCTCCTTCTATAGCAGCTCCTCAAAATTCTCCGCATCACCCATCCAACTAATGGTGCTGGCGGTATTCAGGTAACACTCCCTGGAGGCCTTGGGATCTCCCCTGAACCTGATCTGAACATCCTACCTGCAGTACTTCAAGCACTGGTGATATGATGATGGAACTGCCTTGCAATAGTTGATGACGGGCCGTGTAACGTCCCGAATCGTTCTAGGCCCCTAGTGTGTGCATTTGAGTCAGGAGGGTTGACTCGAGTCCTGATAAGTGCAGGGAACTGGACTGCACTTGTGGAGAAGTGGAGAAATCAGTGCAGAGAGACACGGGTAGTGACACGGGTAGTGACATGGTCGTGTCCTTACCCGTGTGCGTCGAGTTGAGCTCGACGAGGCGTGTCGAGATCGTCGAACTGTGTCGACACCAAGTGACACGGGCGTGTACCTACCCGTGTGCGTCGAGTTGAGCTCGACGAGGCGTGTCGAGATCGTTGAACTGTGTCGACACCAAGTGACACGGGTAGTGACACGGGCGTGTCCCTACCCATGTGCGTCGAGTTGAGCTCGATGAGGCGTGTCGAGATCGTCGAACTGTGTCGACACCAAGTGACACGGGTAGTGACACGGGCGTGTCCCTACCCGTGTGCGTCGAGTTGAGCTCGACGAGGCGTGTCGAGATGCAACACGAGAAGGACACGACCAAGGACACGGCCAGGCACACGGCCGTGTCATGTGGACACAGGTCGGGACACGGGCGTGTCCCTACCTGTGTCAAGTATTGAACCGACATGGAAACTGTCGTTGCCGCTTCGCCATGCAGGACACGGGTAAGGACACGGCCGTGTCCCTACCCGTGTCACTTTTTATATATAAGGGGGACAGAAAACCCTAGCCGTTTTCATGTTCATTTCATCCCCTAATTCCTGTGAGAACTCCTGGTGAGAGGGAAACTGCTGGAGCAAGTTCTACCGAAGGAGATCCGCCATCGCCGTGAAAGAGAAGATGCCGCCAAGGAGAACTACGCGATCCATGGCCGGAAATGGTGGTACCGCTGGAGCCAATGTGAGTTTCCTACCCTCTCCCTTGGTGCTAGATCTATAGTTATTTTCCTAGGAGAGACATCGGCTCAAAAGAGTCTTGATGGAGAGAAGAAGTCTTCTAGGTTAGGTCATGCTAGGACTTGTGTTTTAGATTTTAGATCTCTTCAACCACTCTCTTCTTCTATGTGATGATGGAGGATGGTTTCGTGAAGAGTATTGGCCTCATGAGGTTGAATAAGGGTGGAGGAAATTCTGGAATGATTTGGAATGATCGCATTGAGGAGGAAGACGAACCGATGTCGTTCATTCCGCCTTAAGATGCGTGCAGAATCTGTATTCTGCGCGCAGCGAACTTCGTGGCCATTTTTAAGTACATTATGTCCAGATCTGGGCTTTCAGCTTAACACGAAAGGTTAAGCCCTTGAAAATACCTTTCCAACGAATGGTTGCACGACTTCTGGCGAAGTCTGTAGCCACAGGTAAGTCTAAACGAAAATGGTGTTCAATAAATCTTGTATGCAGAAACTGTGTTCTGTACGGAGCGGACTTAATGTCCGATTTCAAATTGGATAATATCAAATTTGGGTTGAGGTCTGAATACGATAGTTGTAGACCTCGGAAAGACCTTTCCATCGTGGGGTTACATGTCTTCACCGGATTCCTGTAGCTTCGGGAATCTCCGGTCGAAGTTGCTGTCCAGATTCAACCTGCACTTAAAATCTGGGCTTAATGGAAAATGGATTTGATTCGGTGGAATTAATAATGCAAGATACTTGGCTTGGCTGAATTCTTATGAGTATTCATTTGTTGCATGATTGAAGTAGCTTATTAATCAGATTTCATATTATCAAATTGTGAAGCAATCTTATTTAAACAAATTGAATTGGTAGAAATTGAAAGATGGATAATTGGGCACTTCATGTTTATATTATGACATTATCAAATGGAAAGTGTGTTAGATCTTCATATGCCCACCATATTTATATTACATTATCATCATTTGGAAAGTCATATAGATGTATAGATTATGTCCATGGGTATGATTGGTTAATGAAATGAGTCTAGTAGTCCAATACCTAGAGCGTCGTCTCCCTACGAGTAGTATTGTGAAGGGATGTAAGTGCGGTGTTGGTCGTCACTTGTTTTTGTTATGTTGAGATAGGGTGTGGATGGATGGTTGGGCTGTGTCCTCGTGTTTACTTCTGAGGCCCCTTTCATGATATGTTGATGTGGTATTTGCATGTGGTGTGAGTCGACACGCGGTATCGTAATCCTGGGTTAAGGATAGTGTGGCAGGTCTACGGGCTCGCCAGTCGTCACACCGACGGGAGTTGGCAGTTAGACTTGGTCGGTTTGGGCTGTGTCCTCGGTGTTCACGTCCCGAGGCCCCTCTGGCCATGTGAACGGTTGGGCTATGTCCTCGTGCTTTCTTCCGAGGCCCCTTCCGGGTCACACAAGGCCAGTTCGGGCTGTGTTCTTGGTGCACATCTATCCAAGACCCCGCTGGGCCATAGTACGCATGGGCTCCGTTGTTGTGTTCTTAGCGTTGAGGCGTACGGAGGCCTAGGTGAAGTAGTGTGATACCCGCCTAGTAGTAGAAGAGCCCGTTCTACTGTCACCGCCTGGCCACGGCGGCTGATGCCTGAGAGGTTAGCTACCTGCTCGAAAAGTGGGAACTATAGTCTGTGTCGACATAGCAATTGCATGGGTGTGCATGGGTGAGTCATTGCATAGCATTCATAGCATTTCATAACATTGCACAACAAGATCCTCATCGTATAAGTTTGTATGGGCACTCCTATATGATGAGTTACTTTATGTAACCCGATCCTTAACTTATAAGTTTGTATGGGCATTCTTATAAGTTAAGTTACTTTCCTGCTATAGATTTCCTTACACTTGTTGTTATATGATGATAGCTTGTAGAACTGCTAGATTATACATTATATTCATGTACCTTGCCACCTGCTTATACTCCTTTACTTGCATACTTGTTATATACTATACTCTTGTTCCTTTTCTCCGCCCGGTGCCGAGGAGTAGCCGGAGGAGCGGATGTGAAACCACTTAGTCGTTTCGACTAACGGTTGCTACGTCTTCCTTTTTAGGAGGTCACGCCGCAGGTAGAGCAGCCGCAGACTATGCAGCAGGACAGCCAGGCCAGGACGACAGGGCCTGATGTGACGATGCCATTGATACCGTCTGTTACTGATGTTAGTATTTTGATTACTCTGATGTAGCCCGCTTGGGCAATGTTTAGCTGTACTCTGATATTTTGTAGAAGCATGTTTAGCTTCTCATCATTTCATGTTTTTGGACATTATATACTTAGTGTGGATTTTGACTTCTCTTGCTTATTTATTTGGTTGGGTTGGCATTTATATTGATATGGTTGTAGCCGGCGGAATAGGCGTCTTGTGGTACAGGTTAGCCCGTGTGCTAATGCTACCGCAAGGCGGCTGTTCCGGGCATAAGACTCCGCCTTCGTGCCGTGTTTTGGGATCCGGGGAGGAGGGGTCTTACAAATGGTATCAGTTTGCCACGATCCTCAACTAAGAAGTCATTCAACAATGGTGCCACCCCCGTTTGGTTAGTCAGTTTGGGGACAAACTGACTTAGCGGAAGCAGTGGTGTGCCCATATGTAATTCACATTAAGTTTGTCCAACTTTGACCTTAAGTTTAGCCAACCTGACCTCAAATTTGTCGTGTATGTGTAGGTTCCACTGCATGTTTAGCCGATGGGGGGTACTCCTACCCTCCCATACCCACTCAGTTCGAACAGTCTGAGTTGGGGGAGACGCTCACCGCCATTCTTGATGCTTTTAAGGCACAGCAGGCTCCGGTGCAACAACAGGCCCCGAGCTCCAACTGGCTGAGCACCTTCCGGGCACTCTCCCCTCCCGTCTACCTTGGGACGGAGTCAGCCGTACGTACAGAGGAATGGCTAGACACGATACAAGAGTTGCTGGCTGGTATCCGTTGCCCGGCCAACATGGCAGTGACATTGGTAGTGTCCGTCTTGGACTTACATGCGAAGAGGTGGTGGAAGTCCCTCATGGGCTCTACCTTCCAAGGCCGGATCTACACTGAGATAAGTTGGAGTGAATTCTCGGGTGTTTTCTTGGAGCACTTTATCCCTACATCGGCCCGAGATGAGCTTGAGCAGAGGTTCCTTCTACTAAAGCAGGGATCAAAGTCGGTTACAGAATACCAGCGGTAATTCCAGCATCTCGCAAGGTTTGCGGATTCTTATGAGTTGGATGACAGAGGTTATGCCAAGCGCTTCTATAAAGGGCTGCGAGATCCCCTAAGGCAGTCTCTTTTGTTTATAGCGGATGGTAGCTTGGCGGAGATCATTGATATGGCGAAAAGATTGGAGGCGGACCACCTGGGATGTGGTAAGAGGCCTGCGGAGGACGTGATGGAAGCCGGCCCAAGTAATAGAAGGAGGCGGGACTTCAGAGGAGGAAGAGGTTATCAAAGAGGTGGAGGGCGTGTCCCCCGAAACTATAGGGTGGAGCATCCAGTTCCGCAGTCGCCTGCGTTGCCTCCACCCCCACAGCCTCAGCGATTTCAACAACCTGAAGGGCGTCGTGGTCTGGTGTGCTTCGAATGCAACCAGCCGGGCCACATCCGGCGTTTTTGCCCGCAGCTATATGGGAACGCCCCTCCTGCTCTCCCTCCTGCTCTCCCTCCTGCTCTCCCTCCAGCAGCTCCAAGAGGGCGGGGATATATGCATGGTCGAGGACGAGGACCGCCAAGAGGAAACCCCGGACAGGTCCGGGATCAGGTGTACGCGCTTGACATGGCGCAGGAACGGAACCCACAAGATGTGATTGCAGGTATGATTTAATTAATTTACATATTTGCATGGTCTAACTTGAATTGATTAGAACTTACTAGCCACTAGCAATAAGTTTTGGTTGTTGGTACTTAGGCACCGTGATTATTGGCGGGAAGACAGCCTATGCGCTGTTCAATACCGGTGCCTCACACTACTTTGTGTCCGAGGATTTCATAAAAGACGTGGAGGATGTACAGTACTTCACTGGCATAGCCCGACGTGTACGCCTTCCGGATGGCTCAGAGATGATCGCAACTGCCAAGTGCGAGTTGGAGTTATTTATTGATGGGAAGGCCTTTGATACGCCGGCCACGGTTCTGAGAATGCCGGAGTTTGACATCATTTTGGGCATGGTATGGCTGGATTGGCACTTCGCGAGGATCGACTGCGCGGAGAAGCGGATCTATTTGAGACATGAAGACTCTGACGTCATCTTCCAAGGTATTGGCTTCGCGCCTCGCATGATGTTATCTTCTGTCCAGGTTGTAAAAGCTCATATGAAGGGGGACGAGGTCTTCATGATCTGGTTCGAGTTGAAGGAGGAAGCGTTGGAATTAAAGGATGTACGGGTTGTGCGGGATTTTCCCGAGGTATTTCCTGAGAAGCTACCAGGATTACCTCCTCATAGAGAGGTTGACTTCCAGATCAATCTAGTACCAGGTGCCAAGCCTATATCCAAGGCTCCGTACAGAATGGCTCCGAAAGAACTCGCGGAGTTTAGAGTTCAATTGCAAGAACTGGTGGATTCAGGGTTCGTTCGGCCCAGTTCATCACCATGGGGAGCCCCTGTGCTGTTCGTAAAGAAGAAGGATGGAACCCTGCGATTGTGCATAGATTATCGGGAACTCAATCGGTTGACGGTGCGAAACACTTATCCACTACCTCGGATCGATGAGTTGTTCGATCAACTAGTGGGAGCACATTGGTTTTCTAAATTGGATTTGCGCTCCAGATACTATCAGTTGAGGATAAAAGAAGGGGACATCCAGAAAACAGCCTTCAGTTCGAGATATGGTTTGTATGAGTTCACAGTAATGCCGTTTGGGCTCACAAATGCCCCTTCGGCCTTCATGAGCTTGATGAACAAGGTGTTTGAACCGTATTTGGACATCTTCGTCATTGTTTTCATCGACGACATCTTGGTCTACTCAAAGACGGAGGAGGAGCATGTCGAGCACCTGACCTTGGTTTTGAAGAAATTGAAGGAGCACGCCTTATATGCCAAGTTTAGTAAGTGTGAATTCTGGCTTAAGGAGGTCGCCTTCTTGGGGCATGTGATCAGTGGAGCAGGATTATCGGTGGATCCAGCAAAGGTACGAGCCGTGAAGGAGTGGTCGCCCTTGAAGTCGGCGGCCGATGTACGAAGCTTTCTTGGACTTGCTGGGTACTACCGCAAGTTCGTGAAAGGATTTTCCAAGATTGCCCTTCCTCTTACCTCCTTGACGAAGAAGGGTGTGTCGTTTGAGTGGACACCTCAATGTGAAGAAGCATTTCAAGAGTTGAAGGATAGGCTTACTGATGGGTGTTAAAACTCCAAAATTATTTGCGGTCACGCGGCGACCCGACGGTTTTATTTAAGTTGAAAAGGCGGAAGTGAATTTATTTAAGAAAACGGGGCGCGCGTATTTATTTATTTATTTTGGATATAAAAAAGTTTAGATCGAGTTTTAACGAAAGGAGGCAAGTGCACCTATCGTGAGTAGTACAGGATATTCCGGGTGGAATATCGAGGTCGTATTGTTCTCGGGTCCGGTTTGATTATTTCTACTCTTCCCTGGAGGGGACTATTATTTTACCGATAATTAACTTGTCGGGTTATATTTTATATATAATAAAAAGGCAGTAATAAAAAGGAAGAAAGAAAAAGAAAGTTTGAAGGTGGTGCCGATGAAGAGCTTAGCTCGATGGCACCGAAAAAATAAATGAACTAAAATAGACTTTAAATAAAAAGATCTCCTAAATTTCTAATTAATTAAGGCGGAGACTTGGCCGTGGAGGTTCCACTAAAATGAGCTCACCTATCTCTAGGACTATCGCTCACCTGAACGCTAAGACTATTCGACCGAACGTTAGTCCGACGAAGGATTCCTCTTAACGCCCGCATTACGCTAAGAACCCCGCTATTGGGTGGGGAACCCAATCCGGTAGAGTTGGCGCGCCTCCTCTCTCGAGGGTTAGTGCGGAACTCTCTTTGCCAAGGGGTGATCTGTCCATACGCACGGCCTCTCAGCGAGCGTATGGAAAACGGAAATAGGGCCCACACATCAATATGCGGTCCTACGCGTCGTTAACCCCGGGCAAACCTTAAGTACTTTTAATTAATTAGAAAGATTAGACCTTTAATTATTTTAAGCTATTTTATCTGTCCCAATGCTCTTCGATGCCGAGGGCTAAGAACGATTAGCCACTCATCGGAATGGGGACGGCTTGCGAGAAAAGCAATAAAGAAAGCAGTAAAGAAAGCAGTAAATGAAAGCAGTAAAATGAAAGCTGAAAATTGCAAGTCCTACTCAAACGAGTAGGACTGAAGAAAGCTGAAAATTGCAAGTCCTACCCAAACGAGTAGGACTGAAGAAAGCAGTAAATTGCGAGTCCCGGCGCAAATGCGTGGGCGGGAGAAATGAAAGCAGTAAAACACACACACGCAAGTCCTACTCAAATGAGTAGGAGAAAATAAATGCGGGTCCTACTCAAACGAGTAGGACAAAATAAATGCAACGCACACACACTCTCTCTCGACATAAAGTAAACACACACACTCTACCGAAATAAAATCCAGCCATTAAACTCAAGTGAGTAGGCGGAAAAAAGGAAAATAACAAACTCACGCACTCTACAGAAAGTAAAATAAGCGAGCGCCATTTAACTCTTAACGAGTAGGCGGAAATAAATGCGCAAGTACAAAAAAAAGTAAAAAAAACTAAGTTGTCTAAAATTGAAAACAACTGCATTTCTACCGCTAGAATGCGGTAGAAATGCAAAAAAAGCGAAAATAAAAATTAAACGGGAAGAAAGTTTTGCAAATAAACGAAAAAACGAAAGTGCTTGAAAAGTTAAAACGAATACATTTCTACCGCTAGAATGCGGTAGAAATGCATAAAAAGAGAACGAAAAAATTAAATAAGGAAAAGATTTAAATGAAAAACTAAGTGCGCGAAAAATTAAAACAACTATATAATCATTCCTATAACTCCGTAAAACTGATTAAAAAGTGAAAATAAACTGAAAATAACGAAAAGGTTTTACGAAATAAAAAGCTAAGTTAAAAAAAGGAAAAACACTTTGAAAACATTTTTACGGATCTATAGGAATGAAATAAAAGCTATAAAAATCTAAGTTAACCAAAACAAGTAAAAATAACTAAACATAAAAACAAGAAAACTAATCTCATACACACACACACATATAAAGAAGAATAAAAACTAAGTTAAAACAAAAGAAAATAAGATTGCATAAGGTGTGAGTTGCATAGCTACATTCCAAAGGCAATATAGGAGAAGAAAACACATATTTCATTAAATAAAAAGACAAGTTACAAAGACAATAAACTAAAAGCTAAGGAGAGGGGGAGAAAATATCCCTTACATAACCCTTGGAAGCAATCCAGCAGCACAACACCTTATACAAAATGGATCCAAAAGGGAACAGAAATCCAGAGCAGAACCTCTGAATTTATAGAAAAAATTTTCATGGGTCACGCCCTTGGTCACGGGCGTGACAGGGGGCGTGACAGTACTATTTGAGAAGGCGGCCGGCGATTTGACGGAAAAGTGGACTTCGGGCTGGACACGTGTCGGTCTCGCAGTGGTCACGCCCTTGGTCACGGGCGTGACATGGGGCATGACAGGCAGGTGGATCTGGGCGCGGTGCGCGCCGAAAGTCTTCGGGCAGGTCTTGTCGGGCTAGCTGGAAAGGTCACGCCCCAGGTCACGGGCGTGACTCTGGGCGTGTCGGCTGGTGTCGACACTCGACGATCGTCGAGATGAAATCGTCGAGTGGAGTGAACACGGGCTTGGGTCACGCCCCGTGTCGGGTGACACGGGCGTGACCGAGGGCGTGTCAGGCTTTGCACTTCAAAATTTGCTGATTTCACGGTTTTTGACGTGTCACGCCCTGGTCACGGGCGTGACCAATTTGTCACGGGCGTGACATGTCAATTTTTGGCAGATTTTTGATTTTTTCTGAAAAATAAAATAAAACAAGTCAGCAAAATTATTTATAAAAAAGGAGCAATTTATTAAGCAAAAATATATAAAAAGGACGAAAAGAAATGAAAATGACTAAATTAATGTACAGGAAATTAGGTATATTTACAACTTATCAAATACCCCCATACTTAAGCTTTTGCTATTCCAGAGCAAAAGTTGGAGATGAACTTATAAGGAATAAAAGAGATCCTAAGTTTAGCTACCGCTTGAATTAATTAAAAGTAAGATCAAAATAAACATCCGGGGTTAAAGAATTAAATCCTAATTTATGAAATGTTATGAATAGAGGAAGAGTTTCAAAAAGACTTCTAGATAAAATAAAATAGAAAGCAAAAATTTATTTTTGTTAGTTTAACAAAGATGGATTGGATTTATATAAAAAACTTTAGCTTAAAAGAAGTTAAAGGAAATAATGCAATTTAAAAGTTATTCTCTCAAAAAAATTTAAATTAATTCTAGAATCATTGAAATGAGCTAAGTGGCTTGGTGGTTTATGAAGAAGGCTTGAATATTGAGGTCAGGTAATTTTTTCTCGAACCTCCAATTTATTTTTTTCTTTTGGATAGTTAGGAAAACGAAATCTTATTTTCCTAACACATAATTTTTTTTTTCTTCATAAATAATAAATAACCCAATGTATTTGTAGGAGTAATGAATTTTATCCTCTTACTCCATAAATAATCTTTTTAAATTATTGGGTGTCTATGTTTACGGAACGAAATCTTATTCCCATTGACATAGGATCTTTTAAGGGATAGGGGGTAATCACGTCAAGTAAGACATGAAAAAAAAGGAAGTGGGTTTATTTTTTTTTTTTTTCAAAAATAAAACTAGATTTTAATAAAAAAGTTTTGAGAGCAACCTTTTTAAAATGAACGTTCCGATATTTCTAAAAGCATGAAGTAGAAATAATTGAAATCCATGGATGTTATTTTCTAACATAAAAAACGAGTTTCTATTTATAAAATTAGAAGTGGTGGTGAAAAACAAGTTCTCTATTATAAGGAAAAGACATAAAAATTTTTTAAAATCTTAACCCCAGACACTTAAATCTATCGAACTTTAATTAATAAACGAATAGTAAGCAAAGAATAACTAAGATTCGCATATAAATTAACTCGAAACTAGATTTTTGGAAAGCAAAAAGGGTTAAGAAATGGTATATTCGAATTATTTTGTTACATAATTTAACAAAACATTTTTTTGATTTTTAGGGAATTTATCATTTTTTTTTAATTATTATCTTTTTAGGATTTTTTAGATTTTTTATCTTTTTAGGGTTTTTGGATTTTCAAAATTTTTTTGATTTTGATTTTTAGTTTTTGAGGATAAATTATTTACAAGAATGAGGAGAGAAAGAAGAGTTATTTACAAAGAAGATAGGGGGGAAAGAGAGATTTTTTACAAAAAAGCAAAGTAAAAACTCGATTGCGGCCCCGCGAACAGACTCTTATTTGAATGGTTGGTTCGATGAGTCGACCGTCGCGGGCAGGCAAGACGCAAGTTTTTACAAAAAAGAGAAGAAGAGGGGGAAAGAGAATTTTTTTACAAAAAATATTTACGAAGTAAAAAGATTTTTTGAATTTTTTGAGTTTTATGAATTTTTTTTTTTTGAAGTTTTATGATAATAAAAACAAGAAAAATTTTTTAGATTTTAAGTTTTGCAAATTTTTTTGTAGTTTTGATGAGTACAGAATAAAAAGAATGCAGTATAGGAAAACACCCCCATACTTAAACCCAACATTGTCCCCAATGTTGCAGTCTAAGTATGCGGAACGATTAATATACAAAATATAATAAGTAAAAAAAAGAAAAAGGGAGGGAAGGAGCTTCCCTTAGACGAGTCCGGGAAGGCGCATGTGAAAACCCTGCATTATTTAGAAAAGAAAAGAAAAGAAAAATGACAGAAAAAAACAAAAAAGATAAACTCGGCTGAAAGATCGCGGGCGGTAGGGGGGAATGTGCGTGGGGGAGTCGGAGGTAGCTAAGGCCTTAGCGACCACTACGTGATAAAAAAGTGATCCCCAAGCGCGCACAAGAGTGAAAAGCGCGCCGAATCAAAATAAAATAAAATAAAATAAGTTAAATTAAATTAAAATATATATTTTTTAAGTTTTCATTTTTTAGTTTTTTTGTTTTATTTTTTTTTATTGTTTTTTTTTTCAAAAACAAAAATGAAAATAAAAAATATTTTTTGTTAAGTTTTTTTTTTCATTTTTTGGATTTTTAGTTTTTTTGTTTTTAGTTTAGTTTTTTTTAGTTTTATAGGTTTTTCAAATTTTAATTTTTAAGGTTTTTCAATTTTTTTTTTGTTTTGAGTTTTTCAATTTTTTTTTTTGGTTTTATAAATTTATAAATATATATATATTAGTTTTTATTATTATTATTATTATTATATTATGATTTTTTTAGTTGGCCAAACTATATATTTATTTTTTATAAATATATATAGGTAAAATTAATAGATTTCCAGGGTTTAAAATAACGAACCTAAAATTTCCCCGGCAACGGCGCCAAAAACTTGATGGGTGTTAAAACTCCAAAATTATTTGCGTTCACGCGGCGACCCGGCTGTTTTATTTAAGTTGAAAAGGCGGAAGTGAATTTATTTAAGAAAACGGGGCGCGCGTATTTATTTATTTATTTTGGATATAAAAAAGTTTAGATCGAGTTTTAACGAAAGGAGGCAAGTGCACCTATCGTGAGTAGTACAGGATATTCCGGGTGGAATATCGAGGTCGTATTGTTCTCGGGTCCGGTTCGATTATTTCTACTCTTCCCTGGAGGGGACTATTATTTTACCGATAATTAACTTGTCGGGTTATATTTTATATATAATAAAAAGGCAGTAATAAAAAGGCAGAAAGAAAAAGAAAGCTTGAAGGTGGTGCCGATGAAGAGCTTAGCTCGATGGCACCGAAAAAACAAATGAACTAAAATAGACTTTAAATAAAAAGAGCTCCTAAATTTCTAATTAATTAAGGCGGAGACTTGGCCATGGAGGTTCCACTAAAATGAGCTCACCTATCTCTAGGACTATCGCTCACCTGAACGCTAAGACTATTCGACCGAACGTTAGTCCGACGAAGGATTCCTCTTAACGCCCGCATTACGCTAAGAACCCCGCTATTGGGTGGGGAACCCAATCCGGTAGAGTTGGCGCGCCTCCTCTCTCGAGGGTTAGTGCGGAACTCTCTTTGCCAAGGGGTGATCTGTCCATACGCACGGCCTCTCGGCGAGCGTATGGAAAACGGAAATAGGGCCCACACATCGATATGCGGTCCTACGCGTCGTTAACCCCGGGCAAACCTTAAGTACTTTTAATTAATTAGAAAGATTAGACCTTTAATTATTTTAAGCTATTTTATCTGTCTCAATGCTCTTCGATGCCGAGGGCTAAGAACGATTAGCTACTCATCGGAATGGGGACGGCTTGCGAGAAAAGCAATAAAGAAAGCAGTAAAGAAAGCAGTAAATGAAAGCAGTAAAATGAAAGCTGAAAATTGCAAGTCCTACTCAAACGAGTAGGACTGAAGAAAGCTGAAAATTACAAGTCCTACCCAAACGAGTAGGACTGAAGAAAGCAGTAAATTGCGAGTCCCGGCGCAAATGCGTGGGCGGGAGAAATGAAAGCAGTAAAACGCACACACGCAAGTCCTACTCAAATGAGTAGGAGAAAATAAATGCGGGTCCTACTCAAACGAGTAGGACAAAATAAATGGAACGCACACACACTCTCTCTCGACATAAAGTAAACACACACACTCTACCGAAATAAAATCCAGCCATTAAACTCAAGTGAGTAGGCGGAAAAAAGGAAAATAACAAACTCACGCACTCTACAGAAAGTAAAATAAGCGAGCGCCATTTAACTCTTAACGAGTAGGCGGAAATAAATGCGCAAGTACAAAAAAAAGTAAAAAAAACTAAGTTGTCTAAAATTGAAAACAACTGCATTTCTACCGCTAGAATGCGGTAGAAATGCAAAAAAAGCGAAAATAAAAATTAAACGGAAGAAAGTTTTGCAAATAAACGAAAAAACGAAAGTGCTTGAAAAGTTAAAACGAATACATTTCTACCGCTAGAATGCGGTAGAAATGCATAAAAAGAGAACGAAAAAATTAAATAAGGAAAAGATTTAAATGAAAAACTAAGTGCGCGAAAAATTAAAACAACTATATAATCATTCCTATAACTCCGTAAAACTGATTAAAAAGTGAAAATAAACTGAAAATAACGAAAAGGTTTTACGAAATAAAAAGCTAAGTTAAAAAAGGAAAAACACTTTGAAAACATTTTTACGGATCTATAGGAATGAAATAAAAGCTATAAAAATCTAAGTTAACCAAAACAAATAAAAATAACTAAACATAAAAACAAGAAAACTAATCTCATACACACACACACATATATAAAGAAGAATAAAAACTAAGTTAAAACAAAAGAAAATAAGATTGCATAAGGTGTGAGTTGCATAGCTACATTCCAAAGGCAATATAGGAGAAGAAAACACATATTTCATTAAATAAAAAGACAAGTTACAAAGACAATAAACTAAAAGCTAAGGAGAGGGGGAGAAAATATCCCTTACATAACCCTTGGAAGCAATCCAGCAGCACAACACCTTATACAAAATGGATCCAAAAGGGAACAGAAATCCATAGCAGAACCTCTGAATTTATGGAAAAAATTTTCATGGGTCACGCCCTTAGTCACGGGCGTGACAGGGGGCGTGACAGTACTATTTGAGAAGGCGGCCGGCGATTTGACGGAAAAGTGGACTTCGGGCTGGACACGTGTCGGTCTCGCAGTGGTCACGCCCTTGGTCACGGGCGTGACAGGGGGCGTGACAGGCAGGTGGATCTGGGCGCGGTGCGCGCCAAAAGTCTTCGGGCAGGTCTTGTCGGGCTAGCTGGAAAGGTCACGCCCCAGGTCACGGGCGTGACTCTGGGCGTGTCGGCTGGTGTCGACACTCGACGATCGTCGAGATGAAATCGTCGAGTGGAGTGAACACGGGCTTGGGTCACGCCCCGTGTCGGGTGACACGGGCGTGACCGAGGGCATGTCAGGCTTTGCACTTCAAAATTTGCTGATTTCACGGTTTTTGACGTGTCACGCCCTGGTCACGGGCGTGACCAATTTGTCACGGGCGTGACATGTCAATTTTTGGCAGATTTTTGATTTTTTCTGAAAAATAAAATAAAACAAGTCAGCAAAATTATTTATAAAAAAGGAGCAATTTATTAAGCAAAAATATATAAAAAGGACGAAAAGAAATGAAAACGACTAAATTAATGTACAGGAAATTAGGTATATTTACAACTTATCACTTACCTCCGCCCCCATCCTTGCACTTCCGTCGGGGAAGGAAGGATTCCAAGTTTACACGAACGCATCATATCAAGGGATGGGAGCGGTATTGATGCAGCGCGGGCACGTGATCGCATATGTTTCAAGACAGTTAAAGAAACATGAAATCAATTACCCGGTTCATGATTTGGAGTTGGGAGCAGTGGTCTTCGCTTTGAAGGTCTGGAGGCATTACCTATATGGCGTACACTGCGAGATCTTTTCCGATCACAAGAACTTGAAGTATGTCCACACTCAGAAGGAGTTGAACCTGAGACAACTGCGGTGGTTGGAATTTCTATGCGACTATGAGTTCACCATGAACTACCACCCCGGGAAAGCGAACTCGGTAGCCGATGCCTTGAGTAGAAAAGCGCCAGGCTCTAGCCCAGAGACTCAGTTGATGAGTATGAAGTTGGCTCGGATGATCGAGGAGATGGAAATTACTCTAGTATTCAAGGCTCCTTCGGCAGAGTATGCAGAGTATTTGGCCAACATGAGCATAGTTTGTGATATCCGAGACCGGATTCGGGTGGAGCAAGGAATGGATGCGGCCTTGGCCCCGGCAATCAAGGCAATTGAAGATGGGACCACCGATGAGTACACACTCAAAGACGGCCTCGTTTATTTTCGTGGCCGACTCTATATTCCCAAGGGCGGCAAAATTCGGGAGGATATCTTGAGAGAGGCACATTCCTCTCAATATTCAGTGCACCCGGGTATTGCTAAGATGTATGCCGGATTGCGAAATACCATGTGTTGGCCGGGAATGAAGAAGGATGTTCGCTATTATGTTACACATTGCGAAGCTTGCCAAAGAGTGAAGGCTGAAAGCAGGAGTCCCGGTGGTTTGTTGCAGTCGCTGCCCATCCCCGAATGGAAGTTCGAGGATATCTCCATGGACTTTGTTCATGGGTTACCCCGTTCCCGCTCTGGGAATGATTCAGTGTGGGTTATTGTTGATCGACTGACAAAGGTGGCCCGGTTCATTCCAATGAAGAAGGAAGCACACGTGGATGTTTTGGTACGCCTTTTTGTGGAGCAATTTGTACGGTATCATGGCGTGCCCAAGACAATTGTTTCGGATCGGGATGGTCGATTTACATCCAATGAGTGGAAGGCGGTACAGGCGTATTTGGGCTCGCGCCTAACCTTTAGTACTGCATTCCACCCACAGACGGACGGGCAGTCTGAAAGGACCATCAGGACACTGGAAGATTTATTGAGGTTATGTGTGCTGGACAGAGGAGAGCCATGGGAAAGGCTCTTGCCACTAGTGGAATTCTCCTATAATAATAGCCATCAGGCGAGCATCGGCATGGCCCCCCATGAAGCCCTTTACGGAAGAAGGTGCAGGACTCCTTTATCTTGGGTGCAAGATGAAGATCCGAAGGCATTGGGAAACGAATACATAGATGATACTGATGCGGCGGTCAGATTGATACGAGATCACATGTTGGAGGCTCAAAGTCGACAGGCGAAATATTACAATAAAAAGCACCGGATGGTGGAGTTCCAAGTGGGCGAAAAAGTGTTTCTCAAGATTCGGCCGATGCATGGTGTGTCGCGGGTACGTGGGGTGAAAAAGCTCAGCCCAAGGTATGTTGGGCCTTATATTATTCTAGAAAGGATCGTCCCGTTGGCCTATCGGTTGGAGTTACCACCAGAACTAGAAAATCTCCACGACGTGTTCCATGTGTCGTCGCTTCGAAAAGCACTGTTGCGGCCCGACCAGTATATTCCCACTACTGATGGTGCAGTGGCATCAGATAGGTCTGTGCGACTAGAGCCGGTGCGGATTGTTGACAGCGAGACAAGAACTTTGCGCCGCAAAAGTGTACCCTTGGTGAAGGTACTATGGTCGAATCATGGGAAAGAGGAGTACACATGGGAGCCAATGGATTTGATGCAGCAACGTTACCCGGAGTTGTTTGCTCAAGGTAATCTTATTTAAAAGAATATGTTTAATTTCCTGTTATGCATTTCTCCCCTCAGCCTAAGCCTGATTTCGGGGACGAAATCTTTTTTTTTGCTTATAGGATTTGTAACGTCCCGAATCGTTCTAGGCCCCTAGTGTGTGCATTTTAGTCAGGAGGGTTGACTCGAGTCCTGAGAAGTGCAGGGAACTGGACTGCACTTGTGGAGAAGTGGAGAAATCAGTGCAGAGAGACACGGGTAGTGACACGGGTAGTGACACGGCCGTGTCCTTACCCGTGTGCGTCGAGTTGAGCTCGACGAGGCGTGTCGAGATCGTCGAACTGTGTCGACACCAAGTGACACGGGTAGTGACACGGGCGTGTCCCTACCCGTGTGCGTCGAGTTGAGCTCGACGAGGCGTGTCGAGATCGTCGAACTGTGTCGACACCAAGTGACACGGATAGTGACACGGGCGTGTCCCTACCCGTGTGCGTCGAGTTGAGCTCGACGAGGCGTGTAAAGATCGTCGAACTGTGTCGACACCAAGTGACACGGGTAGTGACACGGGCGTGTCCCTACCCGTGTGCGTCGAGTTGAGCTCGACGAGGCGTGTCGAGATGCAACCCGAGAAGGACACGGCCAAGGACATGGCCAGGCACACGGCCGTGTCATGTGGACACGGGTCTGGACATGGGCATGTCCCTACCCGTATCAAGTATTGAACCGACATGGAAACTGTCATTGCCGCTTCGCCAGGCAGGACACGGGTAAGGACACGGCCGTGTCCCTACCCGTGTCACTTTTTATATATAAGGGGGACAGAAAACCCTAGCCGTTTTCATGTTCATTTCATCCCCTAATTTTTGTGAGAACTCCTGGTGAGAGGGAAACTGCTGGAGCAAGTTCTACCAAAGGAGATCCGCCATCGCCGTGAAAGAGAAGATGCCGCCAAGGAGAACTACGCGATCCATGGCCGGAAATGGTGGTACCGCTGGAGCCAATATGAGTTTCCTACCCTCTCCCTTGGTGCTAGATCTATAGTTATTTTCCTAGGAGAGACATCGGCTCAAAAGAGTCTTGATGGAGAGAAGAAGTCTTCTAGGTTAGGTCATGCTAGGACTTGTGTTCTAGATTTTAAATCTCTTCAACCACTCTCTTCTTCTATGTGATGATGAAGGACGGTTTCGTGAAGAGTATTGGCCTCATGAGGTTGAATAAGGGTGGAGGAAATTCTGGAATGATTTGGAATGATCGCATTGAGGAGGAAGACGAACCGATGCCGTTCATTCCGCCTTAAGATGCGCGCAGAATCTGTATTCTGCGTGCAGCGAACTTCGTGGCCATTTTTAAGTATGTTATGGCCAGATCTGGGCTTTGGGCTTAACACGAAAGTTGAAGACCTTGAAAATACCTTTCCAACGAATGGTTGCAAGACTTCTGGCAAAGTCTGTAGCCACAGGAAAGTCTAAACGAAAATGGTGTTCAATAAATCTTGTATGCAGAAACTGTGTTCTGTACGGAGCGGACTTCATGTCCGATTTCAAATAGGATAATTTCAAATCTGGGTTGAGGTCTGAATACGAGAGTTGTAGACCTCGGAAAGACCTTTCCATCGTGGGGTTCCATGTCTTCACCGGATTCCTGTAGCTTCAGGAATCTCCGGTCGAAGTTGCTGTCCAGATTCAACCTGCACTTAAAATCTGGGCTTAATGGAAAATGGATTTGATTCGGTGGAATTAATAATGCAAGATACTTGGCTTGGCTGAATTCTTATGAGTATTCATTTGTTGCATGATTGAAGTAGCTTATTAATCAGATTTCATATTATCAAATTGTGAAGCAATCTTATTTAAACAAATTGAATTGGTAGAAATTGAAAGATGGATAATTGGGCACTTCATGTTTATATTATGACATTATCAAATGGAAAGTGTGTTAGATCTTCATATGCCCACCATATTTATATTACATTATCATCATTTGGAAAGTCATATAGATGTATATATTATGTCCATGGGTATGATTGGTTAATGAAATGAGTCTAGTAGTCCAATACCTAGAGCGTCGTCTCCCTACGAGTAGTATTGTGAAGGGATGTAAGTGCGGTGTTGGCCGTCACTTGTTTTGGTTGTGTTGAGATAGGGTGTGGATGGATGGTTGGGCTGTGTCCTCGTGTTTACTTCCGAGGCCCCTTCCATGATATGTTGATGTGGTATTTGCATGTGGTGTGAGTCGACATGCGGTGTCGTAATCCTGGGTTAAGGATAGTGTGGCAGGTCTACGGGCTCGCCAGTCGTCACACCGACGGGAGTTCGCAGTTAGACTTGGTCGGTTTGGGCTGTGTCCTCGGTGTTCACATCCCGAGGCCCCTCCGTCCATGTGAACGGTTGGGCCGTGTCCTCGTGCTTTCTTCCGAGGCCCCTTTCGGGTCACACAAGGCCAGTTCGGGCTGTGTTCTTGGTGCACATCTATCCAAGACCCCGCTGGGCCATAGTACGCATGGGCTCCGCTGTTGTGTTCTTAGCGTTGAGGCGTACGGAGGCCTAGGTGAAGTAGTTTTATACCCGCCTAGTAGTAGAAGAGCCCGTTCTACTGTCACCGCCTGGCCACGGCGGCTGATGCCTGAGAGGTTAGCTACCTGCTCGAAAAGTGGGAACTATAGTCTGTGTCGACATAGCAATTGCATGGGTGTGCATGGGTGAGTCATTGCATAGCATTCATAGCATTTCATAACATTGCACAACAAGATCCTCATCGTATAAGTTTGTATGGGCACTCCTATATGATGAGTTACTTTATGTAACCCGATCCTTAACTTATAAGTTTGTATGGGCATTCTTATAAGTTAAGTTACTTTCCTGCTATAGATTTCCTTACACTTGTTGTTATATGATGATAGCTTGTAGAACTGCTAGATTATACATTATATTCATGTACCTTGCCACCTGCTTATACTCCTGTACTTGCATACTTGTTATATACTATACTCTTGTTCCTTTTCTCCGCCCGGTGCCGAGGAGTCGCCGTGGGAGCAGATGTGAAACCACTTAGTCGTTTCGACTAACGGTTGCTACGTCTTCCTTTTTAGGAGATCACACCGCAGGTAGAGCAGCCGCAGACTATGCAGCAGGACAGCCAGGCCAGGACGACAGGGCCTGATGTGACGGTGCCGTCGATACCGTCTGTTACTGATGTTAGTATTTTGATTACTCTTATGTAGCCCGCTTGGGCAATGTTTAGCTGTACTCTGATATTTTGTAGAAGCATGTTTAGCTTCTCATCATTTCATGTTTTTGGACATTATATACTTAGTGTGGATTTTGACTTCTCTTGCTTATTTATTTGGTTGGGTTGGCATTTATATTGATATGGTTGTAGCCGGCGGAATAGGCGTCTTGTGGTACAGGTTAGCCCGTGTGCTAATGCTACCGCAAGGCGGCTGTTCCGGGCATAAGACTCCCCCTTCGTGCCGTGTTTTGGGATCCGGGGAGGAGGGGTCTTACAGGCCGTCCGAAGATGCGTTGTATCTGCTCGGCGTGTCGACGATGATAAATCAACATCGGATCGACGTCCCGCCGAGTGTAACCAGAAGTTCTACAACCCCTTCCACCACTTTCTTCTCTCCTGCGAAGCCAAAGAGTGGTCCATCTACATCCTGGACCCGAGACGCTTCCACCTGAAGCCCAACGAAGGTTCTCTTGAAAATGACATTCACCGAGCTACCATTGTCTGCGAGGATTCGGTCGACGGTGAAGTCTTCGATGGAGGCTTGAATTAATAAGGTGTCGTGCAAGGAGTTCTCATTCCCTAACACGTCCTCCTCCGAGAACGTGATCTCTTCCAATGGCTGCGGGTTTTGCGACGTCGAGGGGACATTCTTTCAATCGATCTGGTGGAGACTCACATTACGGGAACCTCCGAGTCTGGTCCCTCCGTTGTTCACCCCTACATGCCCACCTCCTTGGTCATGTAACACCTCACCATGACCTCCCAGTTCGACGCGATCTTCATTCCTCCTCCTCATCACTGGAGCTTGGAATGTTACCTGCCCCATCGGGGCCTCCTGCTTATACGGCTCTCTCTCTGCTACTACTGCTTCCAACCTCCTCTGTGCTTCCCAGAACTCCGGGTAAGCCAAGGTCCCGTGCCCCTCTACTCGATGGATGTCGCAGTATAGGGGAATCTCCGCCTCCTGACACATCACCTGCTGCTCCCTCCGGCGTCGTTTGTTGTCTTGACGGGCAATGGCCATCGTCTCCATTCTTCCTCCTCCTCGGCCTCCCCCCTGATAGTTGTCATTCCTCCTCTCCTCCTGGAAGTGTTGTCTCACTGGTGGTCTCCACTGGGGGCGATTCCCGGGATATTGGAATCGCCTATCCCCCCTTTCCCTTCCCGGGCCTCCGCCGGCCTCCCCTCCTCTTGTCTTCGAGGCCTCTCCTACCTCCTCTCCTCAACCCTCATGGGTTCTTCTCTCGTCCTCCTCTCCTCTCTCCTCTGCTCTTCCTTCGTCCTCTAAACCTGACTTTCCGGCGTCATCCTTGCCAAAGCCCCCGAAGGTCCTGCTCTTCCCCTCTCCATAGAGACATCTCTGCCAGCCTTGCCAAGAAGTCCTTGTTCTTTTCTTCTCCGCAAACAAAGATGTTCGCCCTCTCTATCATATCTTCGAAAGACCTCGGGGGATTAGACCCCATCACCATGCTGAATAGTTCCTGCTTCAACCCAAACTTCAGGGCCACCATTAGAGTAAAGCTGTCCACCTCCTCTACCTCCAAAATCTCCTCCTGGAAACGATCAACATAATGTCCTAAGCTCTCGTGCTGCCCTTGGGTAACTTTGAAGAGAGTTATTGCCTCCTTCTTCCTCTTCTTAGATGTCATGAACCTCGCCATAAGCCCCTGACATAGATCGGAGAAACAGTACACGGACCCTGCTGGTAGTTGATGGAACCAATCTCTTGCATTGCCTTTAGGGAGATGGAGAAGAATCGGCATTTGAAGGCATCAGACATGTTGTGGATGGAGACGACGTATTCAAACAATTGAAGATGTCTGACAGTGTCGTCCCTGCCAGAGTAATAGGTGAGAACGGGCTCTCTGAACACTTCAGGAACTGGGGCGGTGAGGATCTCATCACAGAATGGGGTCCTCCCTCCCTAGCGGTGGCGAGTTTCATCCTCGCTGGATACATCATACTAGCTCCAGTGCCGAGTATCTCTGTACCTCATCTGCGACATCGGATCTTGAAAGCGGACCCCTTGGCTACCCGCCAGATGATGTTGCGACTGTATTGGTCGCACTTCCCTTGCCCAAGCAGGCTCCTTCCCAGCTTGCCTTGGCAGCGCCTCCTCATCCAGTGATGTCACGCGATGGGGGGAAGTCGCCGTGACATCAGGGCGATGAGAAAATCCGACAAGGATGGTCTATTCGATCCTCATCCCAAATCCTCAAACGCAGCAACTGTCACAAACATGCCACCTCGCGCGACATCTCCAACTCCCGCCGAGTTGTCGACCAACTCTCCCTGCTCTCCACCATTGCCCGTTTTTCTCGACCACTAAACTTTCCTCCTTGGCTACGATCCACGCTCACCGTACCACGTGTTGAAGCAAGAAAATTCCCAACCTCAGAATTCGGACCAATGCTGCCTAAGGTTACCGACTTATGGGCAAGATCAGACGGCTAGGGTGACAAGGATGAAGAACCAAGTCAAACAGGACCCCAGATGTTGCGGCAGGAAGGTCCCACTACGTACCCGGATGCTCGAAAGGAGCAGCCACTTTTCAACCAAAGATGGCCGAACTGGGTATGAGGGAGACTAGATGACGACGAAGTCCCAAGGTCGCGACCTGGTCTCTAAGAAAATGGAATCAAAAGACTCCGCTATTATCTAGAAATGAGAGCTCGCGAGTATCCTGTAGAGCATTTCAAGTGTCTCACCTCGTACCGCTGGGTTTCTATTTATAGGCAAATCCAAGGAGGGGGGGGTCATATTTATACCCCACCCCGCGGCGACTAGGCGACTTTTGGAGGAACTCAAACAGACTGGGAGAGTATCTCGCCTAGTCGCCTACCTGGCGAGTATGCGAGGAGAGCACGCCATACTCGCCCAGGACTTCTACTATCCTGCGCACTGATGTCGACTCCTGTCTTGACTTATTGACCTTGACTTCTGCTGACCTGGCAATGGTACGACCCATCCTCGATGAATATGGGTTGTACAGCTTAGATGGAGGGTCTTAGGCTTCGGCTGGAAAGACTAAAATGCTCATGATGTTTGTCGTCCTGGAGGCGGTGGTGAAACCTTGAAATGGACAAGATTCACCGAGAATATGCCCGGAGAGCATGGGGT
Organism: Platanthera guangdongensis; assembly: GCA_039583875.1. Taxonomy (NCBI): domain Eukaryota; kingdom Viridiplantae; phylum Streptophyta; class Magnoliopsida; order Asparagales; family Orchidaceae; genus Platanthera; species Platanthera guangdongensis. The sequence continues at coordinate 42,059,460 of CM077148.1, read as the reverse complement.
GTGTGGTCGTGCATGCCAATGCTTGTGGTGAAGTGTGCTTAAATTATACTTTCACTATCATGTTTGATTATACAAATAAATGTAGGGATGGAGCACCGCCACCCCGATTTTAGGGTGGGGTCGTTATAATTTGATCAGATATAGCTGACCGTTGCCTTGTTTTACCACAATTCGGTGGGTTGTTTGTATGCAGAAACAGGTGAGCCTAGTTGCAGTAGCGGGCTGAAGCCCTTGATGTTGTGCTGGCCCTTGAATGCAAAGAGAAATGTTTACTTTATTAGATTAATGTGTGCTCTGCCTGCGTGTCGAAGTATGAAAAACATGTATTGTTTAAGTAAACACTTGTAAAGCCCTAAGGACGAGACTTTGGTGTATTTTGCTGTCATTCCTACTTTGGGTTTTGTGGACATTCATGCTTTGGTATTTGGGTTCCTATAACTGTTTTAAAAGCTTCCGTTAGAATGCTCTGAGTTAGGATGCGTATTTCTATGCTATTAATTTGGTATTCTTATGTAATTCCACTATCTGTTTGTGCAATATGGCATGGGTCCCCGGCCAGACCTTCTGTTATATTCCATGTGACAGATGGGGGTGTTTCACACATCTCTCCCGGCTGTCCCTAGTGAACCCCTGGGTATTCCATCGCCCTACAGGTCAGCACTTCGTATGCAATAAATAATAACATATAAAGCTATAAATAGGTTTGGATGTCCCAAGCAACAAACATGTTTATAAGTTGAGCAAGTAATAAAGGGGGCCTACAATGCAACATGAATGCAATCCTGGTTATCACCCAAGGCACCCTAAATCGTATGTTTCTAAAACATCATCAACAATTCGGGTACTTTCGACTTCCCCATCGACGTTCAAGCCGTAAACCCAAGGGTACTCTTTTTTTCCCCAATAACACACAAGCCGCCATGCAGAACTTTTGCCTCGCCCCCACCCCCTCGTGGGTCTCAAAACCCGGGCTTGCCTGCAAACTCTGGTTTCACACGTCAAGGTTCTGCCAAACAATCAAACCGATGCTAAGAACCCTTGCTAGACCCCACCCGTTCACGACGACCTTGGCCCGATTCCAAAATCGGCACCATGTGCACCAATGGAGACCCGACTTGTATCGTCCGGGCTTGTCATAAGCTTGGCGTTCTCGTCAGTTCCACAAAAGGGGACTTGTCTCGCCGGGACACTGTCCACACATGACTTGCAACGTCACGGGCTAGCCAGCCGACCACAGAGACAAACCACGCCTTATTACATCACAATCCCATGCCTTTATAACCCTATTCCAACACTTATACGGTTCCATCCCCGTGCCCCCACGTGTACTCTAATTTCCACTCGGTCTGTTTCCGGCCACACGTACTCACACGAGAATGGGGAAAAACATCATCACAGATGACATCTTGTCGCTAACGGATTTCTACAAAATACTTAAGGCTCGCAATGCAACATCACTGAGTCAAACAGACGTTCGCGACTACGGCTTCACCCACAATGCCCAATCCACTAACAGAGCAGATCTCTAATGCAATATCATACCGGGGACAAACACAATCGACCCGATGGTTCCTCTTGAACATGGCAACCCGAATCCCTCTCACTTGAGGGATCTGTCACCTAGAATGCTTGAAAGAAAACAAGAAAAGTGTAGATTCCATGCACACATCCTAAAACCGAGAGGAGAAGTGTCGTTACCCTTAGACTCCTCTTTCTAGCCATGAAACCCTTGTCTTGCATGGTTGAAAACAAGCGCCTTTGCGTTCTCTTCACGGATCTGGCCTCGGAATGACGATCAGAGCTCTGAAGCTCCGTTAATGGCGGAGAAAGCTCATCTCTTCCTCCTCCAAACTTTCTTTCTATCAAACCATAAGTCAACTCCAAAATGAGAACAAATGAAGGAGATAACTGTTCAGCCTTACTAAAGCCCTTTGGGCAGATGATCCTGGGGTCCATGATCAACTTTGATGTTAAATCAAATGGCTAATAAATCGATCTACGAAACACTATATTTTAGCAATTTAGTCGAACTGCTCAGAATTCTTCGAACGGCCTGAGTTCGATGAATGGCCCTGAATTCGACGAATGGCCCTGAGCTCGACTGTCGACGGCCAGAGTCTGACTTTCGTTGAATGGCCAGAGTTTGACTATCGTCGAATGGCCAGAGTTTGACTTTCGTCGAACCGCCAGAGTTCGACTTTCGTCGAACGGCCAGAGTTCGACTTTCGTCGAACGGCCAGAGTTCGACTTTCGTCGAACGGCCAGAGTTCGACTTTCGTCGAACGTCCAGAGTTCGACTTTCGTCGAACGGCCAGAGTTCGACTTTCGTCGAACGGCCAGAGTTCGACTTTCGTCGAACGTCTAGAGTTCGACTTTCGTCGAACGGCCAGAGTTCGACTTTCGTCGAACGGCCAGAGTTCGACTTTCGTCGAACGACCAGAGTTCGACTTTCGTCCAACAACCAGAGTTCGACCTTCGTCGAACGGCCTTCGACGATCCCAGAATTTCGTCGTACTGCTCTGCTTCCTCAAATTTTGGGTGTTACATCATGAGTTCACCCGAGGTACTCATTTTATATGTTTATTTACATACATTTAACTTCTTTTTTCTAGAGATTGGTAGGTGTTCGTGAGTTCTCTTCAGGTACTCGTGTTTTATGTTTATTTACCTATTTTGACATTTCTTTTGTAGAGATTTGTAGGTGTTCACTACTGCACCTCAGGTACTTGCTTTATATGTTTATTTAACTTCTTTGACTTCTCTTTTGAAGAGATTTCCAGCTATTTGCGAGTTCACCTCAGGTACTCGCGTTATATGTTTATTTACCTGCTTTTGACTTCTTTTTTGCAGAGATGAGCAAGTCTTCACGAGTTCACCTCAGGTACTCGTGTTATATCTTTATTTACCTGCGTTTGACTTCTCTCTTGCAGAGATTAGCAGGTGTTCGTGAGTTCACCTCAGGTACTCATGTTATACGTTTATTTATCTGATATTGACTTCTCTTTTGCAGAGATTAGCAGGTGTTCACAAGTTCTCTTTAGGTACTCACGTTATATTTTATATTTACCTTTTTTGACTTCTCTTTTGTAGTGATTTATAGGCATTCATGAGTTCTTGTCAGGTACTTATGTTATATGTTTATTTAACTGTTATTGACTTCTCTTTTTCTTAGATTAGCAGGTGTTTACGAGTTCTCATCAGGTACACGCATTATATTTTAACCTAACTGCTTTTGACTTCTCTTTTGCAGAGATTGGGAGGTGTTCATAAGTTCACTTTATTTACTCGTGTTATATGTTTATTTACATGTGTTTGACTTTCTTTTGCAGAGATTACCAGGTGTTCACGATTACTCTTTAGGTACTCATAGTATATTTTAAATTTACCTATTTTTATTTCTCTTCTGTAGAGATTAGTAGGCATTCGCGGGTTCATCTAATGTACTCGTATTATATGTTTATTTGCCTATTTTGACTTCTCTTTTGTAGAGATTAGCATATGTTTATGAGTTCTCTTTAAATATACGGTCAATAGTCTACGCCAAAACCAAGCATCGATCTCCTATCCTCATTCCAAGTAGTGATCTCATAACCAAGTCTCAACCTACGACGCACACACTAAGCGATAGCTCACATCGCTCTGCAATACAAACTACAAGCGACATGCTCAATAGTCCTTTGTATGGGTGTACACAGGCCTCCTATGCTATAGTTGAGCGTAGTCAACCAATACCAATACACATGAAATAGTCTTGGTATGCCAAACTAAGGTGGTGTACTAGCTTTGTTGGCCTAACCTCATTGATTAAATGGACCATTTTTTGTGATTTTAAAAATGGGCACACCATAGCTTCTGCTGCATAGTTTGTCCGCAAACTAATGCTCGAGTAGGGTGACCTAGTGTTGGGACTTTTTTCTCATATGATCATTTATCATGTGATACAAGTTTGTAAAACCCCGCCCATGCACAGTGGAGTACCCGGGTCTTATGCCCAGGATCCCCTCCATATGGTCACACTAACTACCGACTTAGTCGTCTCAGTATGATGCCGATCCTGCCAGCTTGTAAGCTCATTTCACAAGTGGGCCAAAAAAGCATTTAAGCAATAGTAGTCCACAATCACATCACATATATATTTTTTATATATATAAGGGAATACAGATATTTGGAGGCACACCAAAGATTCAATATTGGCCATTGGATCAAGAGAGAGAACATGGGAGGAGAATTTGGAGAGAGATAGAGGAGGGAGAGTGATCATTAGAGAGAACATGGGGGAGAATTTAGAGAGAGAGAGAAAGGGGAAGGAGAGGGAGAGAGAGGGGGCGGGAGATATAATGAGAGAGAGAGAGGGGAGAGTGATAAAGAGAGAGAAAAAAGTAGAGATGAATTAATTTTTATAGATTAAAATTTGCAAAATTTTATGAAATAAAAATAGGAATAGTACTTCAAAACTTTTTTTGCGATCATTTTAATTACTCATATGTATATGTTTTGAAAAAAGGATTTTGAGTGCATGCGCAACCGTTTATTGGAGGGCGGAGCAAGCAGTGACACATAGAGCACGGGCGAAGCCCGTGCGCAGGCGTGCGAGGCCCGTCCAGATGTGGCCGAAGGCCGCCTGAGAGCTTCGAACACCGGCGAAGCCCATGCGAAGAAGCTCGTATATATATATATATATATATATATATATATATATATATATATATATATATATATATATATATATATATATATATATATATATATATATATATATATATATATTCAAAACAATAATCCACAATGAGAAAATAATGAAAGAGAGTAAAGGGCTTATAGCCGGTACAAGTCCAAAACAAATAGCTCTCTCTCTCTCTCTCAAATCTCAACAATCTAAGCAGAAGCTATAAAATGCCTATCATCAACCTGTCATCGAATAGTAACGATAGCTCGCGATAACTGCTCCTCAGGTCCTGCCTCCTCGTACGAATAGTGCATCTCCTCGAGCTCCTACAGTAACAACCAACCGTTTGGTCATAAAGACTAAGCAATTGTGTCCTCACCTCACCTTCGCGACTCCTAGGCACCATGCGTGAGGATGAAAGCAGAGGAAAACAAGGGCAGTATCAAAAAGAAAGTAGGTGGCATGGAACTATAATAACAAGAGTATGAAAGATAATCCTATGGATAGATAATCACCTAGAGGGGGGTGAATAGGTGATCTTTTTAAAATACTTTAGCAATTTTTATCACTTAACTATTTCAGCAATTACAAAGTTCAGATCACAACACAAACAAAATCCATCCACAGCAAACTGCACACAAAGAATTTATAGTGGTTCCCCTATCTAGTGTACATCCACTTCCCCCTCCCCCTTCTTCCTCACTAAAAATATGCTAGATAAGGTTATAACTCCTCCTCTTTGACTCATATCTAAGGATCCTACAATCTCAGCTTCTATTAAGAAACCTACACTCATACCAACTGGTCCTAACTCAGAGATTCTCCCAATCTCCTACCTCAGGTCCCTCAAGAACCCTACCACAGCCTTTATAAATCCAGCTTACAACTCAATGATTCACCTAAAACCACCTACCCCGGGTCCAATAAGAACCCTACCCAAGCCTTTATAAATTAGGCTTACAACTCAGAGATAAGATCTTCTACCCACTCAGATCTCCAGGAGATCTTACAAAATTAAGAGGTAAAATAATAATCTTCAGAAAACTAGAATTCAGAATTCTGACTTATCTGTTAGCACAGATTCTTCAAATCAGAAGCAATGGATTTCTTCTTGATAAATTGACTTGCTAAAAATTTTCTTCTCTAGATCTTCAATCTTCTTGATGTTTATCAGCTTGATTTCCTTGAAGAAATTGTAGATCAGATCCACCTTTATCTTCAAATTAACTTGGTGAAAGGATCTGGAGATTTTCCTGAAGATTTTCATCGTCTTCCACTTCCTCGGGATTGTAATAAGAAAGAGAATTTTTGATTGCATGATCGATTCTATCTCTCGTGTGTTAGTGTAGACAACCCCTCTATTTATAGACTTCACGAATGGCTGGTTACTGAATGATGACATCAACATTTGACATCATACTTCAACTCCTTCCTCAGACTATTTCTGTTGAAATATCTTATTCATGTAGCGGATGTGACAGTTCTGACTTATCTTGACACTTCTATGTTGACTCTGCACATTTTCTGAAACATAAGTGTCAAGTTGTCTAAAGTATCTAGACACTTGAGTCGAGAAATATTAGCAGTCTCGACATAATTCTACTTGGAAGAATTTTCATCTGTAACTTGAAAGTGTTGAGACAGTTGACTTGTCTCGACACAAGCGTTGTCTGTGTCGACATATTTTAATTCTACCTTTTGTCGAGGTTGTTTGATTGTCTCGACACAATTGTCTGCCTGATGTCGGAAAGTCTATGCTTTACTTCTTCATTTCATCGAGATAGTTGATTTTTCTCGACACAATTTTACTTAGTAAAATTTCCTCTCTTCTTTATGTCGAGACAGCTGTATTGTTTCGACATAACTACTTTAAGCTTTATAGTGTCAAGTAATGCTGACTTAGTCTTCAAGGTGTCGAAACAACTGATTTGCCTCGACACAACTTCTGCAAAGGTGTGTCCACAAAGTTGAAGTATGTCGACACTTTTGTACTTAGATATTTTTCTGTATAGTAAGTTGCTGAATATAGGCTGTGCTAACTTCACGCAGCACTTTGATGACTCTACTCGGTGATATTGGTACTTAGACAATTTTTCTTCAAAATCTAGTCAGCTTCTTATGTCCACCTGTCCAATCAATATGAAATAGACAACCTACAACATAAGCTTAAATATACATCAAATAGAAGTATGTGTATATCATTTAGTTGAAAGAGCTTCTTCAAATTAAGTACATTGTGTCCAATGTACCCAATAATCTCCCCCTATTTGGAGAAGTCATAACCCAATTCAATGATATACAACATGATACCAAAATATGATGATAAAGTTACAAATTCAACAGTGCTGAACAACATATGAAGTGACACAATTGATAACACATATATAGAACATAGTGTAATATACGTCAAACTACTAGACTCCTAAGAGTGGTTTTGTCATGACAAGGTCATGACAAAATCCTAAGAAGCCCAAGAAGAGCAAATGAACTTAGGCATGAAGGTGAAAGCCACCGTGAGCTGCAAATGGTAATTTTCAATTACCCCACCATAGGTATTCAACTTGACCCCATGACACCACCATAATACCCATGATAAGTTGTAAATATTTGTATTTTTACCTACTTTATTTAGGTCATTTTAGTTTATTTCCGATGTTTTTAGTTTTTTTTTCAATAAAGTGTTCCTTTTTTGTATATATAACTCTAACATAGCCTTATTTTTATTTTCTGAAATTTTGTAGAAAAAACTCTAAAATTCAAAGTACACGTCCGTGCCACTTAGGTCACGCCCGTGACCGAGCTGTGTATCTTTGATTCGAGTGGAAAACTGTCGACTGTAATGGAAAAATAAAGTCATGCCCGTGTCCCGTCGGACACGACCGTGGCATGCCTATCGACACTCAACACCATGTCGACACTCAATGTCGTCCCGACACTCAATGCCTCCTACAAGTTGACACTCAATGACCAAGACATGCTCGTGTCCCTTTCGACACGCACATGTCATGCGGCTCGACGTGCGACGTTCGATGATCAATGTTAGACGCACTGTTTATCACCCCGTGTTGATTTGGACAAGCCCATGACCGTCTCAACTGTTCCAGATAAGACGTCACCAGCAAGGTAAGGATTCGACGCCATCTCCAGATACACCTTCTGGACACGCCCGTGTCTTTCGGCGCATGCCCGTGACTGCCTCAAATTTCCAAACAAGACGTCTCCAGGGAGGGAATGATTCGACGCTTCGCCAGCCACGCCCATGGTACAAGCACGTGATCACGGGAACGCGCACGTGACCTCCACGTGGAAGGCCTCGAAGTCAACCGCCAAAAAATTTTCGGCTTCACCTTAGCGCTAGTACCGACACGCCCCCCTACATTCCCCCCTACATGCCCGTGACCAGGACATGTAATCTGAAATTTTTTCCCTATAAATAGATCTTTGTTGTAAGGTCCAATGTTCCCTTTTTTTGAACCATTTTGTTTTTAGTGGGCTGCTTCGGTGTTTTTCATGCAATGTAAGGAGATTTTCTCACCCTCACTTTTATGTTTGTTTTAGTATTGTAATCAACTTTTTGTCTTAATAAAATTTGTAGCTTTTTTTCCTCCTTATGTTGTTATGGATCGCATCTATGTGCCCCACCTTCAGTGATCTTATTTATCTTTGTTTTTCTCTTTATATGAGTGTTTGTGTGTATGAGAATAACTTGTCCCTTATTATGTTTTCAATCTTATTTTTGCTTACGTTTTGCCCTAGGTTTTCTCTTAGAAAACTTTTAGCTTTTATGTTTCTTTATAACTTTATATTCATCCTTATAAATTTATAAAAGTATTTTCAAAGTGATTTTTATTTTTCTTTAACTTGGATTTTCTCTTTTTGGCTGTAAAACTTTTTTGTTCTTTTTTAACTTTATTTCCACTTTTTGAACGCTTTTATGAAGTTATAAGAATGGATTTGTAATAGTTATAATTTTCGAGCACTTTGACTTTTGCTTTTATTTTCAAAAACTTTTGCTCCTTTAATTTTTATTTCTTCTTTTTATGCATTTTAGCATATTCTAACGTTAGAAATGCAATCATTTAAATTTTTCGATCACTTTGGTTTTCTCCTTTTTTCCTTATGTGCGTTAGTGTATGAGTAAGGTTTTATCGTTTTCGTTTTTTGTAGTGTGTGTGTGTGTATGAGATAGCTTTTACCGTTTTAATTTCCTGCCTACTCGTTAGAGTAGAACTTATCATTTCTCGTATACTCGTTTGAGTAGGACTCGTAATTTACATCTTTAATTTCCTGTCTACTCGTTTGAGTAGGACTTGTCATTTTACTGCTTTCATTTCCCGCATACTCGTTTTAGTAGGACTCACACTTTACTGCTTTACTTACTTCTTTCACTTCCTGCATACTCGTTTGAGTAGGACTTATAATTTTACTATTTTCATTTCCTGCCTACTTGTTTGAGGAGGACTCGCACGTTACCACTTTCTTTACTGCTTTCATTTTCGGCCTACTCGTTTGAGTAGGACTTATAATTTTCAGCTTTCATTTACAGCCTGCTCGTTTGAGTAGGACTTGCGTTTTCAATTATGTAATTGTTCTTCTCAAAAGCCGTCCCCATTCCGATGAGTGACTAATCATTTTTAGCCCTCTGTATCAAAGTGCATTGGAACAGATAAAATCGCTTTAAATAATTAAAGGTTCTATTTTTCTTTTTAATTAAAGTACTTAAGGATTCCCCAGATATACAACGCGTAGAACCACATATCAATGTGTGGGCTCTATTTTTGTTATCCATATGCCAGCTAGCCGAGATATCGTGCGAATGGACCGATCACTCATGGGTAAATAGAGCTCCGCACTTACACTCGAGAGAGGAGGCACGGAATTCTGCCAGATTGGGTTTCCGACTCAATAACGGGGTTCTTGGCATAATGCGAGCATTAAGGGGAATCCTTCGTCGGACGATAGCCCGATCGAATAGTCTTAATGTTCAGTGAGCGATAGTCCTAGAGATAGGTGAGCTCATTGTTATGGAACCTCCATGGCCAAGTCGCCACCTTAATTAATTTGAAATTTATGATCTCTAGTCATTAAAATTTACTTTAGTTCAAAATTTATTTGGTACCGATGCACTATTTCTTCGTCGGCTTTTTCAAGTATATTTTTAGTTTTTATATAACCACGCTATTTAGTTAATCACCCGACAATTTATTTTTGGTAAAATAATAGTCCGTCCAGGGAAGAGAAGAAATAATCAACCCGTTCCCGAAAACAAAATGGCCTCAATATTCTCCCCCAGAATATCCTGTACTACACCTGATAGGTGCACCTGCCTCATTTTGTTAAAACTCGGTTTCAACTTTTATATATAATAAAGCTGAGCGCCCCGACCATCCTAATCGTTAAATCAAATCAAATAATTAAACCACCAAATAAATAAATCTCGTGGCGCCGCGAGTTTTAAGCATCAAGTTTTTGGCACCGTTGTCGGAGAATTTCATGTTATTATTTTGAATTTCTGGACCCTATCACTTTTATCTTTTTTATTTCATATATATTTATCTATTAAAAAAAATGAAATGATGCCATTTCCTCAAAACTCTCAAAAACAAAAAAACTAACAACTAAAAAACCCTAAAAACTTAAAAACAAAAAAAACCCCCAAAAGTGAAGATTTTGGCTTTAATTTTTTTTATTTTGATTTCAAAAAAAAAACAAACCAAAAAAAATTAGTTTTACCTTTAAAAAAACAAAAAACATACAAAAAAATAAAAAATAACCGTATATATGTTTTATTTTAACTTTTTATTTATTTTTTTCAGAAATGCAAAAAAATCTAAAAACTTGAAAAAACAAAAACAAATATATTATTAAAAATTATATATGTATTTTTTCGCTTCGGCACGCTTCACATTACTTTAGGCGATATGAGAACGCATTTCTATTACGCTCATATAGCTAAGACGTTATCTAATTACGAGTCACACACGCACTTGCCACCCTCTACCTGTAACACCCTCTATCTGTCACATAACATATAGCAGTAGGTCCGGCCGGGGCCCGACTCCATATACCACAAACAGACCGGAAGGTTACTCAATGGAAACCATCCAACCAATCCAATGTCTTACACAGAGTCAATCTAGCGGAAGCAATTTTAAGAGTTACAAAAAATAAAAGAACTCAGCTACTAGCATGAATGTCCACTAAACAAAACCCAACAGGAATGAAGTACAAATACACAAGTACTGGCCTTATGGCCTTACAATTGTTTCCTCAAATTACATGTTTTCAAACCTCGGCACTGAAAGTGCAGCTAGATCTGATATACTCTAGAGGGGGTGAATAGAGTATATGGTGCTTGAAAACTTTTTACAACAATTGTTATAATGTGAGTGAGCAGAGAAGCAATTATTAAATCTAATCACAGAACTAAACTAGTCACAAAATAATCACAGAACAATCACAGCCAGAAACAAAAATAAAGACAAGCAAGCCAGATGACACAAGGAAATATAGTGGTTCCCTTAAACTTGGGTACATCCACTCTTCTACCACCATAGGTAGGAATCCACTGCAGGATGAGTTGATCAGGTGTCCTGGGCACCAATGAGCTTTTGATAAGGTGCTCAAAAACCAAATCAGATTTTTTGATCAGGTGTCTTGCCACTAATGAGCTTTTGACAAGGTGCTCAAAAACCAAACTCAAACTTTTGAAGGGAGTTTGAGAAACCCTTTACAGAGATGGGGGTGAGAGAATGATGGAAGTCTTCTCTTTCTCAGATCAGCTGAGAAGACTATGTGGATTTGATGGTGTCAAAGCTCCCCTGAGTCCTTGAGATGTTCAGGAAAAGAAGCTTTGCTGTAGGGTGATAGGCCTTCAAAAGTTGATCTCCAGCAGAAGATGATTTCAGCAACAACTGAAATGTTAGGTGTCTGGAGTCTTGAAAGATGTTGGCCTTGAACACCTGAGATAAGAGAGATCAGAAGATTTCAGATACTTTGATCTCCTTGGATGTGTGTTCTTCAGAGAATTCATTGAGACAGAGAATATATTTTTCTTGTTCTTCTTGTCTGTGTTCTGAGGATTGTTGATGTCTTAGAGAGATTCAAAAAAATCATGTCTTTTATTCTCTGGTACTGAATAGAAGAAACATCCTCTGTCAAGAATAGCCGTTGGCCTGCATTAATTGCATCCTTAATTGCAGAAAGTCTTCTGGACGAAAGTCCACAGAAATATTCCTTGAAAATCCCTTGAAACTTGGTCCAGAAATAAATGAAAACGGCTACAAAATCTTCTGAATTAATTGCAGAATAACTCCTTAACTGATGTGAATTTTGAATCTTGATAAATCCTTGAAGTCATCAGAAAACGTCGAACTGAGCTCTGCTATCGTCGAACTGAGCTCAGCGATATGGACTAATACTGCAACAGAAATATCGTCGATCTGAGCTCAAAGATCGTCGAACTGAGCTCAGAGATAGAGATCCAATGCCGAGTCAAGATCGTCGAACTGAGCTCGCAGATCGTCGAATGGAGTTCGACGATTTGTGGAAGTTGAGCTCAGCGATCGTCGAATGGAGTTCGACGATCTGTCGAAGTTGAGCTAGACGATCGTCGATCGGAGTTCGACGAATCGTCGTGCTGAGCTCGACGATATGACTTAGTCTCAAACTGAAAAATTCTTGGTCTTGAGGGCAGCTTCCAAACTTAGACTTCTAACCCTTAGACTCAATTCTAATTGACCTTTTGAGCTATACAGGAGGTCAAATATTGGTTTCCTAGAGACATAGTGATCCTGACCCAAATCAGTAATAGGGTGTTCCAACAATCTCCCCCTATTTGGGTTAGGATTACTATTTACAGAGTTTGGAAAAATTAAAATAACAACATACAAGCAATAATACAGAAAAGTAAAAATCTGGACATTGCATAATCACAAATATATATCATCTCAGATAATAATTAGAAGTCAAGATGATTGTCACCTTACATTGTCATTTCTTTTCCTTGCTCTTAATGAGTTTGATTTCTCTGTTTGGGTTGAGAGCTTCTTTCTTTGATCTTGTATCATCTGCTGCACCTAAAGAGGTTTGCTGTCTGGTCCTGGGAACAATAGCTTCAGGATGCAGCTCCATGTATCTATCAGAATCAAAGAATTTACTAGAACCATATCTTTCCAACTCTTTCTTTCTCTGATCAGACATTGTAGTGATGTTGGAGGAGTCTCTTCCTTGCTCTTTGGCTTTCTTAATCTGGTCCAGTGCAGCAAATTCTTTCATCCTTGCAGTCCAAGAAGCTGGATTGTTCTCAGGGTCTTCAAATGGCACTGGTGGCTCATATCTATTAGAAGGGTTATCTTGAGGAGGCCTGGATGAAACTGTTTCCTTCAATTTATAGGGAAAAGGACCAGAGGTGGTGTCAGATGAGATTTGTCCTTCCCTGGAGTAGGGATGTTGCCTTGAATATCCTTTAGAATAAACCTGAAATTCTCTTTGATTGCCTCTATATCCTCCTCTTCTGGATTGAGAGCCCCTGGACTGGCTTCCCCTATGATAAGATCTGGCATGTGGCTGATAGGGGGTTTGACTTCTAGCAGGGGGTTGAGCAGCTGAACTTCCACCTGCACCTGCATCAGGAGGAGGTGGTGGAGGAGGATGAGGATGTTGGAATTGAGAAGAGCGTTTTTCATATTTCCTTTTCTTCTTCATTGCTTTAAGTTGATTCTTTGAGTACTGCATCCAGTGCTCAGTTATGGGGCAATCATGAAGAATATAATATGGTATGTCATTGTTGTCCTTGAACTTGGCTGGAGGTACTCTCTTTATGGCTTTGCTCCTTGCCTTTCTCTTTCTGGCAATGGTAGCAGAAGAATCATCAGAATCTGTCTTAAACTCATCACTTTCAGAACTTTGATTGTCATAAAGAGCATCAATCTTCTTCATCAAATCTTTCTTGAGTTGGATTGAAGCAGATGAGGCAGCAGAGGTTGGAGCAGCAGCAGATACAACACTTGTAACAGAAGTTGAAGCAGTAGCAACAGCAGCAGATACTGAAGGTTCAGGGGCAGTAATGACAGCAGTTGGGGAAACAGCAGTTTCACTAACATATCTACAACAGGCTCAGTCTAATAGTCAGTGAACTCAGGACATTGGATAAAGAGATCTCACTATTGAAAGTCAGGGATCTTCTATCCTTTCTCTCATCAGCTGAGCCTGAGACTATTTCAGATAGTTTATCCCAGATTTCCTTTGCTGAATTGCATTCAGCCCCCTCTTTTACCTGTCAACACTGGAGGTCTGGTGCTAGCATAATCTTTGTTTTGGGCTATGATTTGTGAAAACAAAACCTAATAATAAACTCAAAAGAAAATAAATCTAACTAGGGATCTTTGGGTTCAGGTGTTAGCCTGTGCAACCACAAAGGTGTGGTATGTTTAACCAACCTGGCTCTGATACCAATTGAAAGTGCACCTAGATCTGATATACTCTAGAAGGGGGTGAATAGAGTATATTGTGCTTGAAAACTTTTTACAACAATTGTTGTAATGTGAGTGAGCAGAGAAGCAATTATTAAATCTAATCACAGAACTAAACTAGTCACAAAATAATCACAGAACAATCACAGCCAGAAACAAAAATAAAGACAAGCAAGCCAGATGACACAAGGAAATATAGTGGTTCCCCTAAACTTGGGTACATCCACTCTTCTACCACCCTAGGTAGGAATCCACTGCAGGATGAGTTGATCAGGTGTCCTGGGCACCAATGAGCTTTTGATAAGGTGCTCAAAAACCAAATCAGATTTTTTGATCAGGTGTCTTGCCACCAATGAGCTTTTGACAAGGTGCTCAAAAACCAAACTCAAACTTTTGAAGGGAGTTTGAGAAACCCTTTACAGAGATGGGGGTGAGAGAATGATGGAAGTCTTCTCTTTCTCAGATCAGATGAGAAGACTATGTGGATTTGATGGTGTCAAAGCTCCCCCTGAGTCCTTGAGATGTTCAGGAAAAGAAGCTTTGTTGTAGGGTGATAGGCCGTCAAAAGTTGATCTCCAACAGAAGATGATTTCAGCAACAACTGAAATGTTAGGTGTCTGGAGTTTTGAAAGATGTTGGCCATGAACACTTGAGATAAGAGAGATCAGAAGATTTCAGAAAGTTTGATCTCCTTGGATGTGTGTTCTTCAGAGAATTCTTTGAGACAGAGAATATATTTTTCTTGTTCTTCTTGTCTGTGTTCTGAGGATTGTTGATGTCTTAGAGAGATTCAAAAAAATCTTGTCTTTTATTCTCTGGTACTGAATAGAAGAAACATCCTCTGTCAAGAATAGCCATTGGCCTGCATTAATTGCATCCTTAATTGCAGACAGTCTTCTGGAGGAAAATCCACAGAAATATTCCTTGAAAATCCCTTGAAACTTGGTCCAGAAATAAATGAAAAAGGCTAGAAAATATTCTGAATTAATTGCAGAATAACTCCTTAACTGATCTGAATTTTGAATCTTGATAAATCCTTGAAGTCATCAGAAAACATCGAACTGAGCTCTGCTATCGTCGAACTGAGCTCAGCAATATGGACTAATACTGCAACAGAAATATCGTCGATCTGAGCTCAAAGATCATCGAACTGAGCTCAGAGATAGAGATCCAATGCTGAGTCAAGATCGTCAAACTGAGCTCGCAGATCGTCAAATGGAGTTCGACGATTTGTGGAAGTTGAGCTCAGCGATCGTCGAATGGAGTTCGACGATCTGTCGAAGTTGAGCTAGACGATCGTCGATCGGAGTTCGACGAATCGTCATGCTGAGCTCGACGATATGACTTAGTCTCAAACTGAAAAATTCTTGGTCTTGAGGGCAGCTTCCAAACTTAGACTTCTAACCCTTAGACTCAATTCTAATTGACCTTTTGAGCTATACAGGAGAACAAACATTGGTTTCCTAGAGACATAGTGATCCTGACCCAAATCAGTAATAGGGTGTTCCAACAGGCACGCAGGCCGGCCATACATGTATAAAATAGGTAAACACACCAACTAGGCGTTCGAGGGCCGGCTCAGCAATTTGGGCTTTAGCCCGCTATTTACCGCTCGGTCCAGCAGCACCTACAAGTAACAATCCACCACGACGGTGGTAAACAGAAGCAACGGTCAGCAATGCTGAACAAATTATAACGATCCCGCCCTCAACACGCGGCGGAGATGCTCCTTCCCTGCACTTTATTAGTATAAACAAGCAGTATATATCATACACTTCATCACAGGAGTTGGCACGCACGACCACACGCCCCGTGCACTCAGGGTACATTCTCGGTGAACCGCTCAATGTCACGTAAATTAAAGCCATAGACATTTCGGTCTCACCACCGCCTCTTTGAAGGCCAAACAATGAAATTTTTGTCTTTCCGGCATTGGTCACATCATTTGATGCCATAGACCACCTAAGTCCCTCATCTATGCCAACGGCTCTAACCGAACGACATAGAACGGGTACAGTTCCGCCTAACCCGTGCTCACATCGTAACGACAATTCAAGCCATATATGCGGGTCAAACTTCTCCGAGTCCCATTTCCGTTACACACTTCACATAACCCGGTTATGTTCAAGTTGGCTCCCAGGCCACCATGTTGGCAGAACCACGTGTCTGCCCAGTTTTTCGGGTGCAACTTGGAGTTAATCCCCAAGGCTCCCTGTTGCAATCTACCTCATAAAAAACCTGAACACAAACATTCGCACAGAGACCTCTCCGGCCATTTATGCAATGCAACATCACCGATCCAGACCAACTTGTTCGGGTAGGCTTCACACATCATGCCTATGTCCGTTCTAAAATACGGACTCTACATGTACATAAAGGGGACTATTCATGTCTACCCGAAGGAACGCCTCAAACTCACCGCAAACTCACGAGAGCGGGCTTCCCTATGCAAAAGAAGGAGAGCTCCACATGCTCAGTAGAAGATCGTTACCCTAGCATTCTTCCTTGGCGCCATGGAAATGTATACGGATGAAAATCACCGCAATCTCCTTGCCTCCGTATTTCGGAAGTCGGCTCGCGATTTGGAGCTCCGAAGCTCCGCCGGTGACCGTATCTAAACTTCTTCTTCCTTCTTTGATCTCCCGTCTCTCTAGGATTTAGAAAGAGAATACCCAAGTGAAATGAGGGATTTTCAGCCCTAAACCCATGTTTATCCCATCAAGAACAACCCCCAGCCGTCGGATCCCAAAGTAAAGAAATGAACGACCACGATTCGAGGCTGAAAAGCAAAACCTGGGCCGAACACAGGCTGTGACACATCCGTATCCAGGGCTGTGTCCCCCATTCGTCGTTGATATAAACGCATCCCGCAAAGGACGCGGGCACCAAACCTGCCCGTATTGAGCCTGACATAGCGGAGTCAGCCAGTACACGCCCGTGTACCCTGGCATGTCTTTCCATCGACACCGGAACCAATTGACCCCATAATGGACACGGGTATTTGATACGCCTGTGTAGAATTTGACACGCCTGTGTCTTTCCGACACGGTCTGTGTACAAAGCCATGTGTTCCCCCACCACACTGCCAGGCTACAACCCTTGAAGGACACGGCCTATGACACGCACGTGTCTCAGGCTGTGTTCACTGCTCGACGAACGTCGACACCAAATTGTCGACCTCGCGGCCAGACCGTCGACACAAGCCCGACACATACTGAGACACGCCCATGTTTCAGGCCGTGTTCTCTGCTCGACGATCGTCGACTCCAACTTTCGTCGACCTCTCGGCCAGATCATCGACATGAGCATGGCATGCCCTGGGACACGGCCGTGTCCCAGGCCGTGTGACCTCTGCCAAATTCCAAATTTAGCCCAAAACGCCACCCGTCGCACTTTTGAATTTCGGGGTGTTACAACACTCTCCCTCTTAAAAGAATTTCACCCCGAAATTTTATAAATGAAAGATAAGCACAAAACTAAATTGGTACCTGAGCAAAATAACTCTGGGTACTCCTCAAGCATAGTCTGCTCTCGCTCCCAAGGGAGCTCTTCGCGACCGCTATTGTCCCAACGGACCTTGACCATCCTGATCTATTTATTGCGTAGCCGCTTGACCTCCGAGTCCTCAATACATATGGGCTTGACCTTCATCGTCAACTCACTATCGATCGGCACTTGATCTACCGCGATCACTTGTGTAGGCTCTTGTACTGCCTTCCACAGCACCGATATGTGGAATACATCATGTAGACCACTAAGCTCCATCGATAGTCTCAATCGATAAGCTGCTTCGTCAATCCTCTCCAGAACCTCAAACGGTCCAAGGTACCTCGGGCTTAGCTTCTTCAAGTGCCGCACCCACGAGACACCCTTGAACGGCTTGATCTTCAGGTACACCCAATCGCCAACAACGAACTCCACGTTCCTGTGCTTGGCATTATAGTACTTTGTTGTCGGTCCTGAGCGATAAGCAACCTTTCTCGAATTGCTCGAACCAAAGACATAGCATCTTCCACCTCTTGGCGCTTGTACAACTTTGACTCACCCGTTTCCAACCAAGACAACAACGTGCGAAATCTTCTACCATACAGGGCCTCGAAGGGCGCCATTTGTATACTCGCCTGGTAGCTATTATTGTACATAAATTCCACCAAGTATAGGTTATCTTCCTATTGCTTTCCAAAGTCCAGGACAAATATGTGAAGCATGTCTTCTATTGTCTTATTGACCCTCTCGGTTTGTCCATCCGTTTGCGGATGAAAGGCTGTGCTAAAACTCAGCTTTGTTCCCAACATCTTGTGCACCAACCTCCAATCATTGGACGTGAACCGCCCATCCCGATCACTCATGATGCTGCGGGACACACCGTGAAGCCGTATTATGTTATCCACATATAACTTCGCCAATTTCTCCACGGGATCATCCTTCCTATGCGGAATGAAGTGCGACACCTTCGTTAGATGATCTACGACCACCCAGATGGCGTCATTCCCCTTTTGCAACCTCGCAACCAGTGCACAAAGTCCATAGTAATGTCGTCAAACTTCCACTCTGGAATAGGCCACGACTTTAAGAATCCTCCCGGCTTTTGGCACTCCGCCTTTACCAAGGTGCAAGTTTGGCACTTCGCCACGTACAGTGCCACATCCTTTTTCAGTCCTGGCCACCAGAACAACTTCTTAACATCACGGTACGTCTTCGTGCTCCCCGGGTGAATCGAGTACTTTGTATGATGCACCTCGTACAACAAATCCACCCGCAAATTTCCCACGTTTGGGACGCACAGAAAATCGTCTTTCCTAATCAATCTATCCTCAACAATGAATTGGGAATTTGACCCGTCTAGAGCTTCAACCATGATCTGATTCATCTGGCCATCTATATCCAAAGCCTGCCAAATCCGATCAGCCAGGTCACACTGAACTTCAGTCCAACACAATAGTGCTTCAACACTTGACTGCTTGTCTACGCAAGAGATCTCCAACGCCTCCAACTCCCGAACAAACCGCTCGTCATGGACCGACAACCAATTGGCTTGAGCTGGGGCCCGGTGACTCAACGCGTCTGCAACAGCGTTGCCTTTACCAGGCATGTAATGGATCTTGAACGTATAGTCCCCCAGGAACTCCATCTGTCTACGCTGCCGTATGTTCAGATCTTTCTGATACAATAGATACTTCAGGCTCTTGTGATCGGTGTAGATATCAATCTTCACACCATACAAGTAATGTCTCCATAGATTCAACGCAAAAATCACGGTCGCTAACTCCATGTCATGGACCGGATAATTCCTCTCATGCACCTTCAGTTGTCTAGAGCCATACGTTATAACACTTCCATGTTACAGTAGCACACAACCCAAACCAATGCCCGAAGCATCGCTATAAATCTCGAAGCCTTCGGTCCCACTTGGCGAACTCAGCATAGGCGTCGTGGTCAACCGACATTTCAACTCCTCAAAAGCACGAGCGTACACCGGCATCCAAACGAACTTCTGCTCTTTCCTCATCAAAGTAGTGAGAGGTAACGCTATCCACGAGAAGTTCTCCATGAAGTGCCTATAATACCCGGCAAGCCCCAGAAAGCTCCGGACTTCCGCTACCGTTGAAAGGAAAGGCCACTCTCGTATCACAACAATCTTCGTCGGATCCACCGCAATACCCACTCCACTCACTTTATGACCAAGGAACGCAATTGAGGACAACCAAAACTGGCATTTGGAGAATTTGGCGTAAAACTGATTCCTCCTCGGCGTCTCCAACACAAAGTGTAGATGCTTGAAGTGATCCTCCGCACACTGCGAGTATACCAAAATATCATCGATGAAGACGATCACAAAATGATCCAAGTACTCCCTGAACGTCCTGTTCATCAAATCCATAAATACTGATGGTGTATTAGTCAGCCCAAACGGCATGACCGTAAACTCGTAATGCCCGTACCTCATACTGAACGCTGTCTTAGGGATATCACTCTCCCTTATCCTCATCTGGTAGTACCCGGACTTGAGATCCATTTTAGAGTACACCGATGACCCGACTAACTGATCAAATAGATCATCAATTATTGGAATCGGGTACTTGTTCTTTTCCGTCAGCTTATTTAACTCCCAATAGTCGATACATAGCCTCGTGCTTCCATCCTTCTTCTTAACAAAGAGGACCGGTGCGCTCCAAGGTGAAGAACTTGGACGCACATACCCTTGCTCCAACAACTCTTGCAGTTGAACCTTCAGCTCTGCCACTTCCTTAGGTGCTAGCCGATACGGAGAGCGTGACACAGGCTTCACACTTGGCACTATCTCGATTGTGAAATCTATCTCCCAATGTGACAGAGGCTCCAGGAAGATCGCCAGGGAACATATCAGGGTACTCTGATATTACTGAAATACTGTCCAACGTAGGCTTAGGCTTTGCAACCTCCACTAGTGTAAAGAACAGCTCTGCTCCAGCACGAACCACCTTCACCACCTGAAGAGCAGACATCAACGTCTTGCTTGACGCTTTCAAGCCCGTCAAAGTCATATCACGACCCGCTCCTAGCTTGACTTCCTTACGACAGCAATCAATATAGGCTTGCTGCTCTGAGATCCAGTCCATGCCAAATATAATGTCGAACTCCACCAACGGTAGTAACGACGCTTGCAAATCGAATTCTTGACTCCCAATGCGAATCTTAACGCTGCAGATTTTATCCGCGTGCATCGAGCACCGATTCGGTAACAACACGTCCAAGTTGTCCTTCGCCATCGAAGAAGGTACTCCGATGCGCGTTATGAATCCTTCAGACAAGAAGGAGTGCGAAGCTCCCGTATCAAATAGCGCACTATCCGGATTCTCACAAATCAACAAAAATCTTAAACAAACAGTAGTAAGGTAACATGCGCATAACAAATATTTAAAAGGATTAACTTGCTATAAATTAAATCTTACCTGTCACCACATCCGCTTGTTTGATGGTCTCCTGTTTGCCAAGGTTATAAACCCTCGGTTGAGCCGTAGCATAATAGGACGCGGTTGACTCCACCGCCTTTCCCTTCTCTTCATAAGTGGCTCCCGACTTTCTCTCGGACTTGGGACGTCCGCTCCGGCAATCACGGGCAAAGTGCCCCGACTTTCCACAAGTGAAACATGCACCCGGGGTACGACCCGTAGTCGCCCCAGAAGCACCAGAAGAGGGGGCTGGACCCGAAGTCCTAGCCTTCTTATAAAACCTTCGATAGTTGGACTTTGAAGTAGTCGGCACTTTGAATTCAGTCTTCTTATCATCGGAGCATTTGTTCGCTTGAATATTCTTCATATCCTTCTCCAAGGACCGGGCCGTATTGACCAGGGTCAAGAAGCCCTGCATCATAGGCCCCGAGAGTAATAGCCATAATTCGTCTCTCAAACCTTCATAGAATCGATTCGTCTTGCGCTCCTCATCCACGATGGTGGAGCTAGCATACCGACCCAATCGAGTGAACTCGTGGAGATATTCATCCACGCTACTCTCTCCTTGTACCAACCTCTGGAACTCATTCTCCAAAGCTATCCTCTGCGCCGAATGGACATACCTAGCCAAGAACAGTCTCGAGAACTCTTCCATCGAGACGTCTATAAGTTGTCTTCCTCTCAATAGATGCAGCACCAAACACTCCCACCACAGCCTAGCATCTCCATCCAACAGGAATATAGCTATTGTGGTCATCGACCACTCCTCCATCTCAATCGCTGTCAGGACTCTCTTCACTCGGGAGAGCTAGTCCTCAGCTTAGGATGGGGTTCCCAACCCCGAGAATACAGGAGGATTGAAGCTCATAACATGTTTGAGCTGTCTCTCGGTTGCCCTCCTCGGCACCAACGGTTCCTCCACTACCTGGTCTACCCTTCTCTGCTCAGCCACTTGGAGTGGTACCTGCTCCATCGCAGGAGCAGGCTGCTGCATTTGCCTTGCAGGTTGCGCGTTGATCATGACAAACACTACTTCGATCACCAATCGTATGGTCTCAGCTGAAGGAGGTGTTGTAGGAGCATCATTTGGTGCACTGCTAGCCTCAGAAACTCGACGTTCTGACGGCCCAGCAACGCTTCTGGTCACCTATAGTGGTACAAAACACCGTTAAGAGACCAAACAAAATTACAAAACGCTATTATAGGAACACGCAGGTTCCTCAAACACGTGTATTGTCAATCCTAAGTTAACATTCAAGGGTTCTTTTGTTGTTATAAAGAAGACGCACACACGTGTGCTCACCACCCCTTAAAAAGCATTCGCCCACGAATTCATTTATGCCTGACCGAAACCAGTAGTCTGATATCCAATTGTAACACCCCCTATCTGTCACATAACATATAGCAGTAGGTCCGGCCGGGGCCCGACGCCATATACCACAGACAGACCGAAAGGTTACTCAATGGAAACAATCCAACCAATCCAACGTCCTACACAGAGTCATTCTAGTGGAAGCAATTTTAAGAGTTACAAAAAAATAAAAGAACCTAACTACTAGCATGAATGTCCACTAAACAAAACCCAACAGGAATGAAGTACAAATACACAAGTACTGGCCTTATGGCCTTACAATTGTTTCCTCAAATTACATGTTTTAAAATCTCGGCACGCAGGCCGGCCATACATGAATAAAACAGGTAAACACTCCAACTAGGCCTTCGAAGGCCGGCTCAGCAATTTGGGCTTTAGCCTGTTATTTACCGCTCGGTCGAGCAACACCTGCAAGTAAAAATCCACCACGACGGTGGCAAACAGAAGCAACGGTCAGCAATGCTGACCAAATTATAATAATCCCGCCCCCAACACGGGGTGGCGATGCTCCTTCCCTGCACTTTATTAGCATAAACAAGTAGTATATATCATACAATTCATCACAGGCGTTGGCATACACGACCACACGCCCCGTGCACTCAGGGCACATTCTCGGTGAACCGCTCAATATCACGTCAATTAAAGCCATAGACATTTCGGTCTCACCACCGCAACTTTGACGGCCAAACAATGAGCATTTTGTCTTTTCGGCATTGGTCACGTCATTTTAATTCATAGATCACCTAAGACCCTCATCTATGCCAATGGATCTAACCGAATGACATAGAGCGGGTACGGTTCCGCCTAACCCATGCCCGCATCGCAACGACAATTCAAGCCATATGCGCGGGTCAAACTTCTCCGAGTCCCGTTTCCGTTACACACTTCACATAACCCGGTTATGTTCAAGTTGGATCCCAGGCCACCATGTTGGCAGAAGCACTCATCTTCACGGTTTTCCGGGTGCACCTTGGAGTGAATCCCAAAGGCTCCCTGTTGCAATCTACCACGCAGAAAACCCGAAAAACAAACATTCGCACGGAGTCTTCTCCAGCCATTTATGTAATGCAACATCACCGATCCAGACTAACTTGTCCGAGTAGGCTTCACACATCATGCCTATGTCCGTTCTCGAATACGGACTATACATGTACACAACGGGAACTATTCATATCTACCCGAAAGAATGCCTCAAACTCACCGCAAACTCGCGAGAGAGGGCTTCCCTATGCAAAAGAAGGAGAGCTTCACAAACTCAAATAGAGGATCGTTACCCTAGCGTTCTTCCTTGGCGCCATGGAAATGTATGCAGATGAAAAGCACCGCAATCTCCTTGCCTCCGTAGATCCGAAGTCAGCTCGTGATTTGGAGCTCTGAAGCGCCGCCGGTGACCGAATCTAAAATTCTTCCTCCTTTGCTCTCCCATCTCTCTAGGATTTAGAAAGAGAATACCCAAGTGAAATGAGGGATTTTCAGCCCTAAACCCATGTATATCCCATCAGGAACAATCCCCAGCCTTCGGATCCAAAAGTAAAGAAACGAATGGCCATAATTCGGGCCTGAAAAGCAAAACCTAGGCCGAACACGGCCTGTGACACGCCCGTGTCCAGGGCCATGTCCCCCATTTGCCGTCGATATCAACGCATCCCGCAAAGTACACGGGCACCCAACACGCCCGTGTTGAGCCAAACACGGTCGTGTCAGCCAGTACACGCTCGTTTACCCTAGAGTGTCTTTCCATCGACACATGAACCAATTCACCCGTAAAGGACACGGGTATTTGTCATGGCCGTGTCTAATTTGACACACCTGTGTCTTCCCGACACGGCCCGTGTACAAAGCCGTATGTTCCCCCACCTTACAGCCCTGCTACAACCCGTGAAGGACACGGCCTGTAACACGTTTGTGTCTCTGGCCGTGTTCGCTGCTCGATGAACGTCGACTCCAAATCGTCGACCTCGTGGCCAGAACATCGACAAGAGCCCGACACGCCCTGAGTCATGCCCGTATCTCAGGCTGTGTTCTCGGCTCGACGATCTTCGAGTCCAACTTTCGTCGACCTCACGGCCAGATCGTCGACTCGAGCACGACATTCCTTGGGACAGCCCGTGTCTTAGGCCATGTGACCTCTACCAAATTCCAAATTTGGCTCAAAATGACACCCGTCGCTCTTTTGAGTTTCGGGGTATTACACTACCACCCAAAAATATATGACCAAGTCAAATTAGTAAATAGATAAATAAGGCGAATATTAGAAATAAAATCTCGTGCCACCAAATAAATTTCATATAAACGGAATTGTTTTTTCTTTTTTTCTGAATAATGCATGGTTCTAAATGTGCCTCTCCGACCTCGTTTCAAGGAAGTTTCTTCACTCGCTCTTTATTTTGTTTGTACATATCGCATTTTTTTCTTTTTGTTCCGCATACTTACAATTACAACATTGAGGACAATGTTGGGTTTAAATATGAGTGTGTTTTCTTATTTTCCTTTACTGCACTTCTATATTATGCACTCATTAAAAATACAATTTTTTTTTAAAAAACACAAAATATTATTTATTTTGTCATCAAAAACTCAAAAAAAAAATATCCAAAAAAAAATTTAAAACAAAAATTCCTTAAAAAATTTAAAATAAAAATTCGAACTTTTTTTACTATATAAATATTTAAATAAACACTTTTTGTAAATAATCTTTTCTCTTTCCCCCTCTCTTCTTTGTAAATAACATCTCTTTCTCTTCCTTTTTTTGTAAACAAAGTCATAAAAATGTTAAATCAAAAAAATAAAAAAAAAGAAAATCCAAAATCCAATAAAGATAATAACTCAAAAAATTCCAAAAAAATGAGTAAAATAAACAAAACTTCCATCCAAAAAAGATAATAAATCAAAAACACAAAATAAGATGATAACCCTAAAAAACCAATTTTTGTTTTATTATGAAGCAAATAAATCAAATATCCCATTCTTAAACTTTTTCGCTCTCTAAAAATCTTGTTACGTGTTTATTTATAAGCGAATTTCATTAATTCATTGTTTACTATTCGTTTAATAATTGAAAATTGATAGATTTAAATATCTGGTTAAGTTTTTAAAGAATTTTTTATGTTTTTTTTAAGATAGGGAACTTGTTTTTGGCACTATTTCTAATTTATCTAAATAGTTGTGCGCGTATTTTGTTAGAAAATAACAACCTTACACTTCAATTATGTTTCCTCCAATCTTTTTTTTGACATACATGAACGTTCAATTTATTATAGTTATTCTCAAAATTTTTTTATTAAAATCTACTTTTCTTTTTGAAAAAAATCTATCTCCCCATTTTTTTTCATGTCTTACTTGGCATGATTAATTTTGATTCGTAAAAGATACTATGTCAATGAGAATAAAATTTTGTTCAATAAACATAGACATCCAATATTTTTAAAAGATTAACTGTTACAGAGTAAGAGGATAAAATTCCTTACTCCTATACATATTAATTGGGTTATATGAAGTTGTTCAAACAATTTAATATGTTTTGGAAAATAACATTTCATTTTTCTAAACATCCACATTCAAACCAAAAAATTCATTAGAGGTTTGAGAAAAAAAATTGTATCTCACCTCTAAAACAAAGCTCTCTTCATAAACCACAACATCCCCCTTTGCCACTTTCAATGATTCTAGAATTAATTTAAAATCTTTTTGACAACATAATTTTTAAATTGCATTATTTTCTTTAATTCTTATAAATTAGAGTTTCTATAATTCCAGTCTATTTTTGTTAACCTAACAAATACAATTTTTGCTTTCTATTTGATTATATCGAGAAGTTTTTATAGCCAAAACTCTTCCTCTATTTAAATTTTTAATATAATTTAGGACTTAATCTTATAGCCCTGATAATTATTTTAATCTCGCTTTAAATTAATTTAAGAGGTAGCTAAATTTTGGATTTCTTTTAATTTCTTATAAGTATATCTCCAACTTTTGCACTGGAATAGCAAAAACTTAAGTATGTGGGTATTTGATAAGTTGTAAATATTCGTATTTTTAAGTACATTATTTAGGTCATTTTAGTTTATTTCTGTTGTTTTTAGTTATTTTTCTTCAATAAAATGTTCTTTTTTTGTATATACTCCTCCAACTTAACCTTACTTTTGTTTTCTGAATTTTGAAGAAAAATGTCTAAAATTCAAAGTACATGCCCGTATCACTTAGGTCACGCCCGTGACCGTGCCGTGTAACTTTGATTCCACTGGAAAACTAGCTACTGTAATAGAAAAATCAAGTCAAGCTTGTGTCCCGTCGGACACGGCCGTGGTATGTCTGTCAACACTCAATGCCGTCTCGACACTCAATGCCTCCTACAAGTCGAAGCTCAAAGCCAAGACACGTCCGTGTCCCTTTCGACATGCCCGTGTCATGCCGCTCGATGTTAGACGCTCGACATTAGATGATCGATATTAGAAGCATTGTCTGTCATGCCCGTGTCGATTTGGACATGCCCGTGACCGTCTCGACTGTTCTAGATAAGATGTCGCCAATGAGGCAATGACTCGATGCCTAAGCCAAATACACCTTATGGACATGCCCATGTCATTTGTCGCACGCCTGTTACTGCCTCAATTTTCCAGAAAATACATCGCCAATGAGGGAAGGATTCGACGCTTAGACAATCATGCCCATGCTAAACGCTCGTGACCACAGTAACATGCCTGTGACCTCCATCTATAAAGCCTCGAAGTCAACCGCCAATAAATTTTTAGCTTCACCTAAGCGCCAGTATCAAACCCCTCCCTACATGCCCGTGACCAGGGCGTGTGTAACACCCCCTATCCGTCGCATAGCATATAACAGTAGGTCCGGCCGGGGCCCGACGCCATATAATACAGACATACTGGGTGGTTACTCAATGGAAACCATCCAACTAATCATAACGTCCTACACAGAGCATTCTAGCGGAAGCAGTTTATAAGTTGAAATAAAGAACCCAGCACTAAAGCATGAATGTCCACTAGAATGAAGTACATACACCAGTACTGGCCTTAAGGCCTTACAAAATGGTTTACTTAATGTTACATGATTTTCAAACTATGGCACGCAGGCCGGTCATACATGAATAAAGCAGTAAACACTCCAAATAGGCCTTCAAGGGCCGGCTTCGCAATTTGGGCTTTAGCCCGCTATTGACCGCTTGGTCCAGCAGCACCTGCAAGCAACATAACCACCGCACGGTGGCAAACAAAAAGGCAACGGTCAGCAATGCTGACCAAATTATAACGATCCCGCCCCCAACTCGAGGCGGCGATGCTCCTTCCCTGCAATTTTATTAGCACAAACGAGCAATATAATAATATTCATTTCATTACAGGCGTAGGCTCAAACGGCCACACACCCCGTGCACTCAGGGCACATTCTCGGTGAACCGGTCGATGTCACGTCAGTTAAAGCCATAGACATTCCGGACCCATCACCGCCACTTTGACGGCCAAACATATGAGCAATTTGTCTTCCCGGCATGGGTCACGACAATTTAAGCCATAGACCGCCAAAGACTCTCATCTATGCCAACGGCAAGTGCCACGTAACCTTAGGTCTCTTTAACCAGAACGACATAGATATGGGTACGGTTCCATCTAACCCGTCCTCACGTCGCAAGAACAATTTAAGCCATATGCGCAGGTCAAACTTCTCCCGAGTCCCATTTTCGTCACACAATTTCACATAACTCGGTTATGTTCAAGTTGGCTCTCAGGCCTCCATGTTGGCAAGATCACGCATCCGCCCAGTTTTCTGGGTGCACCTTAGGGTTAATCCCCAAGACTCCCTGTTGCAATCTACCGTGTAGAAAACCCGAAAAACAACCAATAGCACGGAGTCTTCTCCGGCGTTTATGCAATACAACATCACCGATCCAGACCAACATGTCCGGGTAGGCTTCACACATCATGCTTATGACCGTTCTCGATTACGGACTCTAAACAACGGGGACTTCACATATCTACCCGAAGGAACGCCTCCAACTCACCGCAAACTCACGAGAGCGGGCTTCCTATGCAAAGAAGGAGAGCTACTCATGCTCAAGAAGAGAATCGTTACCCTTGCGTTATTCTTTGGCGCCATGGAAAAGTAAGCGGATGAAAAGCACCGTACTCTCTTCGCCTCCGTGGATCCGGAGTCGGCTCGCGATTTGGAGCTTCGAAGCTCCTCCAATGGCTGGATCTAGCTTCTTCTCCCTTCCTTGGCTCTCCTCTCTCTCTAAACTTTAGAAAGATAAGAACTCATGAAAAGTGAGGGTTTCTAAGGCCCAATCCCGGGTATATCCCATCAGGAACAACCCCCAGCCGTTGGATCATCAATTAAAGAAACTAACGGCTTTGATTCGGGACTGAAATGTCCAATCTGGATCGCACACGGCCTGGAACACGCCCGTGTCTAGGGCCGTATGCCTCATTCGCCGTCAAACTCGACGCGCATCGAACAACACACGGGCATCGAACACGCCCGTGTTCGACCTGACACGCCCGTGTTCCACCTGACACGGCCGTGTGGCCGGCCGTGTACCCCCATCGGTTTTCCCCGAAAACAACCCGAGCACTGGACGGGTTTTAGGACACGCCCGTTTCCTTGCCCGTATCACCTCAACATGCCTGGGCTCTAGGCCGTGTACACGGTCTCGACACTCGACACTTCGTCAAGCGAAGATCGTCGACCTGACGACACGGCCTTGGACACGCCCGTGTCCTAGGCCGTGTGCCTTGTCTCGACACATCGTCGAGCAAAATGTCGACTTCCCGGGATGAGTGTCGACACGGGTCGACACGCCCTGTGACACGCCCGTGTCGCAGGCCGTGTGCCATGACTCGACACTTCGTCGAGCGCAGAGTGTCGACTTCGCGGGCTAAGTGTCGACAAGGGTCGACACGCCCTGCGACACGCCCGTGTCGCAGGCCGTGTGCCCAGTCTCGACACAATGTCGAGAGCAAAATGTCGACTTCCCAGCTGAGTGTCGACACAAGCTTGACACGCACTGGGACATACCCGTGTACCAGGCCGTGTGCATGCAGCCAGAACCCAAAATTGGCCCAAAACGTCCCCCATCGCTCTTTTGAGTTTCGGGGCGTTACAGCTCTCCCCATCTTAGAAGAATTTCTTCCACGAAATTATATATAAAGGAAAGACATGTACAAAACCAAAATTTGCTCCTGAGCGGAACAACTCCGGATACTCGTCAAGCATAACCTGCTCTCGCTCCCAAAAGAGCTCCTCACGACCGCAATTGACCCACCGGACCTTGACCGTCCTCATCTCATTATTGCGTAGCCGCTTGACCTCCGAGTCCTCAATCCGTACGGGCTTTCCTTTTATCGTCAACCCACTATTAACCGGTGCTTGATCGACCGCGATCACTCGCGTAGGCTCTGGCACCGCCTTCTGTAGCATCGAAATATGGGATACAACATGTAGACCACTAAGCTCCACTGAAAGCTTCAATTGATAGGCCGCTGCACCAACCCGCTCCAGAACCTCAAACGGCCCAAGGTACCTCGGGCTTAGCTTTTTCAATCACCGCACCCGCGAGACACCCTTGGACAACTTGATCTTTAAGTAGACATAGTCGCCCACAGCGAACTCCACGTTCCTATGCTTGACATTATAGTACTTCGCTTGCCGGTCCTGAGCGATAAGCAACCTCTCCCGAATGCTTCGCACCAACAAAGTAACATCCTCCACTTCGAATCGCTTACACAACTTGACTCACCCGTTTCCAGCCAGGACAACGGCGTGCGACATCTTCTACCATATAAAGATGGTCTTCCCATTGCTTTCCAAAATCCAAGACACACATGCGGAGTATGCTTTCCATAGTTCTATTGACCATCTCGGTCTGCCCATCCGTTTGCGGATGAAAGGCTGTGCTGAATTTTAACTTTGTCCCCAACATTTGCTGCACAAGCCTCCTACTATTGGACGTGAACCGCCCTCCTCGGTCACTCACGATGCTGCGGGGCACATCGTGAAGCCGTACTATATTATTCACATATAGTTTTGCCAATGTCTCCACCGGATCATCCTTCCTCTGCGGAATGAAATGCGACACCTTCGTTAACTGATCTACGACCACACGAATGGCGTCGATTTCCCCTTTTTCAACCTTGGCAAACCATGCACAAAGTCCATAGAGAAGTCGTCGAATTTCCACTCCGGAATAGGCAAGGACTTAAGAAAACCTCCCGGCTTTTGGCACTCCGCCTTCACCAAGGTGCATGTTTGGCACTTTGCTACGCATAGCGCCACATCTTTCTTCAAACCCGGCCACCAAAATAGTTTCTTTACATCGCGGTACATCTTCGTGCTCCCCGGGTGAATCGAGTACTTGGTATGGTGTGCCTCGTACAACAATTCCACCCGCAAATTGCCCACACTTGGGACGCACAGACGACCGTCTTTCCAACGCAATCCGTCCTCCACAACGAATTGGGAAGTTGACCCATCCAGAGCTTCTACCATGAACTGCTTCATATGGACATCCATATCCAAAGCCTGCCGAATCCGGTCAGCCAGGTCATATTGGACTTTAGTCCAATTCAGTACTACTTCAGCACTTGATTGTCAATCCACGCAAATAATCTCCAACGCCTCACACTCCCGCACCAACCGCTCATCATGCATCGATAGCCAATTGGCTTGAGCTGGGGCTCGGCGACTCAACGCGTCAGCAACCGCATTCCCTTTATCAGGCACGTAGTGGATCTTGAATGTATAGTCTCCCAAGAACTCCATCCATCTACGCTGCCGCAAAATTAGATCCTTCTGACCAATCAGATACTTCACGCTCTTGTGACCGGCGTAGATATCCATCTTCACACCATACAAATATTGCCTCCACAGCTTCAAGGCTAAACTCAGGGCCGCAAACAGCAAGTCATGGACTGGATAGTTCCTCTCGTGCACTTTTGGCTGTCTCGCGCCATAAGCTATTACACTTCTGTGTTGCAGTAGCACGCAACCCAAACCGCTGCTCGAAGCATCGCTATTAAATTTCATAGCCTTCGGTCCCACTCGGCGATGTCAGCACAGGCGTCGTGATCAACCGACATTTCAACTCCTCAAAAGCTCGCGCACATTCCGGCGTCCAAAAGAACTTCTGCTCCTTCCTCGTCAAAGTAGTGAGGGGTAATGCTATCCGCGAGAAGTTCTCTACGAAGCGCCTGTAATAGCCGGCAAGCCCCAGAAAGCTCTGAACTCCTGCTACCGTATAAAGCTCAGGCCACTCCCGCATCGCAACAATCTTCGTCGGATCCACTACAATACCTTCCTCACTCACAATAAGATCGAGGACGCCACTGAGGATGACCAAAACTCGCACTTTGAGAACTTGGCATACAACTGATTACTCCTTAGCGTCTCCAAGACCAAAATAAGATGCTTGAAGTGATCTTCCTTACTCTGAGAATACACCAAAATATCGTCGACGAAGACGATCACAAAATGGTACAAGTACTCCCGGAAGGTCCTGTTCATCAAATCCATGAACACTGACGTCGCATTAGTCAGCCCAAATGACATGACCGTAAACTCGTAGCGCCCGTATCCTGTACTGAACATTATCTTATTGATATCACTCTCCCTTATCTAATTTAGAGTACGCCGTTGGCCCGACCAACTGATCACAAAGATCATCGATCCTTGGGATTGGGTACTTGTTCTTTTCCGTCAACTTGTTGAGCTCCCGATAATTAATACATAGCCTCAAGCTTCTGTCCTTCTTCTTAATAAAGAGGGTCGGTGCGCTCCAAGGTGAAGGACTTGGACGCACATACCCTTGCTCCAACAACTTTTAGAAGTTGCACCTTCAGCTCCGCCATTTCCTTAGGCGCTAGCCGATATGGAGAGCGTGGCACAGGCTTTGCACCTGGTACTAGCTCAAACATGAAATCTATCTCCCGTCGAGGCGGGGCTCCAGGAAGATCTCTAGGGAACACATCAAGGTACTCCGATACCACTGAAATATTAACCAATGCGGGCTTCGGCTTTACAACCTCCACTAGTATACAGAACAGCTCTACACCAGCACGAACCGCCTTCACCACCTGAAGAGCAGACGCCAACGTCTTGCTCGACCTCTTCGAGCCCGTAAAGGTCGTCTCATGACTCGCTCCCAGCTTGACTTCCTTGTTACCGCAATAGATATAGGCTTGCTGCTCCGAGAGCCAGTCCATGCCAAATATTACGTCGAACTCCCCTAGCAGTAGTAACGATACTTGGAAGTCAAAGTCTTGGCTCCCTGACCACCCCTAAACGCAACAGATACTACGCGCGCGCATTGAGCGCCATTGGACCATAACGCATCCAATTTGTCTCTTACCATCGAAGGATGTACTCCGACGCGTAAAAACAATTACTACATAAAGGAATGCGAAGCTCCCTAAACGAACGGTGCTCTCGCAGATAAAGTAAAGTCGTAACAAAGCTTAGCACGAGTAGTTCTAAGCTAACATGCACAAGGGCGACAAGTATTTAAGGCAAAACTATATTTAAACCATACCTACCCTTACGACGGCTTGCTTTCTCTCGGACTTGGGACGTCCGCTCCAGCATTCTCGGGCAAAGTGCCCCAGTTTTCCACAAGTGAAACATGCGCTCGGGGTTCGACACGTAGTCACCCCAGAAGCACCAGAAGGAGCTTGACCCGAAGTCCTACGCTTCTTATACCATTTTTGATATCCAGACTTTGAGGTGTTCGACACTTTGAATGCCGTCTCCTTTGTACTAAAGTCCTTGACTGCTCCTGACATAGCTTTCTTGGCCTTCTGAGCACCTTTCCAACAGTCCCGGGCAAAGTGCCCTTTCTTTCCACAAGTAAAACATGTGTAAGTAGCATTGCTAGTCGATTTCATAGCCCCCTTCTCCAGCATTCCAACGGATGCAACCCTTATGGGGCTTGCATAGTTCAATACCATGGTCGCTGGCATCGGGATGGTCTTCCTCAAATCTACCTCCAAAGATCTAGCTGATTCCACCAAGGCTCGGAATCCCAATAACTTTGGTCCTAGCAGTAGAACTCGTAACTCGGCGCGCAGACCATTATAAAACCTATCGACTGTAGCTTGCTCATTATCCACCTCGAAGCATGGGTAGCGACTTATCATAAGAAATGCTTGCAAATATTCCTCAACTGTGTGTGCTCCCTGCACTAAATTCATATTCAGCTGCTGCCCTGATGGTCTACCAAAGGTCATCTGCTCCATCACGCCAACCGGCGTTGAAGCCACAACAGGGGCGCAAGGTTGTACATTTCCTCCAAGCTGTGCACCTGTCACAGCGAACACCGCTTCTACGATCCTTCTAACGGTTTCATACGAAGGAGGAGTCTCAAACACCTCACCGGGTGCACTATGCTCCTCAGAAACCGGACATTCTGGCGGTCCAGCACCGCTTCCGGTCACCTATAGTGGTACAAAACACCGTTAAGCGAACAAATAAAATTACGAACAACAATTATAGTAACACGCAGGTTCCTCAAACACGTGTATTTTCATTCTTAAGTGGACATTCATGGGTTCTTTTACCATTATAACGATGACGCACACAATGTGCTCACCACCCCTTAAAAAGAATTCGTCCACGAATTCATTTTAAGCCCGACCAAAACCAGTAGTCTGATACCAAATTGTAACACCCCCTATCCGTCGCATAGTATATAGCAGTAGGTCCGGCCGGGGCCCGACGCCATATATTACAGACAGACTGGGTGGTTACTCAATGGAAACCATCCAACTAATCATAACGTCCTACATAGAGCATTCTAGCGGAAACAGTTTATAAGTTGAAATAAAGAACCCAGCACTAAAGCATGAATGTCCACTAAAATAGCCAACCAGGAATGAAGTACATACACCAGTACTGGCCTTAAGGCCTTACAAAATGGTTTACTTAATGTTACATGATTTTCAAACTACGACACGCAGGCCGGTCATACATGAATAAAGCAGTAAACACTCCAAATAGGCCTTCAAGGGCCGCCTTCGCAATTTGGGCTTTAGCCCGCTATTGACCGCTTGGTCCAGCAGCACCTGCAAGCAACATAACCACCGCACGGTGGCAAACAAAAAGGCAACGGTCAGCAATGCTGACCAAATTATAACGATCCCGCCCCCAACTCGGTGCGGCGATGCTCCTTCCCTGCAATTTTATTAGCACAAGCGAGCAATATAATAATATTCATTTCATCACAGGCGTAGGCTCAAACGGCCACACACCCCGTGCACTCAAGGCACATTTTCGGTGAATCGGTAGATGTCACGTCAGTTAAAGCCATAGACATTCCAGACCCACCACCGCCACTTTGACGGCCAAACATATGAGCAATTTGTCTTCCCGGCATGGGTCACGACAATTTAAGCCATAGATCGTTGAAGACTCTCATCTATGCCAACGGCAAGTGCCACGTAACGTTAGGTCTCTTTAACCAGAACGACATAGAAATGGGTACGGTTCCATCTAACCCGTGCTCACATCGCAACGACAATTTAAGCCATATGCGCAGGTCAAAATTCTCCCGAGTCCCATTTTCGTCACACAATTTCACATAACTCGGTTATGTTCAAGTTGGCTCTCAGGCCTCCATGTTGGCAAGATCACGCATCCGCCCAGTTTTCCGGGTGCACCTTAGAGTTAATCCCCAAGGCTCCCTGTTGCAATCTATCGTGTAGAAAACCCGAAAAACAACCAATAGCACGGAGTCTTCTCCGGCATTTATGCAATGCAACATCACCGATCCAGACAAACATGCCTGGGTAGGCTTCACACATCATGCCTATGTCCGTTCTCACTTACGGACTCTAAATAACGGGGACTTCACATATCTACGCGAAGGAACGCCTCCAACTCACCACAAACTCGCGAGAGCGGGCTTCCTATGCAAAGAAGGAGAGCTACTCATGCTCAAGAAGAGAATCGTTACCCTTGCGTTATTCTTTGGCGCCATGGAAAAGTAAGCGGATGAAAAGCACCGCACTCTCTTCGCCTCCGTGGATCCGGAGTCGGCTCGCGATTTGGAGCTTCGAAGCTCCTCCAATGGCCGGATCTAGCTTCTTCTCCCTTCCATGGCTCTCCTCTCTCTATAAGCTTTAGAAAGATAAGAACTCATGAAAAGTGAGGGTTTCTAAGGCCCAATCCCGGGTATATCCCATCAGGAACAACCCCCAGCCGTTGGATCATCAATTAAAGAAACAAACGGCTTTGATTCGGGACTGAAATGTCCAATCTGGATCACACACGGCCTGACACACGCCCATGTCTAGGGTCGTGTGCCTCATTCGCCGTCAAAATCGACGCTCCTAGAACAACACACGGGCATCGAACATGCCCATGTTCGACCTGACACGCCCGTGTTCCACCTGACACGGCTGTGTGGCCGGCCATGTACCCCCATCGATTTTCCCCGAAAACAACCCGAGCACTGCACGGGTTCTAGGACACGCCCGTGTCCTTGCCCATGTCACCTCAACACGCCTGGGCTCCAGGCCGTGTACACGGTCTCGACACTCGACACTTCGTCGAGCGAAGATCGTAGACCTGACGACACGGCCTTGGACACGCCCCTGTCCTAGGTCGTGTGCCTTGTCTCGACACATCGTCGAGCAAAATGTCGACTTATCTGGACGAGTGTCGACACGGGTCAACACGCCCTGCGACACGCCCGTATTGCAGGCCGTATTCCATGACTCGACACTTCGTCGAGCACAGAGTGTCGACTTCGCGGGCTAAGTGTCGACACGGGTCGACACGCCCTGCGACACGCCCGTGTCGCAGGCCGTGTGCCCAGTCTCGACACAATGTCGAGAGCAAAATGTCAACTTCCCGGCTGAGTGTCGACACAAGTTTGACACGCCCTAGGACACGCCCGTGCCCAGGCCGTGTGCATGCAGCCAGAACCCAAAACTCGCCCAAAACGTCCTCCGTCGCTCTTTTGAGTTTCGGGGCGTTACAGCGTGTAATCTGAAATTTTTT
Organism: Platanthera guangdongensis; assembly: GCA_039583875.1. Lineage (NCBI taxonomy): Eukaryota > Viridiplantae > Streptophyta > Magnoliopsida > Asparagales > Orchidaceae > Platanthera > Platanthera guangdongensis. Next base: position 42,023,016 of record CM077148.1, on the reverse strand, counting down.
CCCTATAAATAGATCTTTGCTATAAGGTCCAATGTTCCCTTTTTTTGAACCATTTTGCTGTTAGGTGGGCTGCTTAAGTGTTTTTCATGCAATGTAAGGAGATTTTCTCCCCGTCACTTTTATGATTATTTTAGTTTTGTAATCAACTTTTCGTCTTAATAAAATTTGTAGTTTTTTCCTCCTTCTGTTATATGGATCGCATCTATGTTTCCCACCTTCAGCAATCTTATTTATCATTTTTTTCTCTTTCAATGGGTCTGTATGTGTGTAAAAGTATAACTTGTCCCTTTTTATGTTTTCAATCTTATTTTTTCTTAGTATTTGCTCTAGGTTTTCTCTTATAAAACTTTTAGCTTTTATGTTTTTTTAGAACTTTATATTCATCCTTATAAATTTACAAAAGTATTTTCAAAGTAGTTTTTATTTTTCTTTAACTTGGATTTTTTCTTTTAGGTTGTAAAACTTGTTTGTTCTTTTTTAACTTTATTTCTACTTTTTAAACACTTTTATGAAGTTATAAGAATGGATTTGTAATTGTTTTAATTTTCGAGCACTTTTATTTTTGCCTTTATTTCCAAAAACTTTCACTTCTTTAATTTTTATTTCTTTTTTTATGCTTTTTTAGCATATTCTAATGGTAGAAATGCAATCATTTTAATTTTTCAATCACTCTGGTTTTCTCTTTTTTTTCTTGTGTGTGTGTATGAGTTAGGTTTTATCGTTTTCCTTTTCTATGTAGATTGTGAACATGTATGAGATAGCTTTTACCGCTTTAATTTCCTTCCTACTCATTTTAGTAGGACATGCCATTTCCCGTCTACATGTTTGAGTACGACCACAATTTACAGCTTTAATTTCCCGCATACTCATTTGAGTAGGACTTGTCATTTTACTGCTTTCATTTCTCACCTACTCGTTTGAATAGGACTCGCACTTTACTACTTCCATTACTGCTTTAATTTCCCGCCTTCTCATTTGAGTAGGACTAGCAATTTTACTGCTTTTAGTTCCAGCCTACTTGTTTCCGAAGGACCCGCACTTTACCGCTTTATTTACTGCTTTCTTTTCAGCCTGCTCATTTGAGTAGGACATGCAATTTTCCGCTTTCATTTACCGCCTACTCATTTGAGTAGGACTTGCATTTTTCAATTATGTAATTATTCTTTTGATAAGCCGTCCCCATTCTGATGAGTGTCTAATTGTTCTTAGCACTCAGTATCGCTTTAAATAATTAAAGGTCCTATTTTCCTCTTTAATTAAAGTACTTAAGGTTTGCCCTGGGCATATGATGCGTAGAACCACATATCTATGTATGGGCTCTATTTACATTATCCATACCCTAGCTAGCTGAGAGGCTGTGCATATGGACCTATCACCATTGGGTAAATAGTGTTCCGCACTAACCCTCGAGAGAGGAGGCACAGAATTCTACCCGATTGGGTCCCCCCAATAGCAGTGTTCTTAGCGTAATGCGAACATTAAGAGGAATCCTTCGTTGAATGAGAGCTCGGTCGAATAGTTTTAATGTTCAGGTGACCGATAGTCCTAGAGATAGGTGAGCTCATTTTTATGGAACCTCCACGGCCAAGTCGCTTCCTTAATTAATTTGAAATTTAGTATCTCTAATTATTAAATGTTATTTTAGTTCAAATCTGATTTGGTACCGATGCGCTATTTCTTCATCGGCTTTTTCAAGTCTATTTTCAGTTTTTATATAACCATGCTATTTAGTTAATCACCCGATAATTTATTTTTTGGTAAAATAATAGTCCCTCCAGGAAGGAGTAGATATAATCAACCCATCCCCAAGAACTATACGACCTCGGTATTCCCCACTGAAATATCATGTACTACACGCGATAGATGCACTTGCCTTCTTTTGTTAAAACTTGGTTTCAACTTTTATATATAATAAATCTATGCTCCCCGACCATCCTAATCATTAAATCAAACTAAATAATTAAACAGCAAAAAATAAGCCTCTGGGTGCCGCAAATTTTAACCATTAACCCCCAATCCTTAAAGGAGGTCAATGAGTCAACAAGGGCCCATTGGGGTCAACTAAAGAGCTCAAATTGATCAAAGTCAACTCTAGCCCCAAAAAGGTCAATGTGCCCAAACTAAGGGTCAAGTGGCCACCAAGATGCCAAGCCAACCCTACCTAACCATTCTTAGACCTTAGCGGAGGCCAATGGGTCACCAAGGACCCATTGGGGTCGACCCAAAAAGATAATTTGACCAAAGTCAACTTAACCTAGGTTTAGGTCAAACTAGCTCAAGTTGGCCTAACCTAACCCATTCCATTTGGGCTAAGCCCAATTGAGGTTGTCCACTAGCCTCATGAGGTTCAGAATTACCTAAAATACCACTCAATTTCTGGAGGTGATGACGAGGATAGAGAAAGCTTCATTCCCCATTTAATGGAGGAGAGAGAAAGTGAGAAAGAGTGGCCATTCATGGCCAAGGGAGGCCAAGAGCCTCTCCACTCAATTCCCATGGATGGATTCATCTCCTCTGGCCAGTTAGTAGAAGACCAGAGGTTTGTTTTGGCCATGGATGTGACTAGGGGAGGATAATTACATTGGCCAAAAATCACCTTCATGACCATTAATGGCCATTGCTGCTACACCACTTCCCTCCCCTAATTGTTCATCTTAAAAGCATCCCTAGACTCCAAGTAGATGTTTCCACCTTTTCCTTGAAGTAGTCGAGCCCTTTGCTAGTGCTGTTACAGAACACCGAGCGGTGCCACAACCGTCCACGACAACCCGACGATCGGCCTGACTCCAGCTCTCCCAAAAGGTCCTATCCCTCTCTTCTCTCTCAGTGGATAGATCTCTATCCATAGGCCTCACGGTTTGGGAACAATTAACCCCGAATCGAATAAACCGAAAACTCAAGTTTTGGTGCTTTTAATTCCAAGCTTAAAACTTGATTCCGGCCACCTCCGGCCGGCCTACCACCACCTATCGCCGGCCACCACCTCAACGAAGGTGGTGGTGGCATTGGTCGGCCGGGGTGGCGCTCAGGTGGCCAGGAAATCACCTCCCAAATTGTCCAGTATGGGACAATCGAGACCGTTGGCTCAAGGAGGAAGATGAGCTGATCTCGTCGGTTTAAGCTTTAAGATTCGTGCTGGCCTAAATATTAATATTCCATTTAAATTCATTTCTCAAAATTTTTGTGGTGTATTGTTTTAAATATTAAAAATACTTAGAAGAAAAACTAGAGGAAATGTTTTATATGAAATTTGTAGCCCTTGAAGTCTAGTTTATTTTAAAATTAATTTCAGCCCATTTAGGTCAGTGGTTTGACCACAACTCCCAAAATGGTGTAGTCTATACTTTTGGCTAAATAGAGATTAAAGTGAGTGCACCCACAAATCCAGCCATCCTAATGACTTTAAATTTGGACTGGGGATCATTCTTATCTATACTTATAATATAACCAAAAATGACAATTTTTTGGAAAAATGATTTCTATAGTTTTTGAGAAAAATTAATAAAATAGTAATGAATTTGTTAAGGGATCTATGGACCTCAAAACCAACCATAATCTTGGTGGTTGTCCAATAGTGTAATGATATGACCCTGATAAATTTTTCAGCCCATTTGGGGTTGATTGGAATAGGTTTTAGTGTGACCAAAAATTGGTCCCCTAAGGGTGAATTATGGCAAATGTATTCTTGATGGGTAGAGTGGCCAATCCTCACCCAAAAGGGGTGAAACTTGGGCCACTGCCTCAAAGACATCTAAAACACCCCCTCAAGAGAGATTGAGTGTTTTGGGGTGGAGATGCCCAAAGACCTTAGTGCAGGCCTTAGAGTTGAGGTTTGGGGTCTACTGAAGGACATGGGACAGTATGTCCTTCGATGGTCTTGGAACTTGGATGGCGAGTTACTAGGGTAATAATAGGCTCTAGAGAATAGTTTTAGGATTTTTAGGATCTTACACCTTCTTTGAAATAATTATGAATGATTTAGGGCACTTGACTTCAATAATTATTTACATGCTCAAATGAATTTTGATGCTCATGCAACTTAGGCAGTAAACTTGATTTAGTGATATGGTTCCCTAGAAATTTTATTGTGAATTTTGGATTAATAATTGTAGTACTTCATTCACAAACCCTAAGTTTGATTCAATCACAAGATAATTATTTAGGGATTATATGCTCACTGTAAAATTATGAACCTTGGCCCAGGAACACTATAGGATATCGCCTAGCTCTGTGAATTTTTATACAATTATTGGAAATCTTTTCATACAAGTTATTTCACAAGTACCTTTTGTAGAAGATGAATAGATGAATTAGTTATGTGACTAAATGAGTTTGGAAAATAATAATTCTTGGTCAGTAGTCCTTTCTATTTATGTTGGTCATCTGGTAAATCTCCTATAATTTTTGGATGAATATTTCTATTATTTTTTGATTTTCCCTATTAATGTGGCTATTTAGTCAATAATTATTTGGAGCTGAAAACCTTTCTGAAAAATTATGAAATTTAGTATTTTTTATTATTTTGATGACATGCACCTGCCATAATTTTGATATGCCATACCTATATAGAAAAGTGTACTTGATGTTCAAAGGAATTGTTGGACTTATTTTGCAGAAAATTAATTAAATAACAATTAAGTTAGGAAAAATATTAAATTCTAGATTTATTCCTAAAACATCATGATAGATCCCCAGTAATAATCTTAGTTCAATCGAATGAATATTTGAAGGGGTCACCACTCATACTAATCATATAGGTTAGTCGGTCTGCACCTAGTAGGAACTGTAAACGTAGAGTACTATGTAAAACATGTTATGGGAAAGGGTAGTTCGTGTACCTGGTCTAGATGAAAATGAATAGGGTCACCAAGAGAAGGTAGGATTTGTGAGCCCAATTTTGCAATGGCAGAGATGTTCTCGGGACCGATGATCGATCGTCTTTCTCGGGAAGATGTCTAAATACACATAAGGTTAGTTCAAGCGTAATGTTAAGAGGGTTTGAACATGGATAATCACCAATAATAATAAGTACCTTGCAAAATTGGAGCGTTGGGTCTCAGCCCATCGTGGTTCCTAGTGCTCCCGTGAGCCCTTCACAGGGAATGCTCTGGGCTGTCAAAGGTTAAACATAAACCGTAAGTCTAAAATGAATACAAGAGTAATTATTAATATATAAGGACTTCACTTTCACCACCACGGTGACTAAAGAGGTTATCTTGGTTAAGTTATACGAGCGGAAGGCTCAGTGGTTGTGGAAAGGGGCAGGTTAGCCTGGAGAGTCGAAGGCTCGGAAGGTAGTTGTAATGGACAATTTAGCCCGTGGAGCCGATGACTTGGGAATTCATGGTTGCATGTGCATAAAGGTGGTGGGTCTTCGGTTTTTGATGGTCATTCACACCGACATCGATACGATGACTCGGCGGGTGTGGTTTACACTTAGCTAAAGAAAAGGCTGGCGATTGGCCAGCATAGTATGCGGAGACTCTGGTGTGTCCTTCTGTAACATCCCTTTTCATACGAGACAACTTTGCCTTCGGAGAATCTTCGGCCGCTGCTGAGCCGGATTTTCTGTAAATTATGCCAAATCAACTTAAATGGGCTGCATCCTTTCAACATGACTCATTTAAAGCAATATTAGGCAGTCCAATGTCAGACCGACACATGGCAAAATGGTTAACCCTAATTCCTCATTATAAAAGTAACATGCGAAAAACCCTAGCCGTCTTGTTTTACCAGTTGCCGAGCAGTTCTCGTTACCTAGCCTGACAAAACAGAGAAGCCGTCGGTGTCGATTTATGGAAGGAAATCCTCTTTGTTCCTCCCTTTCCTATGAAGAATGAGCACAAACGAGAGAGAAGAAGATGTCGCAAAGAAGGGTGACAAGATCCATGGCTGAAAACCTCGGAACTGCCGGAAATGAGGTGAGCTTCCTACCCTCTCCCTTGGTGCTAGATCTCTAGTTATTCCTAGGAGAGAGATAGGCTCAAAAGAGTCTTGATTCATGTGGAGAAGTCTTTCTTAGGAGATGGCCATGCTAGGGCATGTGCCCTAGAGATATGATGTCTTCAGCCACTCCTTCCTTCCATGAGAAGATAAGGACTTAGTTTCGTGAAGAAAGTTGGCCTTTTTAGGGTTAACAAGGGAGGAGGAATTATGGATGTGATTTGGGAAGTTTGGTTGTGGGAAAAAGACGAAACAACGACATTCATTCTGCTTTAAGATGAAACAGAATTCTGCTTTCTACGCGCAACAATCTTCAAGGTCATTTTCGGACACGATGTGTCTAGATATGGTCTTTCGACTAAATACGAAAGTCGTATCCCTTGAAAATATCTTTCCAACGAGGGGTTACATGCCTTCACGGGATTCCTGTAGCCTCAGCAATCCACATTGAAGTTGCTGTATAGTAATCTTTCCTGCACCAATAATGTTGAATTGACTTTGAATTAATAGGGAGAGACTGTAGTACAACAATGTTAATGTTTTTTGTATATTTAGTCTGTATGTATTTGTGATAAAATATTATTAAAGGCATTTGTTGGATCGATCTTTAACGAAGGGTAGTGGACGAATGAGTTGACGGGTTGAGATGATAGGAATGGTTTAAATATATGAATCAATAAGGAAACGTTGGACAATGGTAATATGTTAAATAATGATGAGTTTGGCTTGAAGATGCTGAGCATAATTGGTAGGGATTGTTATGAACAAATGGTTGTTGGCATTTAGTTGATTAATCCATGTGTGCATGAATGGTTTGAACTTGGTAAAAGAATTATAACCAGTGATGCAAAAGTTATGTGACCATAGCCTATATATAATCATGTTGACCAAATGGTTGATGAATATGTGAAGTACCTTTATGTTGATGATGAACCCTTAAGAACCATGGGGCACGAGATTGTGAAATGGTGTAAGTGTGGGTGTTTGACCGCAATGTGTTGGTAATGATGAAAAGAGACATATGTGGACTGTTGGCCTTGGTCCTCTGTTGGTTTGTCTACAGAGGCACCTTCCGTACCACGATGATGTGAAATTGCATACAGTCCAAGTCGACAAGCATTGTCATAATCCCGGGTAAAGGATAATGTGGCATGTCTACGGGCTCTCCAGTCATCACACCGATGGGGTTTACAGTTAGACTTGCACGGTTGGGCCTTGGTCCTCGGTGCTCACTTCCCAAGGCACCCTCCGTGCTAGTGGACGGTTGGCCTTAGTCCTTTGGTGATTTGTTCACCGAGGCACCTTCTGTGCCTCAAATATAGGACAATTGGGTTGGGCTCGTGGTGCACATATACCCGAGACCCATTCTGAGCCGTAGTATACATGTGAGCCCGCTGTTGTGTTCTTAGCATTGAGGCGTACAGAGGGCTAGGCTTGGTAGTGTGGATGTAATGCCCCGAAACTCAAAAGAGCGACGGGTAGGGTTTCAGACCAAGTTTGGGAATTGGTAAGAGTTATACGGCATGAGAGACAGGCGTGTCCCAGGGCATGTCGGGCTCGGGTCGACGATCTTGCCAAGAGGTCGACGAATTTTGTTGTTGAAGATTGTCGAACAGCGAACACGGCCTGAGACACGAGCGTGTCACAGGCCATGTCCTTCACGGGGTGAAGCCGGGCCGTGTAATGGGAGGCACACGGTTTTGGCACATGGGCCGTGTCGGGTAGACACTAGGATGTCAAATTCCGACACGGGCGTGTCGAGGACCCGTGTCAATTGCGGGTTATTATTGGTCCCGTGTTGATGGAAGGACATGCTCGGGAACAGGGGCGTTTACTGGATTACACGAGCGTGTCATGTCAAACACGGGCGTGTTGGGTTCCCGTGTACTTTTCAGGATGCTTCGATTTCGACAGCGAATGGGGAACACAGCCCTGGACACGGGCATGTCACAGGCCGTATTCTGCCCATATTTTTGGATTTCAGGTCCGGATCGTGGTCGTCCGTTTTATTTTTGTTGGATTTGATGGTTGGGGGTTGTTCCTGCTGGGATATACCCGGGAATAGGGTTTCAAAGCCCACATTAATCTTACTCAATCTCTTTCAAAAGTTCTAGAGAGAGGGGAGAGCAAGTAAGAAGAAGGAGGCTAGATCCGGTCACCGACGGAGCTTCAGAGCTCAAAATCACAAGCCGACTTCGGATCTACGGAGGCGAGGACAACACGGTGCTTTTTATCCACATAGATTACCATGGTGCGAAGGAAAAATGCTAGGGTAACGATTCTCATCCTAGGACATGTGAAGTCATCTTCTCTTTGTATAGGAAGCCCGCTCTCGCGAGTTTGCGGTGAGTTTGAGACGTTCCTTCGGGTAGACATTAATAATCCCCATTGTTTAGCATTTAGAGTCCGTAATCGAGAACGGACATAGGAATGATGTGTGAAGCCTACTTGGACAAGTTGGTCTGGATCGGTGATGTTGCATGGCATGAATGGCCGGAGAAGACTCCATGCAGATGTTTGTTTTTCGGGTTTTCTATGCATTAGATTGCAACAGAGAGCCTTGGGGGCTAACTCCAAGGTGCACCCGAAAAACTGGGCAGATGTGTGATTATGCCATCATGTGGGCCTGGGAGCCAACTTGAACATAATTGGGTTATGTGATGTGTGTAAACGATTTGGGACTCGGGGATCTAACCCGTGCATATGGCTTAAATTGACGTTGTGGTGTGAGCAACGGGTTATGCGGAAACATGCCCGGTCTATGTCATTCGGTACAAGTGACCTAAAGCAATGTGGGACTTGCCATTGGCATAGATAGTAGATCTCGGGTTGTCTATGGCTTAAATTGACGTGACATCGGCCGAAAGGATGTAATTGCTCATGAGATTGGTCGTCCAAGTGGCGGCGGTTTGACCGCAATGTCTATGGCTTAAATTGACGTGACATTGTCTGGGTCTACCAAGAATGTGCCCTGAGTGCACGGGGTGTGTGGCCGTGCATGCCTACGCCTGTGATGAAGTGTTGTTACACTATACTACTTGGTTATGCTAATAAAGTACAGGGAAAGGAGCATCGCCGCCCCGAGTTTGGGGGCAGCATTGTTATAATTTGGTCAGCATAGCCAATGGGTGCTCAATGCGTGCAGTCAGAGTCTGTGGCATAAAGATCGTTTTTGGGAGTCAGGAGTTCCATTTGCAAGCATCGTTACTACCACTGGTGGAGTTTGACGTGATATTTGGCATGGACTGGCTCTCGGAGCAACAAGCTTATATTGATTGCGGTCGCAAGGAAGTCAAGTTTGGAATAGGTCATGAGATGACTTTTATGGGCTTGAAAGGGTCGAGCAAGACTTTGATGTCTGCTCTTCAGGTGGTGAAGGCGATTTGTGACAGAGAAGAGCTGTTTTTCATGCTAGTGGAGGTTGCAAAGCCTAAGACTACGTTGGACAGTATTTCAGTGGTAGCTGAGTACCCTGATGTGTTACCTGTTGATCTTCCTATATCCCCACCTCAACAGGAGATAGACTTCATGATTGATCTAATGCCAGGTGCGAAACCTGTGTCACGCTCTCTGTATCGGCTAGCGCCTAACGAGATGGCGGAGCTGAAGGTATAACTTCAAGAGTTGTTGGAGCAGGGGTATGTGCTGTAAGACCCCCTCCCCCTTACCAAGGAGAGCTACCGGGTCTTATGCCCAGAACCTCCGTCTTACGGTGGCACTAACGCACGGGTTAGTCGACACCGCAACACGCCGATTCTGCCGGCTATTACGATCATATACATAACCTGTAGGCCAATATGAGAAAAGAAATATAGCAGTGTAACAAATCTACTAATCCACAAGTCACAAAGTACATATCATATATATGGAGTGAAAAGTACAGAAACATAGTCCACAATGAGTATAAAATGAAAGAGTAATAAGGGCTTATGCCCAGTACATCATATCAACTCTCTCTCTCAAATAAAAGCGGAAGCTATACTAATACATCAGAACTCGTCCCACCTGAGGACGTACATTAGTGGTAGTAGCCTGCTGTAGCGGTATCTGCTCCTCAAGTCCTGCCTCCTCGACGTGCTGGTGCTCCATCTCCACGGGCACCTAAAAATAGTATGGTCACCGACCATTAGTCAAAAAGTCTAAGTCGTTTCCTCCGCACCTCGCCCTGCAGCTCCTAGGCACCGAGCGGGAGGACGAAGCGGAGGACAACAATGGGTAGCAAAGGTGGAAGCAGGTGACAGAAACTAACTAGCAGTTGTAATAAGTTTTATTATTCTATTCTAGCAGTTCTATATATGGTACAAGAAAGTAAAGAGCAGTACAGTAAAGGAAGTAAAGATCAACAGTAAGAGCAAGTAAATAAACTATTCTACCACTATACTACCATCACAAAAGTACCCTAACTTATATAAATGCCCATACAAATATATAAGTTAGGATTTCCAGGAAATTTAACTTATCGTATAAAAGAGCCCATACTAATTTATATGATAAGGATCTATGAAGCGTATGACCTAATATGAATGAATGTTATGATGCAATTTTATGCACAGGCAAGTGCAACTCACACAAAATTACTCTATGATCACAGATCTTTAGTTCCCACTTTTTGAGAGCTAGCATCACTCTCGGGTACCACCGCTGTGGCTACGGAGAGCATCAGAGCGAGAGTCTCCGCTTCTAGGCCGGTATGCACACTACCAAGCCTTAGACCCCTCTCATATGCCTCTGTACACGTTCAAGGTGCACTCTAGAGTCTCGCGTGCGTACTTTGCTGACAACCTGTCAGTCTTGTTGGGTCGGATGTGCGTTATCGGGGGTCGTCCTCCAGACCGCAGTGTAAAACAACCCACTGGCCCCTCTAACCCTCACAACCGCCTGGTGCACCGTACTGCCATCGGTGTGACGAACGGCCAGTACCGCATGCCCCGCCACTATATTTATACACATGCAAGTATTTCATTCCGAGCCTTCCGCTCGCAGGACCAAACCCGTCCTGAAACCCTCAAACCCAACCCGGGTGAGAACGCACAATAGTGCCTTTATACCAACTCCCTCAAACCCTACACGGGTGAGCATATATCATGAATCTCTCCAACCCTACACGGGTGATCAGGTACAATAAATGTCTTGACCTATTAGACTACTCTTGTCTACGGGTTATTATACTTAGTGATTTAAGGTTAATCCCAGGACTGCCCAGGGTTTACCCGGTGAAGGGCTCTCGAGGGCACTAGGAACTACGATGGGATTACGCCCAAAGTTCCCTTTCGCAAGGATATTTACTTTAGTTGATGACTACCCATATTTCACCACAGCTCTCATTGTTGCTCTGGAACAATCCTTAGTGACTTAAGATATTACCGGGAAACCGACGGTCTTCCGTCGACCTCCACTCCGGTTGATACCTAATGACTTGCACTTTTACTCCCGTCACTAAGACAATACTACCCACAGGGATTATTCTTATTGCACTCTCTTATTCTTTCGATAATCAATCCTCTGGTAATCCACTAAAGCATGACCTATTTATGCTATATGTAGACCATGTCCTATTATTTCCCTGAAAATGAAATCTTCCAATTCTTAGGGTCTCTTGCCCCTATCTATTTATCCTATGGTGGTATGGACTAATGGAGCTATCATATGGATCCTCATAATTTTCCTTGGTCAATTAATCCCTTAATTAAATCTTTTAAATTAATTCCTAGGTCACTTTACACATGAAGTAGTATGATTTAAAATCCACTGACCTAGGTAATTTTTCCTGAGTTGTATAATGATAAAATATTTCTGTCTTCAGGGTTTCACAATTTTCCTTTGGATATTTATACTAATTCCTTATTTAATACCAAATCTACATAATTTCCATTTTCCAAATGAAGTGCAAGAAATATATAATCCAAAATTCCAAGAAACTTACAGAACCTAGGACACATTAATTTAAGACTAATGACAGAGTTTCATCAACCTCTATAGTGTAATGGCTAACAAATCCCATTCTTAAATATTTACCAAAATGTCATTACATTAATTTAAAAATTATCAATACATCCATAAATTCTGAAATACTTATGCAAGACTAATAATACAATTATAAAACACTATAAATATTTCCAAAGTTTTCTGATGTGTATTTCCATCAATTCAAGAATAAATGCAATAAGGGTAAAATGGTCATTTCAATGTATTGTACTCCAGAAGTTCTTCAAACAGAAAGATCAAATTTTCCTAAGTCAAATATAACCTTCTTTTCAACTTGGCAAAGTTTGAGGATTTGTACTTGAGGAAAACCTATTTTTCAAATTTATTTTCAAAAGGTGCTATATTTTTAAAAATTCCAATTAATGGGATTTTTGATTCCAAAAATCCCATAATTAATCTGAGGGGTGAACATTACCCTAATGAACCATTGGAATCAAATCCATGATTTTTGAATGCCTCCATTAGGCTGAATGCACAATATTTAAATTATTGCTATTGGCACACCAAGGCAATACATAAACCAACACATGCAAGTGGATTACCCCAACATGCAGTGATCCAAATGTGCTGAAATTTTTTTCATGCACCAATGATGTCACTAAGGACCTACCACCAAGATTTGGGGCCATTCGGAGTCATATAACTCCACATATTTCATTTATTTAATTTTTGATATTATGACCAAAACTATAGAAAACGTTGTCCCAAAAATTTCCAATTTTTGGTAGGGGCTGGATATTCCCAAATCATGCATGTACCCAAAATTTGGGGCCATGGTGATTATTTGTTTAACTTGGGCATCAAAATGAAGTTCTGCCCTTGCTAAAGGCCAGTCCTAGGAGAATTGACCTACAGGACAGTCCTCTGGACCAAATCTCAATTTAAGGGTGGCAAATTAAAGGTAAGACAAATGGATACAAGTTTTATGTTGGGCATCAGATCTACAAATGCCTATATGCGGCCTAAAATTAGCTTGCAAGTTACAGCAAAAACAGGGACAGAAAATTGAATTTTGATGTAGCACGAATCTTAAAGCAGAATGGAGGGCATCTGTTCATCTTCCTCCTCCTGCCAATGGCCGAGATTTGCCCGACCTGGAGCTCATTTTAGGGCCATTTCCCGGCCAGCCAGCCACCTCCCTGGCCAGCCACCACCACCACCACCTCCGTTGAGGTGAGGGCTAACGTTCGGCGGTGACTTGGCCGCCGGAGGCGGCGGTTTCCGGCGAACTTACACTCCATCAAAAATCCGAAATTCGTGAAAAAGCTCACCTTGGATTTGGCTCATTTGAGCCCGATGTCTCGCATAATAGATCTAGGAAACTAGTACGGGTAGAGGTGAGGTGAAACGGACCTTGATCGGAGCCCGACGGCGGCGGTGGCGGTGGTTGGCCATGAAATTTCTCCTCTCCGGCGAGCTTGCTCCCAAACCCGATTCTCCACCAAAAGCTTCGATCCAGGTATCGAATTCCACTCCTTTGGACCTTCTGAAGCTAATGGGATGGTTGGTTTTGGCTGATATAGGTTGTATACAGAGATGCTATGATGGGAATTTCGGCCATGAGCTTTGGTTTCTCCTCCTTGGCTCCAAGTGGCATAAAATTGGATTGGAAAGGATGATAATTGATGTGTGGGTTCAGATGTGTGCTTGGGAAGAGAGGAGGAGGGCCACATGGCCTTCATCCCCATTTTCCCTCTCTTCTCTCTCCTCTTTTTCGCCCCATTTCCAAAACTACCCCCTTCCATGCAATCTCTCTCCAATTTCAGGAGGGTAGGGGCTGTCATTAACCATTAAGGCTGGTCATGGGTCTTGGTTCATGGGCTTAGCCCATTGGAAATGAGCTTGACACTCATTTTATCTCTTTAGGCCTTATATTGACCAAATTGACTTTTAGGGTTGACTTGGTCAACTTGATGAATGGGCTGGCCCCACTTGATGGTCATGAACCCCATGTCACCACCTAACATGGGTTGTGCCATGGTGATGCCGAACTTGGGCTAATTGGGCCTATATGTGTGGATTTTACCAAATTAGGGTTATGGTCGACTTGGGTCAACTTGGGTCAATGGTTGACCCAAAAATGTGGCTTTTGGTTCAATTAGATTGCTTTTAGGGTTAGGGCAATGTGGTGGGGTCATGGTATGGTTAGGGTCCTTATTTAGGCTAGTTTGACGTAGTTTGACTTGGGCCCTATGGTGGGCCCCACATGGCTTCACTCACCTACTACGGTCAAACCTAGCTAAATACCCCTATCACCCACTCCATGTCTAACCCAATCTAAGTTAAGGGGCCTATAAGTAACATGGGATGTTACAATTCCAATAAACAAAAAATAATAATTTCGTCCCCGAAATTTAAGTTCGGGTCCACGGGGTTCTACTCGTAATAATTTAAGTAATTTTAAAACATAATTTACAGCATACCTGAAGTAAACAGCTCTGGGTGTTGCTCCAACATCAGGTCCCTTGGTTCCCAGGTGTGTTCCTCCAGTCCATGGTTGGACCACAGCACCTTCACAAGAGGGACCTTCTTCATCCGAACACTCGGACATCTGTATCATCAATCCGGATCGACTTCAAACGAACTGATCTATCAGATGCTAGCGGGCCAGCTGTAGTAGTAATATGCTGTCCTGGCAGAAGGAGAGCTATCCAAAGTAAGGAGACGTGGAAGACGCCGTGCAAAGTCCTAACTCTGGGGGTAGCTCTAAGCAAAAGGACTGATCCGCTCTAGGATCATGAATGGTCCCATAAATTGAGGGCTAAGCTTATTGTGCCTCCGCACCCGCGAGGCACCTTGCACCGGACGTATCTTCAAAAACACTCTGTCCCCCATTTGGAACTCCACCTTTGTATGTCTCGCATCGTAGTACTTGGCCTGCCTACTTTATGTCTTCAACACTGATCCCTGATTAGTCATATCTGAGCATCCACATTATCAATATATCCCGATCCAAGTGCCCTACGGTCCTCATCCTGAACCAAGGATAGTGGCGTCTGACACTCCTTATCATATAGAGCTCCATAAGGACTCATTCCAATGCTTGCCTTGTGGTTGTTCTTTATAAGACAACTCTATCAGAGGTAACAATTCCCTCTAAGTGTATTTTCATTATACTTTGTATTATTCATAATCAAGATTATGTGGGCATATTTCTAAGTCTTCCGACATATTATCATTAATTAAACCTTAATCATATGTTAGTTCGGAGTCTCTTACGAGCAATGATCACCAAGTACGCGAAAATCAACAATCATAAGTAGAGATCTTTTCTATTCATGTCCACCTAGATTATTACCTATCACCCAACGTGAACTTACAATCACCCCAAAATATCATGCACATTAGACCAACACTATTATGTATAGTAGTTAACTCACTTCCGAGATCATGATGTGATGAAAAGATCATCATTTTGTTTCTCCCAAATTCAAGAGTTATTACATCTCTACATAAATCGTAATTCATAATACATAGAGTGTTCATATTTCAAGCATACATCAAACGATCATTACTGATATTGATGTTGATACAGATGACTCCCAATTACTTTTCACATGTAGTCTAATTCATAAATTTATAGGCATATCTTTTCAAATATGGTGAGGTCTGACACAAATCGATTTCATCATAAAGAGAATCTTATTAAACACTCATTACTCATCGTGTAATTTTACTGTATACACCTTTGCAAATCAAAATCTATATCTCATTGTCATGAATCTTCCTAACGGTGACTATAATGTTATTATTGTATGTATCCCGGTTCTGGACGCCATTATAATCATTAGTCATATATATGTGTACAACTTTAATTAAACATCCACCCCTTTTTAAATTTGCTGAATTGTTACATTTCCAATGTTATGTTATAGCAAATTAATCTTATGTGTCATAACGTTGACTTAATTCAATTCTTAAGTTTCCAATATAATGACTTTTTTTTTACTGAGTCATTCAAAGTAATAGTTCACAATTTTAATCAAGTGACTTGACTATATCAGGTAAGCGTAGATAGTGATGATACATCATCATTATGATTAATTCTCCAAATCCCATCCACTTTTGGGATCAAACAAGATTGTATTAAATCATACCAACCATAGTAAAATTAATTATTACATTCTAAACGCAAGAAATTGTCTTATCAAAATTTCCGATTATACCTTAAACTATCTTCCAAAGTATAAGGGTAAATAACCATTCAGGTTGAAAGGGGTTGATTCTTTGATAGAATACACCATTTGTAAATCATCTTCGAATCCCTTAAAGTGCCAAAATTCCGACTTGCAGTAATCTGATTCCAAACCACAAATTCCATGATACGATATAATTGTCCTAGACAACTAGACTTGGCAACCCTGTGTCTTGACTAAAATCAAATATCTTTTGACCCATTATGTTTAATAGTTTGTCCCGATAATAATATAGATCATCATTTCGAGATTGAGTAGAAGAATCTAAAGTACCATGTATCTCAGAAGGGATTCTTTATATTTGTTCATGTCTTAAGACCATGAGCACCTATAGCTATGTTCTATCCTTATCCAATCTTTATCCGGCATAAACTTATACATAATTCATACTCCACGTCATTTATTTTTTTTTCTTGCGATCTACATGAGTTTGTAAATCAATCAGTAAACAATCAGTATAACACTATTCGTACATTACCATAATTAGGTTAGGGTTTTAGATCACTTAGGAATATGCTTGGTTGAGGCAATCGACAAAGCACATCCTTAATTGTATGTAAATTCTTCTACAACTAATACTGATTCTAATTCAGGTCTTTTGAATGCAAATTGCTCCGATTTCACATGTATATGTAAACGATTCACACCGTGTCTATATTAAGGAAATCACGAGTGCTCCTTAGATTGTGTACTAAGTAGTTACTTACTTCATTAAACTCAAAAATTGAGAACTTTCCTGAAGACTTATACGATCTCCCTTGATTTAAGAGTCACATATACATATCACTAGGCGACCATTTATGTATATCTCAAAGAATTAATTTACTACTCTCCTTGTTTACTTATCCGCATAGCCTTGGAGCGATAAGGAGAATGAATAATCATTCTTGAAATGCTCTACTTTCCTATTTCGCTCGTGAATTTGTAGCATTCACAACTTGGCATTAATAATTCATGCCACTTAAGATGAAACAATTCTTTGAGGGTCCTAATCGTTTAGGGTGGATCGATCATCATACCGATCATGTATATAAAACGTCTCATCTTTACTTGAGCCATCTTGAATAAATGAAAACTACAGGGTTACTATGTTCGCGGCTCAATTGTTTTTTCCAAACAAGATCTATGGATATTCAAATCTTTATCAAATTAGCCCAATAAACAAAAGGATAAGCCCCCATACCTTTTGGGCTAAATTCCATTAATATCTAGTGCATTCTTCTTATATGTGCACTCAATCCTTAGGTTTAACAATCTTAGACCTGGATTTCCACCTTAATTGATATGTTACATACCTTAGGCCTTCAAGGTTACTATACGACAAACTTTTCAAGGTCGACATGTGATCCAACCAAAATAATGGTTCTCTTCGGAAACTTGAATTCTTATTCGACCTTCAGTATTTTCCACTATGGTTATCTCAGCGTAATCAAGCCATCGGTATGAGAGTTAAGTTTACGAGTACCCTATTATTTCACTGATATATTATAGGCACCAATTCTCCTTGAGGCGGTCCTATTAGTTTGGGTAAGAATTGAAAATATCACTTGATAGGTGGAGTTGGGACATCGAAGTTTAAAAACTTAAGTAGTGAATCTTGCATTAAATTATTTCCTTAGTCAAGTTGGGTATCCTCGAACCTTATCTAATCTATATCCGAGGTCGATTTTAGACTACGATACGACTCAAAATTCTCTTGGTAAGTCAAACAAAGTGGTGTTCTAATTGAATTGGCCTAACTCATTGCTTAAATGGATTGTTTTTATGTGACTTTTTTACACATGGGCACACCATTGCTTCCGCTGCATAGTTTGTCCGCAAACTAATGCTCGAGCGGGGTGTTCCAGTGTTGTGGACTTCTTTCTCATATGATCGTTTGTTCAAGTGATACTAGTTTGTAAGACCCCCTCCCCCTTACCAAGGAGGGCTACCGGGTCTTATGCCCAGAACCGCCGTCTTACGGTGGCACTAACACACGGGTTAGTCGACACCGCAACACGCCGATTCTGCCGGCTATTACGATCATATACATAACCTGTAGGCCAATATGAGAAAAGAAGTATAGCAGTGTAACAAATCTACTAATCCACAAGTCACAGAGTACATATCATATATATGGAGTGGAAAGTACAGAAACATAGTCCACAATGAGTATAAAATGAAAGAGTAATAAGGGCTTATGCCCAGTACATCATATCAACTCTCTCTCTCAAATAAAAGCGGAAGCTATACTAATACATCAGAACTCGTCCCACCTGAGGACGCACATTAGTGGTAGTAGTCTGTTGTAGCGGTATCTGCTCCTCAAGTCCTGCCTCCCCGACGTGCTGGTGCTCTATCTCCACGGGCACCTAAAAATAGTATGGTCACCGACCATTAGTCAAAAAGACTAAGTCGTTTCCTCCGCACCTCGCCCCGCAGCTCCTAGGCACCGAGCGGGAGGACGAAGCGGAGGACAACAAGGGGTAGCAAAGGTGGAAGCAGGTGACAGAAACTAACTAGCAGTTGTAATAAGTTTTATTGTTTTATTCTAGCAGTTCTATATATGGTACAAGAAGGTAAAGAGCAGTACAGTAAAGGAAGTAAAGATCAACAGTAAGAGCAAGTAAATAAACTATTCTACCACTATACTACCATCACAAAAGTACCCTAACTTATATAAATGCCCATACAAATATATAAGTTAGGATTTCCAGGAAATTTAACTTATCATATAAAAGAGCCCATACTAATTTATATGATAAGGATATATGAAGCGTATGACCTAATATGAATGAATGTTATGATGTAATTTTATGCACAGGCAAGTGCAACTCACACACAACGACTCTGTGATCACAGACCTTTAGTTCCCACTTTTTGAGAGCTAGCATCACTCTCGGGTACCACCGCTGTGGCTACGGCAGCAGCGGAGCGGGCGTCTCCGCTTCTAGGCCGGTATGCACACTACCAAGCCTTAGACCCCTCTCATACGCCTCTGTACACGTCCAAGGTGCACTCTAGAGTCTCGCGCACGTACTTTGCTGACAACCTGTCAGTCTTGTTGGGTCGGAAGTGCGTTATCGGGAGTCGTCCTCCAGACCGCAGTGTAAAACAACCCACTGGCCCCTCTAACCCTCACAACCGCCTGGTGCACCGTACTGCCATCGGTGTGACGAACGGCCAGTACCGCATTCCCCGCCACTATATTTATGCACATGCAAGTATTTCATTCCGAGCCTTCCGCTCGCAGGACCAAACCCGTCCTGAAACCCTCAAACCCAACCCGGGTGAGAACGCACAATAGTGCCTTTATACCAACTCCCTCAAACCCTACACGGCTGAGCATATATCATGAATCTCTCCAACCCTACACGGGTGATCAGGTACAACAAATGTCTTGACCTATTAGACTACTCTTGTATACGGGTTATTATACTTAGTGATTTAAGGTTAATCCCAGGACTGCCCAGGGTATACCCGGTGAAGGGCTCTCGGGGGCACTAGGAACTACGATGGGATTACGCTCAAAGTTCCCTTTCACAAGGATATTTACTTTAGTTGATGACTACCCATATTTCACCCCAGCTCTCATTGTTGCTCTGGAACAATCCATAGTGACTTAAGATATTACCGGGAAACCGACGGTCTTCCGTCGACCTCCACTCCGGTTGATACCTAAGGACTTGCATTTTTACTCCCGTCACTAAGACAATACTACCCACTTGGATTATTCTTATTGCACTCCCTTATTCTTCTGATAATCAATCCTCTGGTAATCCACTAAAGCATGACCTATTTATGCTATATGCAGACCATGTCCTATTATTACCCCGAAAATGGAATCTTCCAATTCTTAGGGTATCTTGCCCCTATCTATTTATCCTAGGGTGGTATGGACTAATGGAGCTATCATATGGATCCTCATAATTTTCCTTGGTCAATTAATCCCTTAATTAAATCTTTTAAATTAATTCCTAGGTCACTTTACACATGAAGTAGTATGATTTAAAATCCACTGACCTAGGTAATTTTTCCTGAGTTGTATAATGATAAAATATTTCTGTATTCAGGGTTTCACAATTTTCCTTTGGATATTTATACTAATTCTGTATTTAATACCAAATCTACATAATTTCCATTTTCCAAATGAAGTGCAAGAAATATATGATCCAAAATTCCAAGAAAATTACAGAACATAGGACACATTAATTTAAGACTAATGGCAGAGTTTCATAAACCTCTATAGTGTAATGGCCTAACAAATCCCATTCTTAAATATTTACCAAAATGCCATTACATTAATTTAAAAATTATCAATACATCCATAAATTCTGAAATAATTATGCAAGACTAATAATACAATTATACAACATTAGAAATATTTCTAAAGTTTTTTGATGTGTATTTCCATCAATTCAAGAATAAATGCAATAAGGGTAAAATGGTCATTTCAATGTATTTTACTC
The DNA here is from genome assembly GCA_039583875.1 of Platanthera guangdongensis. Classification (NCBI taxonomy): domain Eukaryota; kingdom Viridiplantae; phylum Streptophyta; class Magnoliopsida; order Asparagales; family Orchidaceae; genus Platanthera; species Platanthera guangdongensis. Next base: position 42,002,444 of record CM077148.1, on the reverse strand, counting down.
CAGAAGTTCTTCAAACAGAAAGATCAAATTTTCCTAAGTCAAATATAACCTTCTTTTCAACTTGGCAAAGTTTGAGGATTTTTACGTGAGGAAAACCTATTTTTCAAATTTATTTTCAAAAGGAGCTATATTTTTAAAAATTCCAATTAATGGGATTTTTGATTCCAAAAATCCCATAATTAATCTGAGGGGTGAACTTTACCCTAATGAACCACTGGAATCAAATCCATGATTTTTGAATGCCTCCATTAGGCTGAATGCACAATATTTAAATTATTGCTATTGGCACACCAAGGCAATACATAAACCAACACATGCAAGTGGATTACCCCAACATGCAGTGATC